>CM076578.1:491777986-492180583 GCA_034641835.2 Pinus albicaulis
ATTTCATTGATAAATGCGAAAATGGTTAAACACCCGGCCCAACAAAGGCAACTGAACGAAGCACATGGTTTTATTTTATTTTGACTCCCCCCCCCATTGTGCCACCACTCGCAAGCCATATTCTCAAGGCCCAAGCACATTTGAGTGTGTGAGGACGACTAAGTCTTCTATGATTTGTGTTTCATACGCAAACAAACAAAAACCACTTTTTGATTTCTTGATCACATAGAATTAATTTAAAATAGAAAATTTATTTTATTTTTCACTTTGTTTTATGTATGTGACCAGACTTTTCTTTGATCATAAACCTATCCTCTCAATTTTTCAAAAAACCCAGTCGATACCGTAACGGACCCAACCGAGACCTCACTGATCTAGGCGTCTTTGGACTCCCCCCATTACCGGGAGGGGTTCCAAGTATTTTTTCGTCGAGGGCGTCAAAGAGAGAACACTCGCCACCATACGTTCATCTTTTATTGGGGCATCCTTAGTTGGGAACCCCGGGCGGTCTCCCAACACCACACCACACACCACTCCTCCCATGGTCTTGTGCGTATGAGTGCGACCCATTCAGTAGTTAGTCGAATACATAGTAGAGTAAGGTCACGTACCAACCCTTCTCCTAACCATAACTTTTTCTTTTCACACATTGAAATTATGGCATCAACCTCCTGTATCACCTTTATTAGCTTTGTTGAATCTACCCAATTTAACCAAGTCAGGTGAATGACCCCATCGCACACAACCCTACATCGCCTCCCATGCCCACGCTAAGCCCTTCGCATATTCCAAATTTTGAAGAAAATCAAGCGAAGACCCATGTAAACATTTCATGAACTTCCATCCGTGTGCTCATCGAACAATATCATTGACGACATTATTTGATTGAGGCTATTTCATTGCACTTGATAGGAGTAGATGAAAAATGGTAAGTGGAGAAACCTTTGCTTCACATGGGAATCTTTAGCGCCTTCACCTCCGTGTTCCTAACATATTTTCGCTACCCATTCACCATGATTCCAAAATGGGAATTACCGACACATTTTAGACAAAAAAAAAAAAAACCCCACCGTCCATATCTCGACCATCTCCATGAATGAAGGCAACGTCATAATTTATGAAAGCTAAACTCGATGACCAAGTTCTTTTAGATTTGTTCGAAAACTCTCACAACAAAGATTTCAAAGGATGTGGCACAACAAAGGCTCACATCCGAAGAGGAAATCATGAGCAAAGGCCAAAGATTCTGAGCTGATTTATAACACAAATTTTCAGATATATTTACAATATCTTGCCCAACGCCCCGCGCTTACAAAATTATCAAGAATTTCCAGCATGTCAAACTCGTAGATGGACTAATTGGGTCATTGACCTAAGGTTGGCCCAGGCGTATGGGGCCAAAACCTTGGTTACACATATAGTTCTACCTAATCGCATTCTCAACCGAGCTTTCAAATTCATCATATGCCTCACAAAATTTGACCAATAGGGCGCAATTATATCACCAAGGAGGACCCTATCATCTAGCTCGTGGACCTAGTACACAGATATACATACCGATGGAAGAGTCTCTGGGGCCACCATATACCAAATCAGTGGACAAGGGAACTCGAAGGCTTCATCCTCTTGAGTTATCTCTTCGCGCATCGATTACTACAAAAAGTTTGATCAAGTCTTTGACCCAAGATCACCCAGGCAAGGAGTAATCTATATCTCAGAGTTACTGCAGTGGCATAATCGTGCAACGCTTGATCGGGTCTTTGACCCAATATCACCTAGGCTACAAGAACACCCATGATACTCAAAGAGTTACCGTATAGGCAGATTTTGCGCACGGATTGACTCAAGCTTTTGACCCATGATCACTTAGGCAAAATAAAGAATACACATGATACCAGGAGTTACCAGGTAGGTAGATTTTTTCAAATGACTTGACTGTGTATTTGACCCTAGACCTTAGGCAAATGTAACACCTAGGTAGGTAGATTATGTAGATGGCTTCTGATTGGATCTTTGACCCAATATCACCTAAGTAGCAAAGAGGCAATTTCATGCACATCGATCCTGCGTATGGTTTGATTGGCATTTTTCCCAAGACCACCTAGGCAACAATAGTACCTCGTACGTCAATTCCGCAGATGGTTCCGCCGGGTCTTTGGCCCAAGGACACCTAGGCGTAATCAATACCCCAGATACTCATACAATTATACTCAGAATGTACCACAACCTAGCTATCATGAAATTCACCCATGTACCCGCCTAGGGACAAGGGAACCGATATCCCCCATTCCCCGCATAGAATGGACCACCGGCATAACATATTACGTTGGTCAATCTATTGCAACCATTCCTAGGCTCATCAATAACCACATAACCAGGAGAATTATGACAATCCTCCAAATGTTGTAAAATAAGTCGAGGAACACAAAAAGGGGGAGATCATGATAGGGGGAAGTAACTGTACAACGCCCCCGTGATCCCCGCCCGGGGCCAACCCCAATTAAAATCAAAAACTAGAGACAAGTAACAACTCTAAAGGGAAATGGAGCTTAGAGCATCTAATCACCAAACTAAAAACAACACCGTGATCAACACTCCATAATGCCTGTGAGGCGATGCCACATATCTCACCTGGGCCGAAATGTAATTTTTCAAGATCGGTGTGCATGCTCCCTCTTCATCTTTTTTTTTTAAAAGCTCATGAATTTTAATAATATTTGATAAAGAATATGATTTCACTTGATGTAGTTGTTTTGGCAGAAAATAATGCAAACCATCCACAACTCCATCCACCGAAAGTTCCGTAGCATGTATCATTCTCACCCCCAACATGATAGAGTCCCAAAAAGAAAGCCTCTACATATTTCCGACATCATTTCTCCATCAAAAATCAACCACAGTCGTACATATTCGACCATGTTTATCATCACCCCACCTTGCACATGATAAACATCCTTGTTGGTTGGTAGTACTTCCTCCATGGCACTCGTCACCTAAAATAGACCATATCACAAGAAAAGTGATGCCATGGCCATACCACTTTTGTCCCGGAAGCACTTCATGTCCGTCAATCCACCATGCATAAAGGTCAAGTTTCTACTCATTAAACGAAAACCCCCTTCCCGGATGACCAAAGTTGTATAAGCAAGATCAAAAGCGCACCACCGCACTCGCATTTGGCCCACCATACATCCACCGAATAATCCGATCTTCGATACTTTTTCATCCGCCCATCAACCCCACACATGAGACCAACTGGGGCTCCCACCCCCGTAAAAACACCTTCCTCACAACATGAGTGAGAAAACACTTACATGTTTTGGGGCACCCATTTCTCGTGTTTTGCATGTACCAAACCCCATTATTTTATTCTTTTTTTTGGTAAGTGTACAAGGACCGCAAATGATGCAACATGGACCCCCCACCCTCTCATTCATCTTTTCTCCCATGGTATGTACCGAACACCCTTGGTCCGAGTATCACACCCCCACACATAAAGCCACCATGACACTCATAGCCGCATTTCTCCACCCTAGAAGTCCTACCGACTCTAGGGATTTCCTATTAGAAATAATCTGCGGACTCGTCACCAAGTCGCTTTAGTACACTCGACCTTGGGCCACCGAACCCCATCATTAGTTTTCGGCCACCCCTCATCAACATGTCTATGTTAAGCCTTATCACATCCGTGTCCCCGACCCTTCATGTCGTTGACCCCCTCGTTTGGTTGAGGCTTCCTTTTGTCGACTTCAACACCTATTTTCCAAAAAGGAAGCGGTACTTAGATCACCTCTCTCCATAAAAGGGGCATCCTAGGGTGGCACTCGTGGAGACATCATTTCAAGGATGTCAATGGGATCCTCCTAACATTTGACTACAATAGAAGCTTTCATGTCAAGATGGTATTGTACCCACAACCATTGCACTTTGATCAATTCCTCAAGACCCATGCCTTCATAAGCGTCTCTTTTCAAAGAACAAGCACACGGAAGGTCCCAACTAGCACCTATGCATACAATGTGAAACTATATGCCATACTAATTTTATGCATATGGGTACCACATTCCACCGATTTTCAAAGAAAAAAATGCCCCGGTGAGAGCATCACAAATGTCACGCAACCACCGCCCACTACCATATTATTGGACACGTACGTAAAACCGTATCTCCGAAATAGATTTTCTTAACCAAAATGATAAGATCATGAGCATGGGACATGCCCTACTACAGAAAATTTGTATATGTATTGTATTATATTTGCTTGCTGTGCGTCCCATAGGAAATGGTCATTCTTCGAACCGGTTCGTGGTGTTTCAATTCTCGAGCTCACGTGTGTCTCTCTCTCTACGCATGATATACGTAAAATAAATTATAATGTATTTTACCATACAAGCTCTTTCCGTATCTCACACATTAGGGGGAAATTGTTATCACCGGAAATCGTACAAGCAGAAGATGACATTATTTAATGTCAAGAAGAAGTGATTTATTGGTAATAAAAGACATTAGAGAACTGGAAAGTATTTAAAAATATCTAAGGTCCTAGTGAAAAACAAATTTGAGCAAGTCATAAATGCTATTGCACACATAATAGTTCCCGAAAAGTCACTTTGTGCGCCTATGACCCTCAATGCGCGCAATATTGGGAGTGGCGAAAGTCATTTTCTAGGACCACAAAAAGCACACTCGCAGATGCTGATTCCTCACTTGAAGCCACCTAAGGACAACCACCAAAGCCTCCTTAGACATCAAGTGAGCACACAATGGAATATTTGTGGCACGTAAAGGAATCATCCCCTTCTTCGGGTCACCATCCACAATGTACCAAGAGAGGAAGGAGGATTTGAGTTCTCCTTATAAGGCCACCACGAGATGAAGAATTGGATAACACATTGTTATGCTGGCTTTAATTTCCCAAGCAATGATTGAAGTAGCAAAGTATATGGAGTCAAGACAGAGGGGACTCACTTTTGGCCATCCAAAAAGTTCACCACTCCTATTGCAGAGAGAGGGAGACTACTGAGTCAAAATTGGAAGTAAAAAACATTCTTGCATCGGGACTTACACCTCATGTTCTAGGGGCCCCTTGGCAAGAGGGTTAAAGCTCATCCTCATTTCCTACTAGCACTAACAAGAGGCCGAAGACCCACCGTTCGGATTTTTGTAGTTGTTTGAATCTATTCATAGATTTTATTGGTTTGTTTTAGTTTTAGTTTATATATGCATGCTATTTTTCTATCTAAGATGTTTATTATTCTTTCTGCTCCACTAACTTGCTTGACTCCACTTCTTTTAATGCTGGTGACCAATAACTTATGGCAAAACACACCCTTAAGTTGGCAAGTGATTTCGTACATGCATGCACCAAACACGCTAAAACACTCTCTCCTAACCTATTTGGTATTTACATCGACAAACTAGAAGGTTGTGCTAGCACAATCTTAGCTAGAATAATCATCATCCTTCTTCTCTATGTTGATTATCTTGTTCTTCTGGCAAGGTGCCCATCTAACCTTGATAGGCAACTAAGGCCCTTAAGGATTTCTCGCTCTACCATGGGTATGAATGTTAACACCGAAAAAGTTACATTAGTGTCCAAGAAAGACACTTACTCTAATTTTTTGTATGACAATAACAACATGGAGGAAGTGTTCTCTTACAAGTACCTAGGAATTGATATTCATCACAAGCTCAAATGGGGCTATAGTGCTGAGAAGAGGATTAATGGAGGTGGAAAGTTTACTTTGGTCTTGAAAATAATTATAAAGAAGCAAACTCGTGTGTTGTGGGATTAAAGGGAAGCTCCTTTGAAACTTTAGTCACTTTATCTTGTATGGATGTGAGGTTTGAGGTTATAGCATCTCTACAGAATCCCATAGAAATATTGAGCTAATATAGAAGTGTTTTATAATGTATAAATCCCTCAAAATTAAAGAAATACACCCTATCATATTCTCCTTATAGAAGTGTCTTTCCCCTATCGAGATCCTAGCTATGACTAGGCTCCTATTGTACAAGCACAAAATCAATTACACGGGAGACCATAGGCTTCCTAAGCTATCTTTTAAATTTATCCAAAACCAACTAAGGCTCAATCAAGTGCTGATATAATGATGTCAAGAGTCAGTTAAACCATTGGGAGATCAACAAAAAATTTTCATTGCAAAATATTAATAACATTAAAAATATTGTTACTTCTAAGTTTAAAGTGAAAATGTCGTGTGAGAAAAATTTAGAGGCTAAAATAAAATTAAGATATTATAAGGAGGTCATCAACCCTACTCTAGAAGATCAAAAGTATCTCCCTGCTTTAACTAACTCAAAGAAAAAAATTAATATATCCAAGATAAGAACAAACTCTCACGAGCTCCATTGTGAAACATGTCGCTGGGGAGTTCCTAAAACACCATGGGTGGAAAGGATCTACTATATCTATGAGAGTATGAACATTGAGGGATGAAAATCACTTCCTCTTAGAGTGCTCGCGTACACCCGTCGTATCTTAGTTTCATAATATTTGTTGCAATACCCATCTTCCTAGAATTTTAACATGTCGTAATTATAGTGAGCTCGGATGCTTCTCTCCAAGTTCTTTGAGCATAGGAGTACAATTTTAAAACAAAATAATTAATTCATTTCTTTAGGTCCGATAGACCAAAGTTTGGTCTTAGTGGACCTTAACCACCACCACCACCATCATCATTATCATAAACTATATAAATCAAAATTTCACTTCAAACAAATCATTTAGGAAATAAAAAATCAAAATGCATTTCATATTTTTTATAATAATAATTTTTACATCATTATTTAATAGGAGCTAAATGTTAATACACTTTGAATAACCTACCGATCGACATAGTATTGGTTTCTTCAATGATTACATACTCATTAAAGGCAATAAAACATAGTATCTATATATATATATATATATATATATATATATATAATCTAAAAATTTGAGCTATTAAAAAACATGGAAGCTTTTCATTGAAAACATCTTTCCATTATTCGTTAATTTTAAGAATAAATTTTAGTCCTCATTTGACGAACCAAATGTTTTTATAATTTTGGCTTATGTTATCCATTTTAAATATTTAGAATTCTTTCAATAATAATCATATGCCATAGAAATTAGAAATTGAAAATTATAAAGCTTATCATAAATGGTTTCATTTCCTAAATTTGTCTCTTTTGAGAAGCTTCTCTAATCAAACCGACTTCGTTATCTATTTCATCATCGTACCAAAAGCTACCTTCCCTCTTTTCTTTGGATCACAACTCCGACCCCCACAAAGAAAAAAATACTTTGAATGAAAAAACAATGATTCCATGTGTAAAATAGTTTGAATGAAAAAGCATTTTTTTAACATTTCGTAGTTCGTCCAAACTTTAACAACTTGTTTGGATGTACTTGATAATTATTTGACTTTTGAATTTCAATGAGAGGCGCATCTACAAAATTTTAAAGATGACCTCAATTTCCGGTATGTCACGTTCTCACAAAATTGATTAATGTCGTTTCACCTAAATTAAAATAAAAATAAAAATTAAGTGTCGCATTAGTAAAAATCATATCATATAAATTCCTCTCCATATCGTATATTTTATTATTATTTTGAAACAATAAATCAAATTTTTCGCTACTACAATCATGTAATCACAATTTATCGAAAATCTCTTTACAATCAAAATTATATGCTACAAAATTTTGTGCAACTAGTAAGTTATATGTTCCTAGTCACCTTTTAAAAAAATACACGTAGCTAAGATTGCAAATTTTCACATATATTTAACTCCTTTTCGTATTGGCCACTCATTCATTTACGAAATCGAGGTGCAAATGCGTGTAGTTTGTATTGAATAACACCGCAACAAAGATAACTTAAAACAATCTTCTTTCACGTAAATACTTATAATATTACTCACCCATAGTAACTGTTAATATATGCGAAAGACTCGTATCCCGGAATTGAAAATCTCACAAGACAACGACATGGAATTGAAGATTACAAGCACATGATTACAGGTGACGAATAACGATGGGCCCAACTATAGGATTCCTTAATGGAGTAATTCTTTTTATATTTACTCCATAAAAATTTTTTATATTTAAAAAAACATTAAAAACAGGTTTTATTTATATGAAGTCTATGGGACGAATACCATGGGACAAATTAATATTGATACCATGGGCCAAATACCATGGGTAAATAAATAAATATAAAAGAGGTATAAACAAGTATGATAAATAAATAAATAAATATAAAATAGATATAAAGAGGTATGGTAAATAAATAAATACAAAAGAGGCATAAAGAGGTAAGGTAAATAAATAACAATATATCAAATAGGATTATAAATAAAAATCTAATTATATAACAAGCCTATGGGCCAAATACCATAGTAAATAAAATGGGTATGGTAAATAAATAAAAATATAAATAAACTAGAGGTATGGTAAGTAAATAAAACCTCTTTTCAAATTTACTCCATAATCTGCTTTATATTTACGAATATTTATGTTCATTAGTTTAAATAACTAAGAATAAATAGAGAGAGAGAGAGAGTGATAAGGGAGAGATGGAGAGAGAGTGTGTATGTTTAGGGGTGAGATAAAGAGACAAAGTAAGATGTATGGAAAGAAGGGAGGAGAGAAGAAGTGAGAAGGAGAGAGGGAGGGATATAGTCATGTAGTTGGAGAGAGAGAGGGGTGGAAAGAGAGACAGAAAGAAAGGGATGTGGGAAGAGAGAGGATTAGACAGAGAGAGAGAGAGAGAGATATGGGGGAAGAGAGAGGATTGGAGGGAAAAGAGAGAGAGAGGTGGGAGAGAAAGGGAGAGAGAGGAAGGATGAGAGAGAGGAGGAAAGTGATGGGGGAATAGAGAGAGATAGAGAGAGAGAGATCAAGGAAGAGAGAGGGATTTAGGGGAGAGAGAGAGAGAGGAAGGACGAGAGAGAGGAGGAGAGAGGGATCAATAAGAGAGATGGATTTGGAGGGGTAGAGATGTAGGAAATAAGAAATATAGAGAGTGATAAGTGGAGAGAGAGGAGTGACAAGGGAGAGACAGAGAGAGAGTGCGTATGTTTGGGGCTGAGATAAAGAGACAAATAAGGAGAGATGGAGATAAGGGGGAGAAGGAGATATAAGGAGAGAAGGAGGGATATAGTAACATAGTTGGTGGGTGAAGAGAGAGAGAGAGGGAGAGAGATATGGGACAGAAAGGGAAAGAGAGGAAGGAAGAGAGAGGATGTGAGAGAGTGGAGAGAGGGAGGGAAAGAGAGATGGACTTGGAGGGGGAGAAGGAGAGAGGTAAGAAGAAAGAAATAGAGAGAGAAAGGTGGAGAGAGAGAGTGCGTGAGTGATAAGGAAGATGGAGAGAGAGGGAGAGAGGGGGAAGATAGAGATATAGATTGAAGGTGAAGAGAGGGAAGAAGAGAGAGATGGGGAGAGGAGGGGATTGACAAAGAGATTGATATATATGGATTGCGAGAGCATGTGTGTTTAGGGGGGTGAGATAGAGAGACAGAAAAAGAAGAGATGGAGGGGGATATAGATATGGATGGTGGGTGGAGAGAGGGAAGAATATTTCTCACACTAGATGGATTGATATAAGTGGAGATGGTGATTTATAATCCTATTTGATTATTTGCACTATATGCATCGATTTTAGTATAGATATTTATTTCTAATGATATTTGATTACTTGCACTAGATGCATTGATTTCAGTGTAGGTGGTGATTTCTAATACAATTTGATTGCTTGCACTAAATTTGTTGATTTCAATTTAGATGTCGATTTATAATTATATTTGATTACTTGCACTAGATGAATTGGTTTCAATGTAGATTATTTCAAATCCCATTTGATTGTTTGCATTAAATGCATTGATTTCAGTGTAGATGGCGATTTCTAATCCTATTTGATTTATTTGAGTAAATGCATTGATTTCATTGTAGATGGTGATTTCTAATCCTATTTGATTTATTTGAGTAAATGCATTGATTTCACTGAAGATGCTGTTTTCTAGAGAGAGGAAGAGAGAGTGATAAGGAAGATGGAGAGAGAGGGAGAGAGGACAAAAGGAGGAAAGAGAGATACTAATGGGGGGGAGAGAGAGAAGGGGAAGATAGAGATATAGATGGAAGGTGAAGAGAGGGAAGAAGAGAGAGATGGGGAGAGGGGGTGATTGAAAAAGAGATTGATATATATGGAGTACAAGAGCGCGTGTGTTTAGGGGGGTGAGATAGAGAGACAAAAAAAATAGATGGAAGGGGATATAGATATGGATAGAGGGTGGAGAGAGGGAGGAATATTTCTCGCACTAGATGGATTGATATAAGTGGAGATGGTGATTTCTAATCCTATTTTATTATTTGCAATAGATGCATCGATTTTAGTGTAGATGGAAGGGGATATAGATATGGATAGAGGGTGGAGAGAGGGAGGAATATTTCTCGCACTAGATGGATTGATATAAGTGGAGATGGTGATTTCTAATCCTATTTGATTATTTGCACTAGATGCATTGATTTCAGTGTAGGTGGTGATTTCTAATATAATTTGATTGCTTGCACTGAATGTGTTGATTTCAATTTAGATGTCGATTTATAATTATATTTGACAACTTGCACTAGATGACTTAATTTCAATTTATAAGATTTCTAATCCTATTTGATTTCTTACACTAAATGCATTGATTTCAGTGTAGATGGAGATTTCTAATCCTATTTGATTTCTTAGAGTAAATGCATTGATTTCAGTGTAGATGTTGGTTCCTAGAGAGAGAGAGAGTGAGTGATAAGGAAGATGGAGAGAGAGAGAGAGAGAGAGGACAAAGGGAGGAAAGAGAGATATTAGTGGGGGAGAGGGAGAGAAGGGGAAGAGAGGGAAGAAGAGAGAGATGGGGAGATAGGGTGATCGACCAAGAGAATGATATATATAAAGTGCGAGAGTGTGTGTGTTTAAGGGGGTGAGATAGAGACAAAAAAAAGAGATGGATGGGGATATAGATATGGATGGAGGGTGGAGAGAGGGAAGAATATTTCTTGCACTAGATGGATTGATTTAAGTGGAGATGGTGATTTATAATCCTATTTGATTATTTGCACTAGATGCATCAATTTTAGTGTAGATATTTATTTCTAATGATATATCATTACTTGCACTAGATGCATTGATTTCAGTGTAGGTGATGATTCCTAATACTATTTGATTGCTTGCACTAGATGTGTTGATTTCAATTTAGACGCTGATTTATAATTATATTTGCTTGCTTGCGCTAGATGCATTGATTTCAATGTAGATTATTCCTAATACTATTTCATTGCTTGCTCTAAATGCATTGATTTCAGTGTAGAAGGTGATTTCTAATCCTATTTGATTTCTTTGAGTAAATGCATTGATTTCAGTGTAGATGTTGGTTTCTAATCGTATTTGATTGATTGCAGTAGGTGCATTGATTTCAATGTAGAAGTTATTTTCTAATCTTATTTGATTGCTTGCATTAAATGTATTGATTTCAATGTATATGTTGATTTATGATTTGATGTAATTGAATACATGATGGTACATTAATATTAAAGTGATTGGATTAAAAATATGCATTGATTTTAGTGTAAGCACAAAAAGTTATTAACAATGTAGATTGATTTTTGTGTTATAGTAATTTAAGCTATTAATATTGGAGAGAAAGAGAGACAAGGTATCATGTTTACTACAATAGGTCGAGCTAAAGATTTAAATGGTTTACGATTTAAATTTTCTTTTTCATATAATCGATATGAAAATATAACAAAACTAACAAGGGAGGAAATAAAAATAGTAGAAGAAAATAGTTTGAGATTGATTGTAACATGAGTACGTTCTTATTATTCACATTTTCTATCTTTCAACACTATTATTGTCATTTTTCATCATTATAGTTATTAACAATAATTATCATCTCAACGAACTGAGGTAACTAAGAAAATTTAAAATTAAAATGACCAAGTTAATCTCAGAAATATTTAGCATATTTAAAATTATTATATTAATATTTGATATATTTACATATTACTGATAAAATTAATCATATCTTTGATAGATTTTCCTTGGCAGCACACAACTGAAACCAACCTAGATCCATCTTACATCTAAAAAATATACAAAAAATTTAATAATCTGAAAAATGTGACGTTGATGCCTCCGATTGGAACAACCTAGATCCATGTGATCTATCATGCGTCGAGAGGGATCAAATGTCTCGAGGTGCAAATCTTTCCTCAAGTTTTGCACTCAAAAAATAGGTTTGCACCTCCATAGATTTGATCCCTCTCGGCGCATGATAAATCCAGAGTTAGATGGATCTAGGCTGGTAACCTAAGACAACGAAAGAGCTTGGCCGGCAATTTTATAACTTTTAATGACTGGCAGTTGCCACTGCTTGAGCCTACAAGTGTCTGTGTCTCGGTCCAGCTATACACATATTTCAACACACAGATTTTTCAAAGGTTTTGTTGCCTTGTCGCATCCCAAATGGCCCTTATGGTACCGCTTTGAATTAAGTCCATTAATGGTTAACCTCAGGCTATGAGGTGGTGACCTCCGAAATGAACCTATCCCTATGTCGATTCTTTGGATTTCGCATTACCTCAGAAGAAGTCTTCGGAAACCACTTCACTCACAGTTGTCTATCTCATAGACAATATGTGGAGCGGTCTTGTCCATTGATCTCCATTCCCGATCCGACGGTAGCGATGAGATTATCGGGAGTTAGGGTAACAACCCCAGCTCCGTTCGGCGACAGTGGCTCATTCTCCCGGTGGCCAGAGCTGGGCAGCTCTGCGAAGAGGGGTTTTTTTCCAACTGAACGGGCAATGGTCTATACCATGTAGGTCGACACCATCATATTGTCTCTAACTATTCGGCTTTCCATCCTTTTTCCCGGTTTAATTCACCTACAGGTTTTGCAGGTGCGTATGGCTTGATAGTGTCTTTCTAGGTCGACAGGTTACAAAGAAAGGGTGTCTCACCGGTGACAAGCCGTTGGTTAACAATATCAGAACGAGTAAGGTGCTTGGGTTGACTGTAATAGGGTCTCATACTGAACTTTCCCTTATGTTTAAGTTATATGCTACGTCATACTTATACATATGTTGATCGTTGCAGGTTCAAAGGGATTTCCTCCAGGGTCGTAGCCTTAGATTTCATGCCTCCAGCATTGACCCTCGGGTAAGTTCACTAAGCATTCAGAGTTGCTTTTACTAGTTAGAGGAAAGAAAAAGGGTTCCTATTCATTTATTTGGGTGCCTCTACTGCAGGCCCAAGAAACGCTGAGCGATTTCTTTATACGCCGTTTTTGATATCCTGTTGATTAAGAATATTGCAACGTTGTACGCATGCCACTCGGCCACATAGTTTAACTGTGCCTAATGTATCTCATGGGCAGCTGTTATTTAATTTGCTAGTCTAGCTTGCTTTTATTACAAATGTATGACAATAATGGTTAGCCTCCATTGTCGAGAGTCTTACAGTTCGCGGTAGCAATCTCTGCTCCGGTTCTTGATATTTTATGGACTATGGTGCTATATATAAAGTCACAGTTTTCTACTTCAATTGGTAAATGTAACAATGTTCAATTCTGCCCAACTGAATACACTGATTTACTAGTTTACTTTGAGTATATTACAACGTTATTTTGCTTTCCATTGGTTTTAAAGTTAAGAGGATTCCACCATTTTATAAGTTTAATATACATGAGCATCTGAACGATCTTCAAATTAATTAAATCAGGGAAAAATAAAAGGTGATTATAAAGAGATTAATTAAATCAGGGAAAAATAAAGAGCTATAAACAGATTGCTAGACAAAACAGAAATACAACAAACTTGACAGTTCCAGGATGACTAACTCGACCCTACCAAAACATGGCCACGTGACAGCTTATCTTTTTGTTTTTGCTTCCCTCCAATCATGCGCATCCGAGTATTTGTTCCCTCACTATGCTAATTTAACAAGAGTAAGAGGCCTTCTATGAAAGGGAAGGAAGGAATGAATGTAATTATAGTACCTCCATGATGCACCACGTTCAACTTTGTTTATGAGACGACTCACAGTCGTTCAATATATGAAATATTGCGATCTGCTTTCATGTGCGGCTGGGTGAAGACTCGGTCACATTTTCACAAATATTAAATTAAAACGAAACTTGCCATGGGATGGTTTAAGGTTTGTTGAGGTATATATGTTTTTTTTAATAGTATTTTCAAGTATTTTAATTTAAGTAAGTGGAGTGTTGGAATTAATTTAATTAAAAAAGTGTTATATGAATTAGTGTTATACAGTTTGAGTGGGCTTAATAGTTAAGAGCATGTGTTTCCTTCTAAGAAGTCACAAGTTCAAAACCAAGAGGGGTAGAGTATGTATGCTTTTGTAAACTTAGCAGTCAAATCGCTGTCTTTTTTCACAAACAAGCGAGTCTCATACACCTTTATATCTTAATATTTTTCCCATATATATTTCATATCGGAAGTCATAAGTTCAAAACCAAAAGAGGTAAAGTATGTATTCTTTTATAGACTTAGCAGTCAAATCTCTGTTTTTTTTCACAAACAAGCGAGTCTCATACACCCCTCATACACCCTTTTATATCTTAATATTTTTCCCACATATATTTCATAATGATTATATATTACTCTACTTAAAACAAATAGAAAGACAAAGTTCACATAGTGTGGTTTTGCATAATGTAATATTTTTATAATTTTCTTTTTGAAATATATATATGTTATTGGTATTGACACATGATGTGGAAAGACAAAGTTCACATAGTGTGATTTTGCATAATGTGATATTTTTATAATTTTCTTTTTCAAATGTATATGTTATTGGTATTGACACATGATGTGGATGTGGATGCCTATTGTATAATAATTTCAATTTTTGACATGGTGTATAATCCATAATATAAGTGGGTCACTTAATTGAATATATGAATTATAGAATATTTTTTTTAATTATTTAAAAATATATATAAATGAATAAGTTAGAAAATTATTAAATTTATTTTTAAATTAAGATGTTAAATTTATTTTTTATTTTAAATATTAAAAAAAATGAAAAATAAAAATTTAATAATTTAAGATTATGTATTTTTTAATAATTATTTGCATAGTTAAAATATGATTAAATTTTAGTATTGAATAAAAATTGATAATTTAAAATTATTTATTTTGTAATAATTATTGGTATAGTTAAATATGATTAAATTTTAGTATTGGCTAGTTTGCAATTTCTTTTCCAATTTCCTTGTTATAAGGTAAGTTTATGCAATGAGGTGAGAAATTTTTAATATATTTATTTGAAGTATTTTAGTCAGAAATTATTTAATATTATCTTTATATATAAACTTAGTTTTAGGAATCTCATCCATTTTAATCACCCATTCTTATTTTTATTTTTTTAATTGGGATACTAAAATTACTTTTAGACAATGGATGATGTGTTTTTTTTTCAAATCCTTGTATAGGTAGTGATGTATGTAATTATTGTGATATTTTTAATATTATATTTGTTTATGAAATTAATTTTGTTCTATCCAAATATCATAGTATCATTAATTTAATTCCACGGTAAGTAGTTTATCACTCTAGAAAAAAAAATACCAATTTTTTAAGTTATGTTTAAGATTTGATTTTCATAATTGTTTAAATTTTATTATAATTTTATTGTTATAGATGATAATGTAATTTTATATTGATATGTATTATATTTACCATGATTTGATAAACATAACTCATGTTCATTAAATATTTTAAATTATTCATTCAAAATTATATATATCTATATCTATATCTATATCTATATCTATATATATATATATATATATATATATATATATATATATATATATATATATATATATATAACAGTCGAGCCCGAGGATAAGCCTAAGCATGCAACAGAGTTTACAGAAAGACCAACACAATATTATAGTAGAAAAACTAAGGTGTTTTATTAAACAATATTCAATGAGCGGCTTTTTAATTACAATCTCTTCTAGGATTACAATATATGACCTTAGTTCATATAACTTCCTCTTACAGTTTTGATTCCCCTCAAATGGCCACCACTTCAACTTTCATGACCCTCTTAATTCCCCTCCAATGGAAACTGCTTCAACTCCCCTCACGATTATCCTCCCATGGAAACCACTTCAATATTCTCCTCTCGAATTTCCTCCAATGGACATTAATTTAGCTTTTTTCTTTTCTTGATTCCATTTTTCACCACCTCTTAACTATTATTTCTCCAGAACAACTAGTTATTTCTACATTCTTGTGGTGGAAGTTAAACATTTTTTCCAATCACAACATTTGTCCAACTAAAATCTAACCATTTCATCTAAACGACATGGACACAGATGCTAATGATACCTCTAGAAAATGATAGAACGAAAGTAGAAAGAGAGCCCACTTTTCAATGAATGGAGCTCTATGTGGATTACAACCCTCTAAGAGAGGGAATGTCTCAATGGAATTAATATATTACATCAGATTTAGTCGGAACCCTAAAGTTTACCCCAAATTCATCTCATCAACATACTCATGCTAATTTAAAATCCTAGGGAAACATTGCAACTAAGTTTTGAACCAAACCAAAACTGAACTAAACCAAAATTGCAACTAAATTGAAAAGAAAATATGTTCATGTGATGAGGATTGCATATTTACCCAAGATTCTCCTCCATCACATCAGGAGAGATGAAAGGAACTAATGTAGATTCATTATAAGATTTTACTGAAACTTCCCTTTATAGCACAAACAATGGCTTGAGTAGCACTAATTCAAGAAGCAATGTACCTAATAATAGTTCTTGTTATGTGAGCACTTGAGTAAGTAGTATTTCCTTAGATTCAAAATCAATTCAGTTGTCTTTAAGCACCATCATTTCACTTCACATTTGGGTGGAAGATAAATGTTGTTCTTTGATCAAATATTTATTTCTCAATTGATGCAAGAGCATTAGGCCCAAGAAAATCCTTTGTAATTTAATAGACATAAGGGTCTTGTGGTTTTAAAAGAATATTAGTTTCTTATGTAATTATTAATGTCTTTGAATGATTTTAATGAGAGAGATTAAATATTGAGAGAAATTGTAAATGTTCCCGAATGATTGGAGAACATGAGGGAAGTAGGATAGTTGATATTCCCTAGGAAGTGAGAGATTTGAAATTTAATTGTAATTCCTAAAGTATAATCGGTTCCATGATTTTGTGAGTTTGCAAGGATTTTTAGGAATAAAGGATAGATTTTAAGATTTAGAGGATTTGGAGGATTTTGTTGAGATAATGGAGGACCCGAGACTAAATTGGTTCATAGTCTTTTGTATAAACTGTAAAGCCTCAAGGAAAAAAGCAGAGAGAAGTAGATAGATTTCAAGGTAGAAGTAGACAGATCAAGTTTGAATTAAAGCCTATGGGCAGTAGGTGAATAGGGCCATTGATTTGAAGATCAAGACAGAGACAAGAAGTCCTTTGTAGTTTGATTAAATATGTATATATGAAGGACTTTGATTTCTGAATTATGTGTGCATGGATTGATTGAATTTTGTGCGAGAAATGTTTGGAGTTTATGACTAGATGTGATAAAACTTTGTAATAAGTGTTTGAATGGTGTTTTGTACACTATTGACAAGTTTAATGAAATGTCGAGTTAGGGTTATAATCATGAATTGAACGAAGAGCATAAGGGTTACATATGCGATTGAGAAGATTGGATGATTCAGTCATCTATCACTGAATGGATTGATGACACAGTAATATTAAATTGATATTCTAGAAACACTGTGCAAGTGATATAGGATCTTGAATCATTTGGGGCTTAATGCATAAGATGAGCATTGAAGCGAGAAATTGGGGTTTTAAGAAATCACAACACATTTGGGTTGATGGACAATGTTCTGATCGAATAGTGAATTTGAATCAGTGCTACAATGGAGACTAATGGGCCATTATTTAAAACTATAACAGAGTAAATTTCTGTCTATAATTGTATTAACATATTGATTCACATCAATACAGAGCAAGGTTCAATTTTAAATGGCCGAGAGTCGTGCAGATTAAAGTCAATGGGAATTGGAACCATGAATTAGGATTGAGTATGGAACCATGAGTATGTGGCTATAGTGAAGGTGGTTTCGAAAAAATGTAAATGGTTTTCACGTAGCGCTAAGGTGGGAAGTGGTAAATCCCGAATTGAATGCAATAACATCTAGGCATCAACATGTGGCATTGGCGAAATTCCAAAACTAGCAATTGTGTGTTGGGTTGGAGCATTAAAGGTTGGGAACCTTTGTTGTGAGATGGTCGTTGCATTATATGCATTTCATGTGTGGTATGCGAATGTTGTCTGATTGATGAACGATGGATGAGCGGTAGATCTATGGATGGTGAGTTGTGTAAGTGTTGTGGGACTAGACATTATATCAACATTTGGTTTCATAACCAAGGGAAGAACCTTATTAAAGTGGAGATTATATGCGGGATGGAAGTATGGGGTCGAACATTAATATATGCTGAGATATTTGGGGTTTAACCAAAGTCGGAGTTTTGTATGGAATGAAACGTTATGTTGTGGACAATATATATATATATATATATATATATATATATATATATATATATATATATATATATATATATATATATATATATATATATATATATATATGTGTGTGTGTGTTTATTGGTTGTGGATTGGTATGTTGTGGCCGAAGATTCGCTTCGGGGTTTTAAACAACATTGGACATTTGAATCAAGTGAGTTGGTAAGTATTGGCCCGAAGATTTATTTTGGGTATTAACACAAAGTTGAAATATTGATTTCGAATTCATGAAATGGGTTTTGGACCATAGAGTATAAGGCAAAGAACAACTTCCACATATGAAGTTTGTAAAGTGGGTTTATAATATGGTTTTGACCATAGCTTTAAAAGGTAGCTTCCATATTAAAGTTTGCTGGTTTTAGAATTGTGTTGGTGTAAAATGAACCATGCAATTTTATATGCATCATAAGGGGATAATGTGGGTTTCGCAGCTTCGGCTTCTATCGAGTGGTATCAAATCTAGAAGAGCTCTTTTGAAATTTAAAGATTAATTTTTTTTAAATAAAAATGCATGTGTGATGAAGAAAATAAGAAAATCTTAGGTTTTAAATCTGATTGACAGTAATTGTAGATTTGAGCAGATATGCAATGGAAGTATGATAATGAAGAAATTCAGATTTGCAGAATCTAGGTTTAAAAGAAAAAGTGCTTTGAAGATTTACCAGGTTATGTTTTGAAAGATATGAACACATTTATAATGGTGATGGAAAAGAGATTGGATTTGAATCTGATAGAAAACATGCAGTGTAACAGAATATTGCAAGAATTTGCAGAAGAAATTACAAGTGGGTGTTGAAACAAACCTTGAAGGTGAGGTATTTTTATTTTGTTTGAAGAATGCAGATTGCAAGAAATTGAGGAGCATCTCAGCAAGAAGATCACAGCTTTAAAGAGCAGTGATGAAGGAAGCCAATAAAGGTTTCTAAGAGAAAGAAGAATGTGGAAGAACCTGGAGGAATTCCAATAGAGGTTGGATAAAAAGAATAGTTGTGTTCTTAAAAGTGCAGATGAGTTGAAGCCTAGAAGGAGAAGAGAGGAATGCTCAAGAGGTTCCAGAAGATAGAGAACTAGTGCTTGCCAAAAGACCAAATCCAGAGGAAAGGATTGGTGAGGTAAGTTGTAACAAGGAGGACTTGTTATTGCAAAGGCTTTAGTACAGCTCATGATGAATGAGTGAGGAACTCATGAAGATAGAAATGAAGGGGAAGATGACTATTGATAGTCATAGAAGAGATAGCAAAGGTTTTGAGAGAGACCACAATAGAATAAAGGTGAAGAAAGAAGATGCCAAGACAAATGGCATACAGAGATAGTTAAGGAAGGAAGAGTATGAGAGAGAGTTAGCTGAGATAAGAGAACAATTTAACAAATTGAAAATTATTATAGAGGAAGACCAAAGATGGGGTTTTCTTGTAAGAAGAAAGATAAAGTGGCATCGGCTACAGATGAAGAAAGAGCAAATGATAAATGCTCGACTGGAGGACAAATTACTCATAATTAATGAGTATTTGGAGAAAGACTTGAAGACTGAAAATTCAAGTGAGACCAAGAGGTCGAATGACTTTAAATCTGATAAATTTTGTCATAAAGGAAGAAAATGGGACAGCCAGATCTTTTGAAAATGTTCATACATAGTTGGAGAAAATTTTTACTTTTCAACATATTGGAAGCAGAGGAATTTTAACTTATAATGATGGCCAAAAGTTGGAATTTAAGCAATCAATTGAAAATATTAAGGAGATTGAAGAGGAGACCATTGAAGAATTTCTGAATTGTATAGAGTACTTGGAACAATAGGAATATTTGGTGATTAAATCATCAAATGAGACCATAAGGTCTCGTGGTTTTAAAACTGACAAGTTGTGTGTGAATGCAGGTATTGAAGAAGGCAATTCATGTGATGAAACTGTATTGAGTGAAGGTAAATGTTGCCAAGAAAAATATGATGATGCTTATCTTTCAGATGAAGATAAAATTGAATTATTGCAACAAAAGGAGTTCATAAGTTCCTTGTTTTGTGAAAATAATTGTTTCAATGGAGATATGATAGTTATGTCTGATGATGAGAAATTTGTTATTGATAATGAAAAAGAAAATTTGATTTTATTAAATGGCCAAATGAAAAGTGGTGGACAGACAACTAAAATTATTGTAGAGATGGAGGATCAGAATTCTATTATGATGAAAGATGAAGAGATAGTGTCACCAGGAAACTTGACTTATGATAAATAAGAAGGTAGTGAGGATTGTACAAATATTTTCTTAGATGAGATGACATATTTGTGGCATGAGTTAAGTATTCTAGAGAAGAGGCTAGAAACACAGAGAATAAGTGTTCAGGTTATAAAATCAGAGCTGAATGAGAATGAAAAAATTCATTTTTATGAACCAAAGAAAAAATGCATCCTTGAAAGGGATGATGTGGAAGAGGGACTATACGACAGTCTCAAGAATTATTTGAAGAATTGGAATCAACATACTGATGTGCTGATAGAGGAGAAAATTTCATAGCAACCAATTGAAGTGTTTCCAGAGGAAGAAGAGACACAAAGGTCTTATGATTTTGATGATTTTTTTTATGATTGCAGGTGCTGATGAAAAGACTAAAGAATGTTTGGTCCAAGAGAACAAATTAATGCAAAGAAAATAAGATGACAGTGAGTGACAAATTAAATACTAGTCCAAGGAATTGTTGAAGATATAAAACAAATAAATTTTCATAAGTGATAATCAGGAAGAAGTTATCAGTTGCAGAAAACAAGAGGGTAACGATGATAGGGTGGCAGTAAGAGAAAGAATAGAAGTTTAGCAATCAAGAGGTAGAAGTACTCAACAGTCAGAAGATATACTAGACAAAGAAATTGAATTGATAAGAAGGCTAATGGTGAAAGTGTCTCAGAAGAAGACAGCAGTAGGAAACCAAAGAAGAAACAAAAACAAAAGAAAGATAGTAACAGAATGTGAAAGTGCAGCTAGTGGAGCAAAGAAGCATAAAGTATGGAGACCTTGAGAAAATCAACAGACAATAGTAGAAATAGATGATAAATTACAGAACAAATTATGGGATCGAGGAACACAAAGATTAAAAGGATATGATCAAGAGATCATGATTATTTTTAACCTTGGGAGTCTGATCCAGAGGCATTAGGCTCAAGAAAATCCTTTGTAATTTAATAGACATATGGGTCTTATGGTTTTAAAATAATATTGGTTTCTTATGTAATTATTAATGTCTTTGGATGATTTTAATGAGAGATATTAAATATTGAGATAAATTGTAAATGTTCCTGAATGATTGGAGAACATGAGGGAAGTAGGATAGTTGAGCTTCCCTAGGAAGAGAGATATTTGAAATTTAATTGTAATTCCTAAAGTAGAATTGGTTCCATGATTTTGTGATTTTGAAAGGATTTTTAGGGATAAATGATAGATTTTAGGATTTAGAGGATTTGGAAGATTTTGTTGAGATAATGGAGGACCCGAACCTAAATTGGTTCATAGTCTTTTGTATAAAATGTAAAGCCTCAAGGCAAAAAGAAGAGAGCAGTAGATAGATTTCAAGGTAGAAGTAGATAGATAGGGTTTGAATTGAAGCCTACGGGTAGTAGGTGAACAGGGCCATTAATTTGAAGATCGGGCCAGAGACAAGAGGTCTTTTGTAATTTGATTACATATGTATATATGAAGGACTTTGATTTTTGAATTATGTGTGCATGGATTGATTGAATTGTGTGTGAGAAATGGTTGGAGTTTATGAACAGATGTGATAAAAATCTATAATAAAGGTTTGAATGGTGTTCTATACACTATTTACAAGTTTAATGAAATGTCGAGTTAGGATTATAATCATGAATTGAACAAAGAGCATAAGGGTTACATATGCGATTGAGAAGATTGGATGATTCAGTCATTGATCACTTAATAGATCAATGACACAGTAATATTAAATTGATATTCTGGAAACATTGTTCAAGCGAGATAGGATATGGAATCATTTGGGGCTTAATGCATAAGATGTGCATCCGAGCGAGCAATTGGGGTTTTAAGAAAAAAACAACACATTTGGGTTGATGGATAATGTTCTGATCGAATAGTGAATTCGAATCAGTGCCAGAATGGAGACTAGTGGGTTGTTATTTAAAACTGTAATAGAGGAGTAAATTTCTATTTGTCGAAATTGTATTAACATATTGATTCACATCAATACAGAGAAAGGTTCAATTTTAAATGGCCGAGAGTCGCGTCGATTAAAGTCAATGGGAATTGGAACCATGAATCAGGACGGAGTATGGAACTGTGAGTACGTGGCTACAGTGAAGGCGGTTTCAAAAAATAGTAAATGATTTTCACGTAGTGCTAAGGTGGGAAGTGGTAAATCCTGAATTGAACGCGATAACAGTTAGGCATCGACACGTGGCATTGGCGGAATTCCAAAACCGGCGATTTTGTGTTGGGTTGGAGCATTAAAGGTCGGGAACCTTTGTTGTGCGATGGCCATTGGATTATATGCATTTCATATGTGATATGTGAATGTCGTCCAATTGATGAACGATGGAAGAGCGATAAATCTATGGACGGTGAGTTGTTTAAGTGCTGTGGGACCAGACATTATATCGGCATTTGGTTTCATAACCAAGGTAACAACCTTATTAAAGTGGAGATTATATGCGGAATGAAAGTATGGGGTCGAACATTAATATATGTTGAGATCTTTGGGGTTTAACCAAAGTCGGAGTTTTTTATGGAATGAAACATTATGTTGTGGAATATATATATATATATATATATATATATATATATATATATATATATATATATATATATATATAGATATATATGTTTATTGGTCGTGGATTGGTATGTTGTGGTTGAAGATTCGCTTCGGGGTTTTAAACAACGTTGGACATTTGAATCAAGTGAGTTGGTAAGTATTGGCCCGAAGATTTATTTTGGGTATTAACGCAAAGTTGAAATATTGATTTCAAATTCATGAAATGGGTTAAATTGGACCATAGAGTATAAGGCAAAGAACAACTTCCACATATGATGTTTTTAAAGTGGGTTTATAATATGGTTTTGACCATAGCTTTAAAAGATATCTTCTGTATTAGAGTTTGTTGGTTTGAGAATTGTGTTGGTTTAAAATGAACCATGCATTTTTATATGCATCATAAGGAGAGAATGTGGGTTTGGCAGCTTCAGCTGCTATGATCAATCATTTCCCTCAAAGGCTTCAATGGCTCAGGGATACTATGAATGGAAGTAATTAATAGAACAACCATGGTGGAGAATATATTAATACTCACATGTATATATTTCTAGGATGAGGAAGTGGGACAAAGCAATCAAACATTTATGATCTGACATTATGACAAACATTTTGATTGTGCATATACCACAACATCATGAAAAATTTAGGATATCTAAGATCAAAATACTTTTTCACAATATATTTAAATTTATATATTTCATGAAATATATATATCAAGAATAATGAAACTCACAATAAAATCTCAAACTTATTTTCCAATTAAAATTGAGAAAGTAATTTTGTTTTAATTAATTATAGATATAAAATTATATTTCCTACATTAAGCATATTGGAAAAAAAATATATTGTAAGATGCAACTTATAACTCACTAAATGATCAATTGGTCTTTATTTTCTTGCGTATCCTTCAATGAGGACTAAAATTTAATACTAAAATTTGGTTAAGTATAACTTAGGGCTCTATGCATATCAAGTTAGAATAGGGCCATTAATGTGGAAATTCTCCATTTGAACCCTCATATCATATAATGACAAACCTCGAATTTTTTTTAAAGAAATACCAATGTTGTTATCTTTCCTCACAAGCTTATCACTATGTTTAATATATTCTCCTATATATATCTTTTAATTTAATATTTCTCCCACTTTATCTTGAGAAAAGTCTTATATGCTTACTTCCATATCTTTAACTTTGTTTTCTATGCATCTTCTTTCTCATGTGTTTAACATTAACTTTCATTAAATTTTTATTATAAACTATTTTTTGACTAATAAATAACCACTAGTCTATATAAATCAACAAAAACATCTCACGTGTCATGAAAGCTACACTTTAACCAAATAACCATGGCAAAGCCTATATCTCTTACACCAAGATCACTTTATAACTTATAGTTGGCCCTATCAGACTACACAACCTACTTTCTTAAGATAAGTTAGCCTATGGGAAAGTCAAATAAAATAAAAAATTCCCCAAATTTACTAAACAACCAAGCATAACTCCTTAAACAAGTTTACAAAAAAAAATTGTGAAATAAATTAAATGAAATCCATAATCACCTAGATCATTTGTTATGCATTTCAAAAATCTAAAACAAATGAGACCCCTTAACAACTAGGAAAAAAGAAGGCCCTCGTTGCATGTGACCACAAAGGAAGGGTGATAGGAAGGATATTGTCACGCCCTCGAGTCAGTTCCACCATTCGAGGTGTTGTGCGACAACGGCTAGACTTTCATACTTAGTTTTTTTCTCATCTTCCGGACTATGCCTACCAACATTAAAATGTGTTTTCTCTTTCATTATTAAGTTATGTGCAAAAAACATAAAAACAATACAAAAATGCCTAAACTGAGACCAAAAAATCAATATGCCAAATTTCTATTTTCATTATAAATTTCTATAATTTACATATATTTTATAGTGGGGAAGCCAACCCTGTCTAGGCTCGACACTCTACCCGAATGAAAATCTACTTGAATTCTGCACAACTGTTAAATTTATGCACATTTCCTTGACCTACCAACATAGTGTCATGACCACCCTACATGCTGTCGTGTTACTCTTTTCCCATGGCCATGTAAAATTATGCACAGTTGTGACCTGCCGAATTGTTCTTCACAATCATGACCTCTTTCCCGTAGTGCGGGCTCATCACCCAACTCATTGCGCCTTCGTTCAGACTCTACCTATGGCCCACTTCATCATTTTTCCCTCGCAATGCGATTATATATGAACTGTTATGTGTGCTTTGTGGTTGTTCCTCATCACATGTGGCCTCTCCATTTATATGACTCCACTGTGTTGTATTCTCCAAGAGTCGTGTTGGTTGGGGTGTCGTCCCACCAAGCTGACCTGCCACCAACGCTTGCCACAACCTTCCATTTTATGCATCAACTCATTTTCCATCATTCACCACTGTGAGTCGGTCCGTCACTTGCTTGTCCACCACCATGTGTCGGTCCATCGCTCATCTACCATGCTCGTCGCAACACTCACCATCGCCTGACTCGTCGCAATTCTTCCCGTTGTGTGTGTATCATTTGGTCATCCACCCGACTCGCCTATGTCACCCTTGTGTCACATTTAATTAAACTCTCCACCACGTGCACTCATCCACATGCCTTTAATTGAAACAAAGTCAGCTGGGCACCTAGTGCGCCCGCCACTACGTCTGCGCGCCAGCCATTACGCGCTTGTACCCGTGACTCGCTTAATTTTCATGTGCACCTGGTTGGGTGCCCGACTCACCTAAGGGCTGTGATGTCGACTCAGGGTCTTGACATCCTCCCCCACCACGAGTCGTTGTTTTCCTCGGTAATTCAATCGATCATGCCAATTTCTCTTTGCCTAAATATTTGTCTCCACACTAGAATGAAGTCTACTCTGCATCTCGTCGATCATATGAACCAGAATCCTACTATGTTCAACATGATCTTCTTCCTCCCCAAGTGCAGCTAAAAATCCCTTCCTGCTAAGGGAATTTGCAATTGCATTGACTCTACCTGACCTTTACTCAATATTCATGTCAAAATCTACCAAGAAGTACTACCAACGAGCCTACTTTACTGAAAAATTCTGTTGGGACGAAAAATAACTCACCGAAACATTTTCAATATTGACAACAAATGGAGTCCCAATTATGTAATTTTTGCATATTTGTAAACAATGGATGATAACAGTCATCTCTTTCTCATGAACCAGATACCAATGCTCTCTATCCTGCAACTTTTGACTCTCATATGCCACCAAATACCCATCCTGCATGAGTACTCCCCTAATCGCAAAATCAAAAGCACTTTTGTGTAGCTCAAACAATATCTCAAAGTCAGGTAGCTTTAGTATCGGTGTTCTCACCATCCTCCTCTTTAATTATTCAAATGTTACACGAAACTTATTTGTCCAATTCCATCACTTATCCTTATTTAGAAGGTCTTTCAGTGGCGCAGGCATCTTAGAATACCCCTCTACAAACTTCTACTGGTAGTTGGTCATCCCCAAGAAGACTCTCATGTCATGGACATTCTTCGGTTCAACCTAATCCTTAATTACCTACACCTTTCTCGACTCCATTCATATGTGACCTTGACCCACTATGTGTCCAAGGAACGGAATCTCGGTGTGAGTGAACATACACTTTAACTTCTTCAAGAACAATTGATTCTTCCTCAGTGTCTAAAATACTAGATCCAAATGCTTCTTATGATCCTCCATGTTATCAATGAACACCACAATGTCGTCCAAGTATTAAACTATGAACGAATCCAAGAATAAACCCAAAACATTGTTCATCAATGTGCAAACCCACTAGCAGAAAATGATGAAATTAGTGACTAGGTGACTGAAAACGTTAGTCACCGCAATTATTTCAAGTGAATTACTACTAAATTTGTGCAATTTTAAGTTACCGAACAAAAAATGACTAACATAAACCACAATTTTACTCTAGGGATAAAATATATGACTAAATAATAAGTGACTAAACTAAAAGTGACTAACATAAATGACTAATTTACTCTAGGATTAAAATATATGACTAGATAATAAGTGACAAAATTGATAATGATTAACATAAATGACTATTATAGTCCAAGAATAAAAATATGAGGAAATAATAAGTACAAAAAGTATATGAATTAGTCATTTATGTTAGTAATTTTTAATTGTGTCACTCCATAAATGGAAAATTGAAATTTTGATATTGAAGTGTTACATTTCATTACAAGGATCTCTGAATCCAACTGCAGTGTTAAAATTTAGAGACAAATAGGTCTTTGAATCCATCTACAGTGTTAAAATTCTGAATACTCTTTTGCCTCTAAAATTTAACACTGCAAATGGATTCAGAGATCCCCTTCTTTGAATCCATCTGCAGCATTAAATTTAGATACAAAGGGGTCTCTAAGTCCATCTAAAGTGTTAAAATTTAGAGACCGTCGTCCGCAATGTTAAAATTTAGGTAGATTGTTTCAATGACCCCCTTAAAGGGGTCCATGAATCCACCTATAATGCTAAAATTAGAACACTTTTATAAAATCACTATTAAACCAACATAAAAATTGCTATTAAAATGATTAACCATAACACATATTAACATATTCAATATCCTTGTCATAAATAGAAAAAATTATATATATATATATATATATATATATCATTAGAGTAACTTGAGCTACATTTGAGATGAAATGAAATGACTTCCACTCTAACCCAAGAGTATATTCAATATGTTGCAAGTCTATAGTAATAAAATACAATTTAGCAAGGGTCAAGGCATCTCTAAATACACTTGTGGGGTGGTCGGATTCCTTAGGGAAACTACCCTTCTAGATTGAAAGTCATGTTTTTTTTTACTTCTAGGAAACGTTTATATAGAAATTCAACACTGGTAATTAATCAAAGTGATTTGAGTTATACTTGAGACGAATTGGAATGATTTCCACTATAAACCAAAAGTATATCCGATATGCTGCTAGTATATACTAATAACATGTGATTTAGTAAGAAGGGTCAAGATGTTTGGAGATACACTTGCGAGGTGGTCCTACTCCTTGGAGGCTTCTTTTTTTCTAGTGTTATAAAGATAGGAAAAATGTCTCATCATTGGCGAAACGATATCTACCCAGTATACGTTTACCCCTTTTTCAGGCTCGAATAGATTATTTACGAAAAAGAAATACCTTAGCCTATCGTGACTAAGAGGTTCTCTCAGATTTTTTTTTTCTACCCTTTCGGATCTGTGAGACTACCTATGAAAAGGGACTTGTTAGAGTTTTCTTTTCCGCTTCTTTTCAAACTCTCTAAACATGAAAAGACGTCGAGTTCTTCCTTTGTCAGACTCATTAAAACTTACATGACATCAGAAATTGTCACCATGATGTAATCGAGTTCCTCCTTCCCAGGGCTCGTAAAATGTAATAGGATGGATTTTTCTGAAGGAAAAACTTATACGACAATCATATGCTATCCCCTTCAATCTTGTTTCAAAAAATAATTGGGGTACTCACCAGAAATGGTGGGGGAAAATGGAACCAGTTCTCAGTCTTGTCGGAAATATGTCACTCTTTAACATGAGACTCCTCTGCAATTCGTGTCGGGTTGGGTACATCCCATTTCGTCATTTTTGCCTCCTTGGGTTTGGGTAATCTGTTTTGACCTATCATCTACTATTTGCCACATCATCATAACCTCAGATCCCCTGATGTCAAATGCTGCCAAATTCCAAAGTCGTGTCACCAATATGTTCAAGAGAAGTTTCCTTATGCAGTTTTCAACCTATGATCCTCTGTTTGGTCCTGATTCACTATCATCTTGTTCCTCTATCTTGTGTTGATGATGTGGGAAACATTATGGCCCTCCTTCAACCAGGTCACTTCCTGTCAACTTCAGCTCATTATCTAGGAAGCTGATCTAGAGACTCCCTTTCGGTACCTTGGAGCTTGCATGCCTCAATGGCAAGTTCTTCGCATTCGACAGCAGGTCCTCATCCTTGGCCTTCGATCGAGTGATTTCGTGGGTGTTCAACTCCAGCTCACTTTTCACATTCCGTGGCTTGTACTAGTTGTACCTTGAGATACATTGTCATTTTTGGTGGTTTCTCTCATGCCTGTTAACAGATTTCCTTATTGGCTAGTAATCAGATGACTTTCTTGCATGTTCAACTTCATCTCACTCATTTTCATTCTTGAATTTGTACTTTTTTGGGTCGGGATGGAGTACAAAAACCTAGGTTTTGTCTCATAAAACTAGACTGCGAGATGGTTTGGTTTATCATGACTATATGAATGATTCTTCTGATTGGATGGCTGCGACCATACCTGAATCTATTGATCGTTATTTCTAGATGGCTGTGTCCATACCTCACATCTTGTTTTTATATGTACTCTATTATGGATGGCTGCGCTCATGCCACATATTCATGTATCAGATATATCAGTTGTATTTGTACTTGTAGGTCTTCCGACGGCGGTGTTTGGTTTCAGCATGTTCTCATAAATAATTTCGCTCTTCCCTCTCTCTTGTACCTCATGCTTTAGGGGGCATTTGTTACACATTATTTTTTCACTGTCCCTGCGATCCCCATCCCGAACATTGGAGGACCATTTCAGTGACTTTTGTGTATTGTCATACTTTTCAAAAAGTGTCATTGCATCCATTCACTTGACAAGAAAATTTCTTTTGTTGATCATTCCTGAAGCAGGCTCTCAAAAACACATGATTTTGGGTCGATGCTGGTAGGAAATTATGGCCTCATGCCCATTGGCACTCTGTCTTAGTGGACCGCTTGTGCTGATCTATTTCTGGAAACTTTTTTAAAATAGAAATGAAGTTTCCATGCCCAACCACTTCGTGAGTGGAGTCATCATGGTTTGTTCAATTGAATAATGTTGAAGTCCTTCCTTTGGCTTCTTGTTTCCTATAATTGAGAAACTCCCCAAAGGATAATGCCTCCCTTCCACCTTATGAGGGATCCCAAACCACCTCCTCCTCTCTTATAAATACATCCTTCTCACATAGTTTTAGTTAGCTGAACAGTCCTTACTATAGCTAGTGTGAAGAATAAGGCAGAGAGGAATCCATTGTCGAGAGAGAGTTTAGGCCCATTGCCTCACCAAGTCTAACTCCTGAAGAAAGCTTGAGATGCGTTTGACTGAACCCATTGAAGGAGGCTACAACATTAAGGTTTTAAGGTTGTAAACGTATTTTCTCTATCATTAATACAAGACTAGTTTTTTGGTTCCAATTTTGTGTTCGATAATAGATAAAATGTTAGATTATCCTTGACCAATCGAATAACTGTGAATGAAAATATGTTTTTTTATGCTGTTACCATTCAATTGTTCCTTGTACAGATGCATAGACATTACCACTGAAAGACCATGACTCTTGAAGACAAAGATCAGCGGATCACTACTGCAAATGAAAACAAAAGCGTTAGACCAAGGTAGGCCATCTATCCTAACTCATTTTCATTTATAAGCTAGGAGTCTGAAATTCCAGCTTCTTCCCTTGTTGCTAGACCCACTCCAGGGCTAGAGGGACTACCTCTATCTATAGATTTAAAGAGGAATGGGAGGGGAGATTAACAATAGCTTTGACTTTGAGGGGATTGAGATGAATTCCGTCTTTAGAAACGATAAACCCTAAGAGCCTACCGGAATCAACGCAGAAGATATACTTATGCATATTGATCCTAATGTTATAGCATCTACAGTGAAGAAATATTTGAGGGAGATGATCTAGGTGGTATTGAAGCTTAGCTGAATCAGCTGGAAGGTCATCCAAGTAAGGTTTAACAATGCGCCTGATGTCATGGAAAGCATGAGAAATTTCTCTTTGAAATGTAGCCCCAACATTCTTAAGACCAAAAGGGAGCTTCTTATAGGTGAAGGTACCCCAAGGACAGATAAAAGTAGCCTTGTGTTGATCATCCAGAAGAATATTGATTTGGTTGTATCCATAAATCCTATCGATAAGGGAAAATATCTCATTCCCATCACATTCATTGATGATCTGGTCAATAAAGGAGTGGGATAATTATCCTTAGGGAAAGCGCGATTGATATCATGTCAGTATACATAGACACGAATAGTAACCTACTTCTTATCCATAGGAACAATATTAGAAACCCATTCTTTCAAGGGAATCGGATAAATGAATCCAGCTTTAAGAAGTTTTTCAAATTCTCCCTTAATGGCGGCTGCCTTTCTAGGGTGCACGGGACGAAGACGCTAGCGAATAGGCTTCACACCAGGATAAGTAGGAATATTATGCACAACTATACTCAGATTGATGTCGGGCATTTCTTCTTAAAAACAATAAAAAACGTCACAAAAATCCCGGAAGAGACTAGTATAGACCTCGATCTCATCAGGAGAGTAGGTCACACCAATGTCGATGTTGTCGACAACCCCCCATTTGACAAAGATATCGATAGGCGTCATTGGAGACCATAATGGGGATCAGTGTGTTTGTAGTCTCTCATTGTTCTTCTAGTGTTTTTCTTGTCAAGTCGACTTTGGTCGTATCATCGTTTTTCTACATTGTTTTTCCCATGTGACTATTTTCAGCCATCACATTCAGCATTAGAGTGTCAAGTCTGACCTCTTCTCAATGGTATTTTATTTTTTTCCATAGTTTTTTGGCTCGGCGCTGCTCTTTCTTGAATATTCGCGCCGATTGGCGCTTTTTTCCTTTGTCGCAAGCGTGCAAACCTTTGTTTAGCGCAGATTACAGCTAGACAGATGCGCTGAATCTTGCAGGTTGAAATTTTATCCTTTTCCCTGATTTTTGTCAGTTTCTCTTGCCTCTGGGTCAGATTTTCATCTTTCAATTGGTCCATTGGAATTTCTTTGAATATCTTGTCTCGTTCTTCTCAGTTGTTTTCCCCCTATCTGATCAGTGGAGTTTGTCATCCTAGGGTTTCTAGGTGCCTCGTGGTGCTCGTTCGGCTACTTCCCTGCTAACCTTATGAGTTGAGTTTGAGTCATTTTGGTCTTTATCATTTCAGTTTTTTGACTGATTATTTTAGCTTTTCTTTCGGTTCTACGTGTCATTGGGTTGTTAAATGATCGTCTTGTATTTTTTTTAGCTCTCCATTTGTCACCTTGAGCATAGATTACATTGCTCACTGAATCGGTTCGAAATCCTTCTTTTGGTTGAAGGAATGCATCACTATTTTGAGTGTTTTTTATATTCGTGTTATATTGATCTCTTTGTTTTAGATCGTTTCATTCAAATTGCTCCAAACTAGTGTCTATTTTTTCATTTAGTGTAGTAATTCATTTTTCTTCTCATTCAGCTAAAAGGACAAAATTTGCATTCTTTCTCTTAAGTTCGAAAATGAAAAACGTTCTTTTGCATCAGTAGCTTTTAGTGAACAAGGGAAGAGCTTTTCGTTTTCTTCTTTGGTTGTCTTAGATGCATTAGGAATATTCTTCTTATGTTCGATTGATTGTTTCTTTGTTATGAATTACTATCCCTCTCTTAGCTAGCTATTCATCGAATTGGAATGACTTTATTTTGGATATAGTTGTGCATTAAGGATTCGAGATTACATTCGGCGAGGCCTTGAAATTGAAAAATTAATTCAAGATCAACTTTAAAATGAATTCAATCAACCTAAGGAAGCATTGAAACCTAACACACACATTTATAGGTCTAGGCTAGTGACGTGTTCCGACGTCATTAAACCTAGTAATTATCATTCTCCATCTGGCATTAGAAAATTCTAGCATAGACTTGTGCTCCATGTACCATCGAGTATATAAAGGGAGACCCTCATACGTTGCAATCCTTTATCCATAGGAAGCCGAGTCTGCCACCTTGTAATTGTGATACACTGAACACAACATTCGGGGAGACTACCCACACGTAGGTTAAGTCCTTGGTCATTTCTCTTTCATTTGATCACCAAGGTGTATATTGCAGTTCATGGAAATTTGGTACACCCTCTTGCTTAGATTTCATGAGTAGTCAATTTTTTCTTTTTGTGACTCTCTAAAATTTCAAATATCATCGAGCACTTTTACTTTCATGCTCGTTCAACCTAAAAGTGACTAGAGTCACCTTTTTCCTATTTCTTGACTCTTAAAATATGAAAAGGCAGATTTTTGTTTCAGTGTCATAAAATTAACTGCCCATGAAATATTCCAGGTTAAAGTTATCTTCCTTAGTGGTTTTTTTATGGTTTTTTCCAATGACAAAGTTTCCAGAGTTTACCAACTAATGAATCCCCTTCGACGCAAATCCTGGTCCTTTTCCTACTTTTGGGAATGTTGGTGGTCCTTATATGGCAACATTGTCCCTCCCTGGGTTAACTGTTGGTTTTCTCGTGTGGTTATTTTCGACCTCGGTGGTCATGAGTGGTCTGACCTCTGTTCAACCATATCCTTCGCCTAAACAACATGATGTTGATTCTAAGGTAGACCTCTCCCCTTCTTCGCCTATTTCTTCATCCTCCTCTTCTACTTCGCTTGGTGAAAGTTTGGAATCCAGTAACCAGGAGGCTAAGAAGAAGAAGAAGAAGATGGAAAATAATAAGTTATATTAGTGAAAGGCCAACCCTGCAACTATTGCTCCAAAGGCACCTTTTATCGATAAACCTTCCAATCCTCCACCAAAAGTCAAATCCCCTTGCAAGCTCTGTAAGGGTGACCACCTTCTTAGAGATTTCCTTGGCATCCCCAAGATGCTCGAAGTATGGTCCAATAGCCATCTGTGACTGTCGTAGGCCTCTGAAGGTCATGTTGGTGACACATCTTCGGCCAGTAATAATGAGACTGATAAGAAATAGGGTAAGATCAAAATTCCCTGTAAGTTGTGAGAAGGGCATCATCCCATTAACGTTTTTCCATACATGGATGGAGCCACGAAAGTGTTAGATAACCCTAGTGGTTCTTCATCCCATCTTCCGGTTGGTTACCAGAAGTTTTCACTGAGTCCTCCGCTAGTTGATCAAGCGATCGGTCAAGATTCACCTTTGGTCAATCTCGCTCCCTCGAAAATTCGAAATCAGAAATCCATTCCTGACCAACTATTGGTCATGGAATCAGCCGATCTAATCCCACCTATGGTTCATTAGGTCTTTTCCACTGGAAGTGTATCTCATACCTCACATTCTTCTTGTTTCTTCAGATTCATCGGAATTGGAGAAATATCCTCCCGTCCCTGTGGTTTAGGAAGATGCTCCTCCTGCTCCCACATCCGTGGTCTAGGGGAGTGCTCCTCTTGCTCTCGTAACACAAGGTGATGACCCTACTATTGACATGGTCCCCCTTCCAAGTAGTTTTATCGCTTCTTTCGATTGGAGTCGATTTGCAGGATATCATCTTCCTTCTTATGTGCCCTTTGACATCATGGTGCAGGCTTTCAATGTGGTTGTGCCTAGCACAATTGTAGACAAAGGCACATCTATTAGTATTTTGTATTAAAATACTTGGAAATATTTTGGTTCTCTACCTCTTCTACCTATTACGCAGAATCTGTTGGCTTTTAACAGAGGAACCAGACAACCATTAGGGATCCTTCTGAAGTTTCCTATTACTTTGGGAGGGAAAATTGTCTATATAGACGTGATGTTTGTTCCATACCCCTTGGATTTTAACTTACTCTTGGGTGTGACTCTACTTATGTCATGGGAGCGCTTGTCTCTTCCCTCTTTTGTGTGATCCATTTTCCACATGAAGGTCGGATTGTGACCATTGATCAACGTTCATTCTTTGGTCCTGATATGATGTTTGGTCCACCATCGTCTCTTACTAGTCCTTACCCACCAGTTGTATCTTCCCCGCCACAGGTTAATTATGTGGCCACTTGTTCATTGCCCTCATCAAGTGATAGTGTCGTCAAGTACCATCTACTGGGGGCATTGGATCGTGATTTTCAAGATGTTGTTCTCCCATCAGATGAGAACCTCTTGGAAGCCATTACTTCTTATTGGACATGAGAAGCTCATTGGAACAGAGTTTGTTTTCTTGTGTCAAGCTCCTTAAAAAATGAAACAAGCTCACTAAAGCATAGTTCGTTTTCTTGTGTCAAGATCCTTAAAAAATGAAAAAAGCTCATTGGAGCAGAGTTCATTTTCTTGTGTCAAGATTCTTAAAAAACGAAAAAAGCTTGTTGGAGAATAGCTCGTTTTTTGTGTCAAGCTCCTTAAAAAATGAAATAAGCTCGATGGAGCACAATGTTTTTTCTTGTGTCAAGCTCCTTAAAACTTGAAACAAGTGTGGTGAGGATAGTTCTTTTACTGTGTCAACCTCGTTAAAAAATGAAACATGTTCCTGTACAATTCGCGCTTTTGATTAGATCTCGTAAAATCCTAGTCGAGTCTTTCTCTTGCTCTCATAATTGAACCTTCCTTCCATTCACCTGTGGGTAACGAGCAGTCTACTCAAGTGAATGCCATGAAGCTAGGGGGCATGTACGTCGAATTTAGCCATCATGCTAGGGGCATGCCAACTTATCTTAAGCATAGTTTGTTTCCATTTCGAGCTTGTGAAAAAATGAAACTAGTTTCAAGCATAGTTTTATAAAAGTTTCAAGCTTGTGTAAAAATGAAACCATTCTTATTTTTTGGCTTGGTGTGCTTTGCAAACAAGTTTTTCCTACTTATTATGTTGTTTCTTATTATGCAGATGTCTGTCACTCCTTATTATCCTCAATATTAAGGTTGTATTTACGTGTCCGTTTATTAGAAAGGAATTTTGATTACATCACATATCAACATATTCCTAGATGGACGAATGTGTTAACTGATACAATAGACAATATTGTATTAGATAGACATTTGCGTAATTTGTAAAACATCATCATCACATAATAAGATTCGTACAGGAAAATAGGCATATATATATATATATATATATATATATATATATATATATATATATATATATATATATATATTGAGTGTTTGCATCCATGTGCATCATAAGTTGAAAAAATATGTATGTTTTGGTTACATCCTGAGACATCATGTCTCTCAAAAAATATACAGAAATAAAAGCCTAGGTGTCTAGTCAGCATGATGCTCATGGTAGAATGTCACTGCATGCACGAGCCGCCTCAATAAGCGGTGAACATGGTTCAAAACCCCCATAGTGTGCCTCTGGTATGCGCAAGGAACATCATCAAATCTCACATAGTCAGGGACTCTACTAGTGAGTCCCTCCAGGTTGCGTATGATTTCCTCCTCCTCACCATGAGGGGCCACATCAAAATCACGAGGAAGTCTCCGTGCTATTGGAGACATTCCTGTAGGTCTTTCTGGGCCAACATTTGCAAATTCATGGATTAACATCAGAACATATATCATAAAAAAAAAATCATAATAATCATCAAAATAAAAAAATGAGTCTTACCCAATGCTTCATCCCAATCTTCTCCTGCTGGGAGTGGGATATCCGCATCACCCGTAAAGTCCATGCCAGAAGAGGGCCAATCCTCCACAACAAGAAGTTGTTGACGGAGCCACTCAAATAATTTCGGTCTCCAAGACATCTGTTGACCACCTCTTGATTTAGGCATCAAATCTGCCCAACGGACCATCCGTGGCTCTTGGGCTGGTGGTGTAGGAACTATCACTTACTAAATTTGAAAGATTGGTAATTGTTCTAGGATGAATGGTACCAAGATGGACCCATAGTTGAACTTTTTCAGCTTTTCGTTCTTGCATTTTGTCAATTGGAGTTTCATGTTGATCGTTACCACCTCTGCGCAGTTGTAGAGAGTTGGTGCCATACAATATACAACAAGAAGTAACTTTGTTTTTGTGGCTTCATGTGGAGTCTGAGATCCAATAGCTCGAGTGATGGTGTGCAACACTACTTTTAGTGCCAAATCGGGAATGGTTTGGATATCCACCTTTCTGCTCTTGGATCCTTTCCTTGCCCCTCGGAAAACTCTGTCGATGACCATGCTCATGTTTTCCTTTGTGGGCTGGGTACCTTTCAGGATTGGTACTGCCCCCATACATGATAATCTAGTTATGAAGTATACATACGATACCTCAATCTCTAGCTCCTGATCGTGAATTATGAATATTTCTCGATCAATGTCGCATAAACTCATCAAGTAGTCTAATAGCTCCAGTTGAGCTCAGAGACTTGGTGCCATGAAGAATTTTTTAAGCTCGCAGTCCCTGAGAACATCCATGCATATTAAATTTCCCAAGGCTTGCTCGTCTTCTTCACCATGTTCTCTTTCCTTCCATTCAATCACCATTTTTCTTTCACACACCTGCAAAAACATCAATGTGGCTTTAATCAGTCAAATTTTTAGCTCTTGAAAGGTTTAAAATGGGCTATTTAATTAAATTTATAAGCAAAATTTTGTGGTCGCAGTTGGCGCAAGTGTTTTAAAAAAAATCACACCAAGTGGAACACCCCCATTTGGATTCAAGCTGGGTTGGCATGAGTTCGTATCCAGAACCCATGCTGACCGTCGCGCCCTAAATTAAACAAAAATTCCCTACAAATTTGAAAAAATGGATTACAGGCAATGAAAATTACATCAAAATGCAGGCAAGAACACAAGCCCTTACCTGGGAAAGATGGATTCACGATTGGCCTCCTGGATTATCTGCTGTCAGCTCCACAAAATCATAGTGAAAAAAGGGTAAAAATGCTCACAAGAGGTAAAAGTGAAAAATAATTTATTTTTACTATTTTGGCATTTTATAACCTTTTTAGAACCCTAATTAGGTTTTTTAGCATATTTTTCGATTATTTTAAATATTTTATCTTGAAAAGTGGGTTTTATGTGTGTTTATTGTGTAGAAACAGGTCCTCAACGTGAAGACGATGAAGTGATGACTTGTATTTTATTACTTTTCAGACTCGGTAAAAACACGAAAAATTCACCCCCTGGAGTCATCTTTCAGCTCTTTTCTGACTCTAAAAAAATGAAAAGATTTCTTAGACCCTTGTCATTTTGAACTCGTTAAAGGTTGTGAAACGATATACACCCAGTATAATTTTATCCCTTTTTCGGGTTGGGATAGATTATTTACGAAAAAGGAATACCTTAGCCTATCGTGACTAAGAGGTTCTCTCAGATTTGGTTTTCTACCTTTTCGGATTTGTGAGACTACCTAGGAAAAGGGACATGTTGCAATTTTCTTTTCTGATTATTTCAAACTCTCTAAACATGAAAAGATGCCAAGTTCTTCCTTTGTGAGACTTGTTAGAACTTACATGACATCGGAAATCGTCACAATGACGTAACCAAGTTCCTCCTTCCTAGGGCTCGTAAAATGTACTAGAATGGATTTTTCTGAAGGACAAAATTATATGACAAGCATATGCTATCCCCTTCAAGCTTGTTTCAAAAAATAATTGGGGTACTCACTAGAAATGGTGGGGGAAAATGAAACCCAGTTCTAGTTATGTTGGCAGTATGTCGCTCTTGAACATGACACTTGTATGCATTTGTGTTGGGTTGGGGACATCTCATTTCGTCATTTTTGCCTTCATGGGTTTGGATCATCTCTTTTGACATCTCTTTTTTTCATTGCCATGTCATCATGACCTCAGATCCCCTGAGTTCAAATGCTGCCAATTTCCAGTGTCGTGTCGCTAATATGTTCAAGAGAAGTTTCCTTTTTCATTTTTCAACCTCTGATCCCCTGTTTGGTCCTGATTCACTGTCATCTTGTTCCTCTATCTCGTGTCGATGATGTGGGAAACATTATGGCCCTCCTTTGGATTGACCCCCTTTCGTCGACTCTCCAAATGGAACATTATCCAGGAAGCTGAACTAGGGACTCCCTTCCAATACCTTGGAGCTTGCATACCTCAATGGCAAGTTCTTCGCATTTGATGACTGGTCCTCATCATTGGCCTTCGATCAAGTGATTCTACGAATGTTCGACGCCAACCCACTGTTCACATTTCGCGGATTGTACTAGTTGTACCATGAGATCCATTATCATTATTGGTGGTTTCTCTGGTGCCTGTTCATAGCTTTCATCATTGGCTAGTAATCAGGTGACTTTATTACATGTTCGACTTCAGCTTACTCATTCGCATACTTGAATTTGTACTTGTTCGGGATGAGATGGAGCGCAAGACCCTGGGTTTTGTCTGATAAAATCCAGGCTGCGAGATGATTTGGTTTATCATGACTATATGCATGACTCTTCTGATTGGATGGTTGCAACCATACCTGAGTCTATTTATTGATCCTTCTTGCTGGATGGCTGCGTCCATACCTCAGATCTAATTTTTAAATGTACTCTATTATGGATGGCTGCGCCCATGCCACATATTCATGTATTAGAGATATCAGTTGTACTTGTACTTGCAGGTCTTCCGACGATGATGTTTGGTTTGAGCACATTCTCATAAATAATTTCACCACTCCCTCTCTCTCTGACCTCATGCTTTAGGGGGCATATGTTACACAATATTTTGTCACCATCCCTGCAATCCCCATCCCAAACATTGGAGGACCATTTCAGTGACTATTGTATATTATCATACCTTGAAAAAAGTGTCATTGCATCCCTTGGCTTGACAAGAACATTTCCTCTGTTGATCATTCATGAAGTAGGCTCTCAAAAACATATGATTTTGGGTCGGCGCTGGTAAAAAATTATGGCCTCGTGCCCATAGAGAAATTAACACTGGGCCTCGCAACCATTGGTGCTCTGTCTCAGTGGACTACCCGCGTCGAGATGTTTTTGGAAAGTTTTTTAAAATAGAAACGAAATTTCCATGCCTAACCACTTTGTGAGTGGAGTCATCATGGTTTGATCAACTGAATAATGTCGACCACCTGGCTTCTTGTTTTTATACAAAAACTCCCCAAAGGATAAGGCCTCCCTTCCACCTTATGAGGGATCCCAAGCCACCTCCTCCTCTCCTACAAATACATCTTTCTCACATAGTTTTAGCTAGTTCAATAGTCCTTACTATAGCTGGTGTGAAGAATAAGGCAAAGAGGAATCCATTGTCGAGAGAGAGTTTAGGCCCATCGCCTCACCAAGTCTGATTCCTGAAAAATGCTTGAGATGTGCTTAACTAAACCTACCGAAGGAGGCTGCAACGTCAAGGCGTTAAGGTTGTAAACTTCTTTTCTCTATCAATAATACAAGACTGTTTTTTGGTTCCAATTTTGTGTTCGATAATATGAAAAATGTTTTATTCTCCTTGACCAATCAAATAGTTGTGAATGAAAATATGTTTTTTTATGTTGTCACTGTTAACTTGATCCTTGTGCAGGTACACGGACATTATTACTAAAATATTGTGATGTGTGAAGACAAAGATCAACGGATCATAGCTGCAAACAACAACAAACGTGTTGGAATAAGGTAGGCCATCTATCCTAACTCGTTTTCATTTATAAGCTAGGAGTCTGAAAGTCCAGCTTGTTCCCATTTTTTTAGACCCAATCCATGCTATAGGGATTTCCTCTATCTACAGAGGGGATTTACCTCACCAAAAATATACTAATAACACGTGATTTTGTAAGAAGGGTCAAGATGTTTGGAGATACACTTGCGAGGTGGTCCTACTCCTTGGAGGCTTCTACTTTTCCAGTATTATAAAGATAGGAAAAATGTCTCATTGGGAATTTGAACCTAGCTAGGGTAAATTAAGAACTAAAAAAATAACACAAAATTGATAATAATCAATTAAACCAACCAACCAACTGACTAATCACTCTTTTCCCCTTAATAATCCTTTTTACCCTAATTTATTATCGCTATTGTCAAAATTTCTCCACAAATAAATATTACCCCTTTCTTGTATCTAACATGATTGTCTATCTTTACACATAAAAGTTTTATTTTTCCAACCCTTAATGGAGTATTATTTTTATTGTGTTCACTCAAAAATAAAATACATATTCAATTTTTGTTCAAAATAATGACTACATGAAAACCATATTTGAGAATAACAAAAATAAAAACTGTGAACATTATTTGTCAAAGCCACTAGAGAGTCTCGCCACACGCAGAGGTTAATATCTTTCAAATATCACACCTAATTCATGCCTTATCAAGCAACAATGACATTAAAAAATTTGAGGACGAACTCTATGGAGCATGGCGGGAAGTAGCAATCACATTAAAAAATAATTTGAGGAGGAAGGTCTCTATGGAGTGTGGCCGAAAGAATGAGGAAAATGGCATGCTGACGATGCATAGCATAGCAGGAAGCAGTAATCACATTAAAAAAATTGAGGAAGGCCTCTATGGAGCGTGGCGGGAAGAATGATTGTAATGGCATGCCGACGATGCACATCGTGGTGGGAAGAATGAGGGAAATGGAATGTTGATGATGCACAACATGGTGGGAAGAATGAGGGAAATGGCATGCCGATGATGCACAATTCAAGAGACAATGTAGTTTTATTTGAGAAGACTATTTTGCTTCTACTATAACTGATGATACTAAATGGTACAACAAAATCACCCTTTGAAAATAATTTTGGCGAGTCCATAGCAAAAACAATGGCCATTAGGGATTTCAGGGTTGAGGATTAGTTCTTGAAGAAGAACTTAGACCTTATTTAAAAAAAATCGAGCCCATTTCTCCACACTTTCTGAGCCATTGAATGGTTGATTTAGAGTCTAGAGGTGTTAAATGCAACTAGTCTTTTCTCCTCTACTCTTGCGATGGTTCTACTCCCACAGAGCAGCTCCAATCCTGGTATGAAAAATGAAATTAAATGTCAATTGTGGGTGATTTATGCTGTTACTATTGCTTTTATGTATAAGATGATCATTCCTAACAATTTCAACTGGTGCGGGTTTCCTTGGGATGGCCTTCTCTTTGGTCTATCACTGAACAGATCATTTGTTAAAATTATAAAAAACCTAGAACACATCAAAAAATACATGCACATTCCTAGTGAGTCCCCAACTATTATAGAAGATCACATACCACTAGATAATGGAGAAATTTATGGCAAGATGGAGTACCTAGCATAAACTACCCCATACCACCAGGAAATAACTTTATGTACAAGTTCCAAGTGAAGGATTAGATAGGTAGCTACTATTAATTTTCATCATTGTATCTGTAGAAAGCTACAGGGGGCTTTGAAGGACTAATTGTAGCTAGCAGGGCTCTGATCCTTGTTCCATTCCCTTCACCTGATGGTGATATAACTCCGCTTATAGGTGACTGGTACAAAACCAACATTTCAGTTAATTATTAATCCATCCCTAAAACATGTACATATCTTGAAATTAAAGAGACTGGCTATGTTCAACTTCAGCCTGTCTACCATAATGCTCTCTTGCAACATATCAATATTTGACTATTTTCTATATTTGGGCAGATCCTTGGAAGAACACTTGATGTGGGCAGATCTATTGGTAATCTTGATGTTGTTCACATTAATGGCCATGGGCTACCAATTGAAATAGAAAATATATTGGAACAAGGTACTTATCTCTGATCTCTATCACAAGGGATTTTTTTAGATTTAGTATAGGTGTGTCTATCCCTTAAAAAATTCACAAGATCTTGTTTATTTTGATTTTATCTTATGGCTATTGAATCCATTGCTTCTTCTCTTAAGATGTATCTAAAATGACCCATCTGTCTTAAGATGTATCTGAAATGACCCATCTGTTTATTAATTTTTTTGTGCCAATATTTCAAAGTGATAATAAATGAATTCGTGATAATGACTATGCACCCATTTAGTTGTGATGTATTTATTTGATTAAATAGAGTTTGAGAAGTCATTTTTACGAATATTAGGATGTGAGAAGTAAATATTATGTTCAAAGCTATAATTGTGCAAAGAAATTCAAAACAAAACATGCAACAAGTATTCAACAACATGGTAACAACTCATCCTCTTACAATGATCACAATTGTGCAGAGACATTTCACACATGCTAAATATTTCCAAATACGTATGAATATATGTGAGAAAATATAATGAATCAAGCACAATAGGGTGGAAAATACTGGCACAACTTGAATTTGGCCAATGTAAGGATTCCAATGCAATCCTTTAGTATAGGCTCAAATTATTTCATGAATCCAACATAATGAACAACCCAAACCCCAAAACTGACTCAAGAAAGTTAGTGCATAAATAAATACAAAAATCATCTCTTTACAAGGTTATTCCTCCATCGAACCTAAAACTACAAGGGCTTATGCATCTAGTTCTCCTCCTAGATAGAAGTACCAAATGTCCAAAATTATAGAAGCACTTCCTGCTAATAATTGAGGTGTCGGACTTATCATATTCTAATTTTGAAAGCCACATTTGCAATACACATAACAAGTAAAAAATTTTAGTTGAAATCCAAAACTTTTTCCCTGATAAAATTAAAAAGAAATATTTATCAAAATTTAATTTTATCAAATTGGCCTTGATGTCATTCTTATTATGTTGGGCCAACTTTCAGTGATATTGTGGTGGTATAATTGTGTTTTTGATAAAATCTTCCACCCCATTATCCTCCAATACTATCATGATCCTCCCTTTCCAAGAGATGATGTTAGAGGCTCCCTATGAATAGTGATCTACTCTCAATACTTGGTAGGCCATCCTGCTTCCCACCAAAAACCTTGTAGTCCTTCACAATAGGCTGAACTTTACATATATTCATTTAAATCTAAGGGTTCCATTTTTAGGTGACGAAGAGAGTGGAGAAAGAAAAGAGACTCGGATAACTAATATAGGTCCACAGAAAAATAAATCAATCACTTTGGACTTAAATATAATACCTTCTGTATTGATACATATAGTGTTAAACCCAACTACGCTTGATTGGATCTATATCAATTAAGTTTCCCCTCCTAAATTTATTTAGAAAAAATTATTCCAGGGGATCTTCTTGGGCGTGAGACCGCCAAGGCTTAGAAAAATCCAAAGAGACATTAAAATTCGCTCCCAGGATTATCATAAAGTTGTTTATGAGAGACTTTGAGAATAAATAGTTCTAGAAGCTTACACTATCTTGGCAGGGGTCATAGATATTTATAATGGAGAATTGTAACCCGAGATAAGAAGAAAAGACCTCATCCCCGAGAGCCATATCAAACCCCCAGGAATTCAGAAGTTTGATGCTCCAATATCTGAATCCCAAATCCAATCCTCTCGATTTCCTAGATGCATCAAGGGGAAAAAAATACCACCCATGAATAATTTGGGTTAAAAACTTCATCACCATGTCCCCTTCACTTGTGGTTTCTTGAAGCAAGATAATATCACAATGCACTAAACTGAAGAGACCTTTTAGAGGCATTTTTTTGTGGGCACTGGCCATGATGTAGCAGCATCAACTGAGATCAATTTTATTGACCTAATTGGTCAATCATCATTTAGTAAAGAGGTTTGGACCTCTTGAATTTATTTTCTATGATTATTTATTGTAATAGAGTGCTAGATTAGAAAGAAAAGATAAGTTTTTTTAGTCTAGGTGTGCGTTAGACCTATAGAATTGGGATTAGGTTGTTCGAGAATATAGAATAGGTTAGCAACGTTTAAAACAATAAAAAGGAAAAAATGCATTTGTTTTTGGAGTGAAGATTGAGAAGGAATGTAATGTGATCGATCCATCAAGGGCCAGAGAAAAGAAAAAACTATGTTTTTTTTATTTTAGCATTTTTAATTGAAGGTAGGATTGTGTGGAGAGATCAGTGTTGTTTGTGTTAAATTGTTTGGTTTGTTTTATTCTCCTTGAATTAGTGAAAATAATGCACTATATTAGAAAATATTTTGTGTTAAATAAGTTATGTTGTTCTATTTATGTTTTTACAATGATTTTATTTACACAGTCACAGTCCGTAAAGAGGGATTTAATCTCTCTGATTGCTTCGTAGGTGAGATTCAGGGTTTGTAAGCTTAGGATGCAGTGTGAGATTCAGGGTTTGTAATATTAGGGCTTCTTTTCAAAAGATTTGGATGTGTTGATCAATCGCTGTTGTGCGGGACTTCTTCCGAACAAGTTGAGACACTACATATATGCTACACATGTGTTGTGCATACCCTGAAGACATTGCGTATTCCTTGAGAAACTGTGCATACAAATCCGGTGCTCCGCTACCTTTAGACACTATGTTTTTATCGCTGCACGGTATGGTTTCGCCTGTAAGTTAACCCTCACCGATGCAATGAACAGATGAATCGATCCAAGTTACAGTAAGTTTAAAAAAATGGAAAGAAGGTAAGAAGTAAGGTATGCCAGGCTGTATGCTACAAATTTGAATCCGTTTCAATTTGATAAACATATTTGTGCATGAAAACATAAGTTTGCAGAGAACATAGCGGTATTCAATCCAAGTTTTTCTTCTAGTGTGGTACTGTGAAATCAAAGGAGACAGGTGGTCTAAATACGTAGAGAGGCTCACTGTTTAGAGAGTTTTTTTTTTTTTTTGTGCAACAGAGGAGAAGACAGAAGTGTTGACTGAGTGTATTGTTTTACCCTACATCAGGCCATCCCTCTACAATTGTAGGACATCACAATCATCATGAAACCACGACAAGGGGCATCACTGCTCTAAGCGGCCCTTTAAGGGATAATTTCTTTCCATCATCAATATCAAGTTTTTCTTTCAACTTTTCTTTGGAGATGTTCAATTTTATGCCTCTTGTTTTATTAGGAACAGAGGGTTCCAAATGGATCCCAAGACCTCTAATAGGGATACCAATACCATCTTTTTTGTCTTTCGGCCTGAGGTTACAGTGAAGAATTTCAGTAGGGCACACAAGGCCCAAGGGATGCTCTTCAGGTAATAGGGGAATGTCGGATAAAGATAACTTACGAATGGTAGAGATGATACTTTCAAAGGCTATAAGATTAGAAATAGGGGAACACGAATCAACAAGTTTATGGCTGGAGGGACTAAGCTCGAGACAAATAGACTGAGGAAATAAATTAACAAACATAGGAGTAGTAGGGGGAGTATTAGTACCCATGGAAAGAGGCACCTGTCACGTGAGTTCCACTTCCCCTTGACTTTCCCAAGCTGTGTCTACTACTTCCTCCTGTCCCCCCTGTGGTGGCAGCTAAATTTCCATGGGATCAATGAAGCCATTCTGCTAAGTACCCAACTTCGCCTATTGTACCTCGGCCTCCACCTATTCCCCAATACTGCCCTCAAGTTTGGGCTCTTCCCGATGTCTCCTGCATCTACGGAAGCCTAAAGGAAAATCCCTTGCTAGATGACCATACACAATGATGCCAAAAAAATGCTAACTACTCATAATCTAGAATTTGAGAGAAAGAGTGGCCATGCACTTGAATCTGCATAATATCTACTAGCCCTTCTCTTGGGTCCAAGCGAACCAATATTTGAGCCACCTTCCTCTCTTTTGTCACTAGGAATGACATATCCACTTCAGGAAATGTGCCCAACATATTTCCAATGGCTCTGAACACTCCCATCGATCAGAGCTGGGGCGCGAGGGTCGACAGACACACCTAAACCAAATTTTCTTCGAGCCTTTCTCTTTGTGCATCAATTAATGGAATCCATTTTTTGAAGAGGGAATTTCCAAAGCCCTAGTTCATCTTCAGAACCCATTCCACTACTTCTTCATTTGTGAACTTGACCATAAATCAACCTCTGGTCAAGATGATAACCTCTGTTTGAGTGGTCAGACCTCCACTCCAAGACTTATATATTCACTCTGCGATATAATTTGAGGAATATTGACAAAATTTTGCACGCCCCACCAGGATAAGTTTTGAGGTTGCCAAGGCCCCATCCATCAGAATGTCCACTCCAAATACCAATTTTTTCCTAACCTACTTCTTCCTGATTACTTTCCCCTTCTTTCTCTTGGAGCCAAAGGTCTGTCCAATACCAAAAGAAGTGTTGAGAGCTTCATCATTTTCTGGTTCTTTTGTAGGGGGTTGTTCTAGAAAAGAAATGGGTGACCCGATGCTATGAGGAGGTGCTTCGACTCCTGGAGACCGAGTCTCGGGGTCAAGAAGCGGGTAGTTCTCCTTCAACCCCATAGATATGCCATTAACTATTCCTTGGATTTTCTGAGAGAAGATATTACCTTCCTACCTACTTTCTTCTGTAGGCCAAAAATTTGTATATGAATCCTCCAAAATCAGGAATATTTTAAACATATTCTCCCCAAAAAACCCTTCATTATCACTAGAACACTTTGAAAACAAATCTTTCTCACACACCAGCCAGGGAAAAAAACTAGTAGGATTTTGCATCCCAGAGTCTTATCCAAAGGCAGACCCACTCCCGGATACACCACCTTTACCTCCTCAATTAAACAATATTTTATCCCTTCACGTCTTAGCAGACTACTACCCATTAGCATGTCTTCAAGGCCACCAATTAAGGAATAAGAGAGATATAAAGATCTAACCCAAAAATTCATCGGGGAAATGCAACCTTCAGCTCTTTTTAAAACTCCATTCTCTAGACCAACTGAATAATATTTTGCCTACAGCCAGGATACCACCTTTAATGAGAGGCTTCTAGACTATTCCAAAAAACCTAAATCACCATTTACTTCCCAGTCCAGCTCAGGAGCACCTCGCTTGCCAAGTGGAGACCTTGCTGGCATTTTTACCTTCTCTAGGTTCTGTTGGGTTGGTTCCAACCCCCAGACCAAAAAAATGTCCTCCAGTTCCGGTTCTAAGTCGACATGGTCTTTGGGGCTAACCATAATGAGACCATAGAGAGATGAATCACAAAATTGTTACAAACTCTGCACTGTGAGGGAGAGTCTCAAACGCTGGACTGGCTTCCATGCTGGGATGATGAAAAAATAGAACATTGATGCAATATATAACTGAAAAATGCGTAAACCAAAAAATGGGAGTGTTAAACAGGAGTTCGAATGGAGACTGGTTATGATTTCGAGGAAAGTTTAATGAAGACCCTGCATGTGTGTACAAGTGGTGAGGCGGTTCCTATAAGCTATCAAAGCTACAGTGACTGCCACCATTGATCGTCCCAAAGCACAAAGTGTGAAAACCTAGAAACCATAAAAAATTTCCCCGTCATTTTTTCAAAAAAAAAACCTTCTATTCAATTTACCCTCAACCTACTAGTTTAAAAAAAAATATTTCAAAGGTCGTCTTCCCGCTAATTTCAAGTTAGAAACTATACACTCTTAAATTTACTTCATTTTCGTCATGGTTTTACTTCTATAAGGATTATTATTATATTAATTTTGCACCACATCTTTCAATCATAATGGCATGAGAATTTCGTCATAGGGCTAACCATCGACCCTCAGAAATCCCCAAAACAATATCACCGCAAGCAACAAGCACACTTGAAGAAATCCATAAGAGGTTGATAATGTTAGACTTCAATTTATTCATCTCCTTCAAATTCACCACAACTCCCTTTTAGTTCTCAAAAATTTGGTGGGTTTCATTTTCAGCTGTTTCATCTATATAACTTTAAACAAGCAATTCATTATGCTAAAAGTGCCTGTACTTGGGTTTGAATTTTCCATGTGACTTACCCTTAAAATATATTGGACAGATAGGGTGTCAGTACTATCACTCGAGAATGCGATGATGTTAGTTAAAAATCCCTTTTTGAGGTCCTTTCCTTGTCTTTATGCATACACACTCAAGCATATATAGATAGATGGATGGATGGTAAATTGGAATTGAAGAGTCCAAGTGATAATAGGGCATGTTTGTGTAAATACCTGTATCCTTCACTGTTTTGACTTATATTATTAAGTCTGTGAGAATGTACGAAATGACCTTGCCTTGTGGGTGTTAGGTCCTATAACAGGGGTTCTAAATTCTTAATTAACTTTGATAGTCTTGTAAATATGTACATATCTTTGCTTTCGCAAGTTTTTTTCCCATATTTTGAAAAAAATGAAAAAATAATAAAAAATCAAATAGAGGGTAAAAAGTCCTAAAAGAAAAATCAAAGGACTTAGAAAAAATATAGACCCCATAAGAAAAAAAGAGATAAAATAAGACCTGAAAGTGAGCAAGTCCAAATGCCACTACTTTTACTTTTACTGAAATAATAATGATTATGTACAAAGTGTCATTAAATGGCATAATCCACGATGAGTTAAAATGCTTAATCTTAACTTTTCATGTTTTCAATTTCATGTTTTAGATAGTGAATAAAGATATGTCAAACATTTTAAACTTGATAAATTAGTAGATAGGTAGAGAATAATGAGGAGCTCAATAGTTTAATCTGAGCCCTCGGATGAAATAAGGTATACTTAGATAGTTTTATGCTTTGAAAGAAAAATGTTTTAGGGTTGCAAGCCTAAATGCACCCATGAAAATGAATTAAAAATGTTAGAAATGATGGGTAGATAGAAAGTAGTTGAGAAATCATGTAATAAAGCATCATCAGGCAAAAATCACTAATTTCTCCTCCCCTCCAAATATTCAGTATTCTAAACTATCATTCAAAAAGGATCAGAGCATTTCTCTGACTCTTGTTGGGACCGGACCCAAGGCTCGATGACTAATTAGTTAAACACATTGAATTCCCACACTATACCCATATTCATCAGCATTTACTCTTCATTCATAAATCATGATCTCTTTTTCCTACGTAAAAACCCATTTTTACTTAGTAAAAGCTAAATCCTAAATAACTAACTTCATTTCCTTTCAAAAAGCATTCATAAACCCTAAAAATGCATTTATCCTAAGTATAAGTAAAATAATACAAAAAATGAGAAATGCTTTATTTTTACTCTTTAGTTAGAGATAACATGTGTTTTTTTTCCATTTCATTACCCTTGTCATATTAATTTCTAACTATATATATTAAACCCCTAAATACACCCTCCCATATAGTATTAACCCCTTATATTTAAATAAACCCACAAACCCACTATTTTAAGTTTAGACCAATGTTTTTTATCCCATGCGCGCAAAATAAAAACCCCGCCCAACTACCCATTGGTCTAAACCTATCAATAAACAAATATCCCACCCATGTAGTTTGCAAGTTTAACCACCGTGTTGAGTTAAAACTATATAATATATAATATCACATTAAGATATCAAAATTTAAAACATTTCAAAATGTTTTAATTTTTTATACCCTATATCATATTAAAACCTAAAGTTTAAAACTTCGATTAAATGTATATTATCCAAGTTTTAAACATCCCTTTTACCACATTAATAAATCCGGTTGATATCCTATCTCCAACAAGACCTTCCCATCCAATCCTGACAGCTTCGCATATGAACTCCAGATCCGACGGTTAAAAGTCAATATCCCGTAAAGTCAGACGGTCATCCCCACGCTAAAGTCGCATGAAATGTGTTGTGGATGATTTTTGTCACTCCCCTCAGAGACAACCTAGAGTTGCCATGGACTTGCCTAAAGACATCTTAATATAGCAAGGAGCCCTTTATAGTTTGGGTTGTCAGTCCAAGGGACTCACCTACTATCTCTTGTTTGAAACAAGGAAATTAGATTTGAATGGGACCAATCTCTCTCAGAAGCTGATACAAAGATTAGAGAAATATAAAAACACCATGTAAGACTTCAGCATGAAAGCATCAGACAGTTAAGATACCGTTTACTATAAAGAGGGCCGATTCAAATAATATATCACAGAAATCAAATATCAGGCAGTGAGTGCAGTGAGGAAACCTAAGAAGATATTACTGGCAGAAGGGCGACCAATTTACGAATCTTTAAGCCACTAATATAGCAGAAAATATGGAAAGAGTGAACATGGAACAGCATATCACTTCTAGGCCTATTTAAAGCGCTTGACTAATTCCAGAAAGGGCACCACCTAAGATGAATCCTTACTGCAAACTAGTGAGCCACTCGCATTCTAGAACATGATACAAGAAGACAATTTGCATGAAATAAGATAATGTATTAACACATGAGAGAAATTACATACTGTGAGATACTAAAGATCAGAATCCTCAATACAGTTATAACCCCTCCTCACTAAGACCCTACGGGCTCTGAAAATTCATACAGAAATGTTACAAGATGTATACAGAAGTCTTCTCAATGCACAGTTTGCTGATAGAAATCTGGAACCCTTCAAAAATCTTATTGCTGAGTATTTATAGAGAAGACAAAAACTTCTAGAGGAGGAGGGAGAAGAGATACAATTAATGACTCAGTTTGAACCAAAACGGCAGAAAACATTCACGCCTTCTGTTATGAATGACTAACTATAAATGAATACAACTAATAGCTCGTCTAAGGAAATAAATGCTGGGAGATAAAAATCTCTTCGTATACAAGACAGGAATAATAAAATATATGCAATATGCTGCCCGCGACTAAGGGGAGATCTGCTGCCGTAAGAGATTTGGATCAATCTGTATTTCGGTACTGTACTTTCGGCCCTTGGCTTTGGATTTGAGTCCTGGGTCTTTAATGCTGGGCGAACGCATCTGGAGAGTTCGGAGGATCCAAATCTATGTCTTCTTTAATGGCGGTCACCTCTCCCACCTACCCTTGGCTTCTTTCCTTAATTTCGCCAGTTGGATATGTCCTTTAGTATGTTCCAGATCTTTGCAATGGAGACAGTGAGTTAAAGCACCAACTAAGTCGTTTTAAAACCTGCAAAACCCGCAAAATATTAGAGAAAAATGACTTGGTGACAGGGAGCGGGGACATGACAGCGGCCATGGAATCGGTAATACAGATTAGGCGAGGTATTGAGAAACACACGAATATAACGGAGAAACAGGGGGGGTGACAACGCAGAATAGAATGAAGTGATAATGGGTGAACAGAGCAAAGGTTCAGGACACGTCATCAAAACATATGGATGGTGGAGGAGGGACACAGCGTACATTTGTGAGTAATGATGACACGACCATAGGTGGTGGGACCCAAATCGGAAATCGAAATCGGAAGGTGGAGTGGGGAGACAGGGGTGGCACATCCTGGAAGTTCCGATCGCGATTGAGGGCAGGACCGCGATTGACCTCGGACCGTTCGATCTCGGAACAAGATCAACGGCTACGCTTGCATCGGAGGGTAATAAATCGGCGGGTCATAAAGGTCTATTGCGCGCAGGCCCTCCGTAGAGTTGATTTCCACACCGTTGATTTGAGCCAGATCGGACGGCCAGCATTGCGTCCGATCGTTGAAACAATAGGCCCCTTCTCGTTTTGAATTGAGGTTTCCAGGCTCGGGTTATATGAAAGCTGAAGTAGGAGGGTGCCAGACTTCTTCGGGGACTCAGCCCGATTATTTAAATTTGGGTTTTTAACTACTGTAAAGTAGATTTTCGGGCGGAGATGGTAGTATTTAGCAGGAATCATGATATTTTAGGCTACGGCAGAGTCCAAGAATGGGTTTGAATGAGGCAGCGGAGCAAAAATTACAGACAGAGGTAGATATGTACAACATCGGCTCCATCTGGGGACGACATGTTCGTCCTCGAGTATGTCGAGAACACGCAGACCATTAAATATTTCATCTTATTTTTGAATTCTCCTGCACTTTCACTTCAAGTGATTACCAACATTCTTTTTCTTCTATAAAAATAAAAGCCAAAACAAACTATATACAGTATATACAATCAAGCATTCCCAGCTCGGGTCAGAATTGAAAATAAGGCTTGAGGAACTGGCCATTCACGGGTGCATCCAACAAATCACCCTGTATATTTTCTTAATATAAAGTGTTATTTCTTCACAGCTTCACTATCTTGAATGGCCCGAACCACAATGGATCAAATTTAGCATGTTTACCCTTTTCTTCTCTACAAACATCCCATCTAAGAACCAGGTCTCCGGCTTGAAAATTCCTATCCTTTGCATGTTGATCAAAGACATTCTTCATTTTTTCTTGGTATTCTATCAATCTCTGATCTACCTGGTTCCTTGTTTCCTCCAATTCTACCAGCTAATTAATTCTTCGGATCATGCCATCCGGTTCTTCTTGGTTCTCCTGCATGAAACGTGCCACTGGTAATGCTAATTGCAAAGGAAACACTGCAGCCCGCCCATATACTAGCTCATATGGTGACTTCCCTATTTCTCTTTTGCTGGTTATCCTATTTTCCCACAGAGCGAACTTCAATTTAGAGTCCCAGTTTTTCTGATTTTCAGCTATTGTCTTCTTCAGGGCTCTCACCAGGGTTTTATTGGATGACTCTGCTAGACCATTTCCCTGTGGATAATATGCTGTAGAATGCGTGAGGATGATGTTGTATCTTTGGCAGAACTTCACGAACCTAGCAGACTTGAAAGCCTGTGCATTATCGGTTACGATCCTTGCAGGACAATCAAACCTGGATATGATATTGTCTTCTATAAAATTCATTATTACAGCATCTGTAGCCTTTCTGGTAGGTATGGCTTCCACCCATTTCGTAAAATAATCTGTGGCTGTTAGAATCCATTTATGTTGGCCGCTCGATGTGGGATGTATTTCACCTATAAAATCCAATACCCATTTCTGAAATGGTTCATTCACATGAATAGGGATTAAGGGCAATGCTGCTAATTTCTGCCTTTCTGCAAACCTTTGACATTTGTCGCACGATCTAACCCAAGCAAAAGTATCTGAATACAATTTTGGCTAGTAAAAACCAGCCTTCAAGATTTTATGAGTGGTAGCCCTCCAGCTGTAATGTCCTCCACATATCCCCTCATGGAATTCTGTCATTACATTTTGCACTTCATTTTCTGTGAGGCATAAAAGTAATATGCCGAGAGGGTCTCTCCAATAGAGTTGCCCATTGGCAATTTCATATTTCTGAGATTTCATCCTTACAGCTCTGTATTTCACCTTGTCACATCCTGGAGGACAGCTAAGTGTTAACAGATATTCAACTATTTTCTTATACCAAGGACTAGTCAGATATTTCACATGTATCTTTTGAGTAGCTGTCTCTAGTCCGTGTTGCTCTTCTTCTTTTTCTGATTCTTCATTTGCTATCACAGACAGATTAATGCCCAAAGCTTGATGATTTGATTCAGATAACATCTTGGCGAGTCCCTGTCCTTTCACCAATTTAGTAGGCCTTATATCCAAATCATATTCTTGGATTTTTGCAATCCATCTCCCCCTTCTTCCTTCGTTATCTCCCTGAACAAGAATATCTTTGACTGCTGTTGTAGGGACATAAGCTGTAATGTGAGATTGAAAAATATAGACTCTGAAAGCTTTAAGGGACTTTAATAGGGGATATTCTTGCTTCTCCAGTATATTATACTTCAATTCAGCATCATAAAGCACTTGACTGAAGAAATCTATGGGCTGTTCATATCCTTCTTCATTTTTCTGCAATAACACTCCAGCAATTGTATGAGGTGAAGCAAATGAAAATATCATAAATGGCTTACTGTAATCTGGTCCAAATAATACAGGAGCTTCAGCAAAAGCCTGTTTTATCCTTGTAAATGCATTTCTAGACTCCTGGGACCGCTTAACTTCATTGTCCTTTTTCAACATATTGGTTATATGCCTAACTATCTCGGCATAGTTAGGAATGAATCTTCTCAAGAAATTTATTCGGCCCAAAAACACCTGTACTTCCTTTTTATTCCTTGGCAAAGGAATGCTGTTTATTACCTCAACTCTTTTAGGGTCTATTTTGACTCCATCCTTTGTTACAATGTGCCCTAAAAGTTTTCCCTCATCTAATGCAAACAAAGACTTTTGAGGGTTTAGAGACAGGCCATACCTTCTGCATTTCTCAAAATTTCTTTTCAAATGCTCAATATTCTCATCATCATTCTTTGAGAACACTGTGATATCATCAAGATATACCACCAAGAGCTTGTCCTGTTCTGTGACGAAGGCTATGTCCATTTCCCTCTGAAAAGTAGCTCCTGCATTGATTAATCCGAATGGCATCCTTGCATACATAAAGGTTCCCCATGGTGTAGTAAATTCAGTTTTCTTCTCGTCTTCTGGAAATACAGCCACCTGATTGTAGCCTGAAAATCCATCCATCATTGACATTCTGGATGCACCGACTACTTTCTGCAGGATATGATCCATCTTAGGCAGTGGATAGTTATCTTTGAGAGATGCTCTGTTCAAATTCCTGAAGTCTACACACAACCTTATTTCTCCATTCTTCTTCCTAACAGGAACAAGATTTGCTACCCACTCGGAGTATCTTAGTGGTACAATTATCTTGTCCTTCAACAATTTTTTAATTTCTTTTTCAATTGAGGGAAGCAGCAAGGGGTTTATCTGTTTGAGCTTCTGCTTGTATGGCTTTGCATCTTCCCTCAGTGGAATCTTATGCTGTATAATATTTACATCAAAAGTTTTAAGGTCTTCGTAGGACCAAGCAAATACATCTTTGTAAGATTGAAATAACTTTAAATACTTTTCTTTGTATCCTTCTGGGACTCTTTTAGATAATTTAACAATTTTGGGGTCAGTGGAAGTACCCAGATTCAAATCTCCCACTTGATCTTCTTCTACTACTTTGTTTGGCTGCATGGGAACATCATATTTATTGAATAACCTTTCTAGAGGCACCAATCCTCTAGGTATCACATTACCTTTCAGTTGCAGCACCTTATTACCTGCTATTCTTTCTTCCCATTGGTTCTCAGCAATATTTTCAACTTCTTCCTCCTCATTATCATCAATCTCCATGTTGGAGAATTCTCCCACCGTTTCCATAAATCTTTTCATTTATTCATCATCTTCGAATACCTGCCAATGCTTTATATTATCTAGAATGGATGGTCTGTACCGTACCTCCACTTCATATCTTAAAAGCGGATTCTGAGGAGGCCGAAAGGTACTGGCAGCTACAGCGAGAGAATCTGCTATTCTGTTTTGCTCCCGGGGCATGAACTGTATGTTAAACGCTGAGAAAAAGTTCTCTATCACGTCCCATACTTCATTTCTATATGCTCTGAGCCGTGGATGCTTAGTTTGACATTCATTTTTAATCTGCCTTATGACCAGCTCAGAGTCTCCAAACACTTTTAAACACTGGATGCCCATATCCTTAGCTGTCTGGAGTCCCAATAATAGTGCTTCATATTCAGCTACATTGTTTGTAGCTTCGTACTCCAATTTGAAAGACAGTGGCACCCATTTTCCTGCAGGGGAAATCAATAATACCCCAGCTCCATTACCTTCCCTGGAATTGGCTCCATCAAAATGCAAAGTCCAAATATCAGATTCCTGATCCTCTTTAGGCTGCTCAGCTTGAATCTGGGCAAAAAGGGGCTCATGTGCATAATCCTGACTTTCTTCCAACATTAAACATGAAAAGTCTCCCTCTTTGTTATAAACTGGGGAATTATCTGAGCAGTCAGCCTTAGTTACCATCTTGAAAAATCTAGTCTCCCTGTATAACCTCCTTTCTTGTCCTCCAAAGACTGGGACAGTAGCATACGTTAGATCCAGTTTGATTGATCCCCCAATCTTGGTACCCCAGGACCTTGACAGGAGCATGCCAAAGCGAGCTGGGATATCAGCAACCACGATGTCCATGACCACACTTTTTGCTGGGATTTGGGCCAAATTGACCACTAAATCTTTAATCATTCCCAGGCATTTAACCCTTTTTGAATCAAATGAATATAAATCATTGTATGGTCTTGTGATTTGCAGCCCTAGTTGTTCCATGACAGAGAGAGGCATGAGATTATGAGAAGCCCCAGAATCTAACATACAGTTATGTAACAGCAGGTCATGAATGATTAGGGATACATAAAAAGGAGGAGTAGAAGGGTCTATCTCCTCGACATGTGGGCCAAAGACTACCATGGGTCTTTCTTCTTGGAGATTTAAGCTATCAGGTGTAATTGGTAGTTCAGGAGGAAGAATGAAAGAGGTAACTTGAGACTGATATGCAGGCTGTTTTAACAACTCATTCAAAGGGACAGGAATCTTAATCTTCTCAAGTTCTTTTTGCAAATTGAAGGCAGATGTGGGCTTTTCTATCACTACTTCTTTCAACTCCTTATTTTCGACTGAAGACTTGACTTCTTTTGACACTGGCTCAATATTAGGAGGACTGACTATTTTGGAAGAAGAAGGAATTTGATTATCTGACTGCAAGAGAGAATTCAAGAGATTCTTACCTTTTTCCGCATTCTTCTTTGCTGCTGATTCCTTTTCAGCAGATACCTCTATCTGAGGTGGTTCTTCTTCTTGCTCCTGAGTTCTGGTCCTCTTCCTCGAGGATCTGAGATCATATTTGACATTGAATTGGGCTTCCATGAAATCAGCAAATTGCTTGCAGTAATGGTCAATCTCGGCTTCTTCGTCTTCTTCTTGTAGAGGGCACTCCATATCATCATTATTTGAAAAAGCCATATTTGAATCTTCTAGTCTATAAGCTGCATCTCCAGCGGAGTTATCTGCCGGTCCTTCCAGGTACAAGGGATGAGGTACCTGATCTTGCTGTTCTTTCGCTTCCCTTGGCAATATTTGCAATGGAGGCTTTCTGTACTGAGGATTATATCCTCTGTATGGAGCATTGTAATAGTTCTTGGGAGCCGCGTTCTTAGCTTACAGTTCTAGCTTAACCATCTTCTTTATCATCTTGCTTATCTCGTCCATTTTGTCTGAATCCTTTTCTTGATTAGAGGTAGAAACCTCTTCTTTGCCTTTTCTTCTAGTTTCCTGTTCTGTTTTTCCTTTCAACTTCCCAGTGGCAGCGAAATTTGCCTCCAACTCTAGAGCATTTGTCTGAGCATCATCCAGGGTGACAGGCATTCTTTCCCGCAGAGAAAACCCGAAATCAGAATCAAAAGCTGCTATAAAAAAAACTTTGGCAGCAGCTCGTTGAGGTTTCATATCAGCAGGGAGGTTCAGATATAATTTATTAAACCTTTTGATAAACTCTGCTACTCCCTCATTTTGCTTCTTCTTTAATGTATTAAATTCAACGAGGCACTGCCCTTGGTCTTTCTTTTCTCCCCACTTCCTGAGAAAAGCATTCTCCATTTGGTCCCAGGTGGTGATTGAATGGTTTGCCAATGTCTTGAACCATTTTCGGGCTTCACCCTCCAAGGATTGCACAAATAACCTCAGGACCACATCCAGATGTTCAACATTCAAGTTCTCTGCAAAAGAGCAGAAAGTCTCGAGGTGCTTCTGAGCATCAACTTCATTCTCACCGTTAAATCTTGGCAAAATCTTCAGGTAATCCTGCGGCATATCATTCAGCACTTGGGGTAGGGCCAGAGGCGCATATTTGTTCAATAGAAAAGAAGGAACATTGGCCATTGGGGGAGGCGGGGGTTGCACAATAATTTGAGATGCAGATGAAGGGAGAGGAGTAGGAGGAAGCGGAGTATGAATAACAATGGGAATATATTGCACAGAAGCCTGAGGTGTAGATGGGAATAACTCACGGTTAACAACAGCTACTTCTGTGACCTCTTTAATTTCTTCAGCCTTGAAAGCAGGATGAGATTCTCCTTCGATCCAGGTAATTCCTCTACGTGGAGTTTCGGAGTAGAACTCGGATTTTTCTGTTCTAACTTCTTGAGAAGAAGAGGGTGGATGATCTTCAACGGAATATTCAGGATTTTCGGAACGAACTGACTTCTTCTCTTTCCAAGCTCTTTTATGGATAATCTTTTCCGGGTCAGACACGGGTGTTTTTGGCTGGGAGGTATCCGACCTCAAATGGGGCTTCCGGGAAGCCAGGACTTCCAATAAAATTTATCAATCAAAGCCCGGTGGAGTCGCCAAGGTGAGAAATCTACAACTCTTCACCTCTTTGTGCTCACCTGATTAGAGAGTGAATATGAGATGTCGAACCCAGGGAAAAATATATTCTTGAATTCATTCCCCGGCAACGGCGCCAGAAAGATGGTGTGGATGATTTTTTCACCCCCCTAGAGACAGCCTAGAGTTTCCATAGACCAGTGCCTAGGACATCTTAATATAGCAAGGAGCCCTTTATAGTTTGGGTTGTCAGTCCAAGGAGCTCACTTACTATCTCTTGTTTGAAACAAGGAAACTAAATTTGAATGGGACCAATCTCTCTCAGAAGCTAGTACAAAGACAAGATCAATGTAGGAACATCATGTAAAACTTCAACATGGGAGCATCAGACAGTTAAGAGACCGCTTACTGTAAAGAGGGCCGATTCGAATAATATATCACAGAAATCAGATATCAGGAAATGAGTGCAGTGAGGAAACATAAGAAGATATTAGTAGGCATAAGGGCGCACCAATTTACGAATCCTTAAGTCACTAATATAGCAGAAAATATGGAAGTAGTGATCATGGAACAACATATCATGACTAGGCCTATTTAAAGCGCCTGACTAATTCCAGAAAGGGCGCCACTTAAGATGAATCCTTACTGCAAACTAGTGAGCCACTCGCATTCTAGAACATGATACAAGAAGACAATTTGCATGAAATAAGATAATGTATTAACACATGAGAGAAATTACATACTGTGAGATACTAAAGATCAGAATCCTCAATATAGTTATAACCCGTCCTCACTGAGACCCTACGGGCTCTGAAACTTCATACATAAATGTTACAAGATGTATAAAGAAGTCTTCTCAATGCACAGTTTGCTGATAGAAATCTAGAACCCTTCAAAAATCTTATTGCTGAGTATTTATAGAGAAGACAGAAACAATTAATGACTCAGTTTGAACCAAAACGGCGGAAAACATTCGCGCCTTCTGTTATGAATGACTAACTATAAATGAATACAACTAATAGTTCGTCTAAGGAAATAAATGCTGGGAGATAAAAATCTCTTCGTATACAAGACAGGAATAATAAAATATATGCAATATGCCGCCCGCGGCTAATGGGAGATCTGCTGCCGTAAGAGATTTGGATCAATCTGTATTCCGGTACTGTACTTTCGGCCCTTGGCTTTGGATTTAAGTCCTGGGTCTTTAATGCTGGGCGAACGCATCTGGAGAGTTCGAAGGATCCAAATCTATGTCTTCTTTAATGGCGGTCACCTCTCCCACCTACCCTCAGCTTCTTTCCTTAATTTCGCCAGTTGGATATGTCCTTTAGTATGTTCCAGATCTTTGCAATGGAGACGGTGAGTTAAAGCACCAGCTAAGTCATTTTAAAACCTGCAAAACCCGCAAAATATTAGAGAAAAATGACTCGGTGACAGGGAGCGGGGACATGACAGCGGCCATGGAATCGGTAATACAGATTAGGCAAGGTATTGAGAAGATGTTGGGTGACAGGAAACACACGAATATAACGGAGAAACAGGGGGGGTGACAACGCAGAATAGAATGAAGTGATAATGGGCGAACAGAGCAAAGGTTCAGGACACGTCATCAATACATATGGATGGTGGAGGAGGGACACAGCGTACATTTGTGAGTAATGATGACACGACCATAGGTGGTGGGACCCAAATCGGATATCGGAATCGGAAGGTGGAGCGGGGAGACAGGGGTGGCACATCCTGGAAGTTCCGATCGCGATTGAGGGCAGGACCGCGATTGACCTCGGACCGTTCGATCTCGGAACAAGATCAACGGCTGCACTTGCATCGGAGGGTAATAAATCGGCGGGTCATAAAGGTCTGTTGCGCGCAGGCCCTCCGTAGAGTTGATTTCCACACCGTTGATTTGAGCCAGATCGGACAGCCAACATTGCGTCCGATCGTTGAAACAATAGGCCCCTTCTCGTTTTGAATTGAGGTTTCCAGGCTCGGGTTATATGAAAGCTGAAGTAGGAGGGCGCCAGACTTCTTCGGGGACTCGGCCCGATTATTTAAATTTGGGTTTTTAACTACTGTAAAGTAGATTTTCGGGCGGAGATGGTAGTATTTAGCAGGAATCATGAGATTTTAGGCTACGGCAGAGTCCAAGAATGGGTTTGAATGAGGCAGCGGAGCAAAAATTACAGACAGAGGTAGATATGTACAACAAAATGGATGGTTTAGCGATCCTATCTCTCCTCCACGTGGACGATCCCTATTGGATCGCATGGGTTAAGCTCAATACCACTTACCACCAAATTGTCGTGCGATAACCACTATGGTTTTGATCCATTGAAGTCTGAAACCGCCCTTCCTGTTGATGTGACAACCATTCAATGCCGAATTAATATCACCCAAATGCGTATTAAACCTTCGAAATGTAATTCATTCATTTCTCTTCTACGCATTAACCATTTCTCGTGCTGCCCTTACTGTAAAAGCATCATTTTTTTCCATTTTATATGCTCAAGAGCCTGTAAAGTCTTCCCTATGATCATTCAAGACTACCGAGGAGCTTTACACTACTCCAGAAAGTCTATAGAAATTATCAATTCAGTCAAAACCTTAGAAACTGTTCTGAAGCCCAATACCTGCATACTACAGGTATTTTTCTAAAATTTAAACCTCCAGTCGATTTCAAATACCTTTAAAGAACAAAAACACACTTAGATATTTGGAAATCAATTGAAAGAAATTGTCAAAAAGCCCAAAAATAGGCCAAACCCTGTCAATTTTTTTTCTAGAAACCCTGTTTTAAACTACCACACACAATTTTTGAGGAAATTTGTGAGTTTTCATAGTTTGATGAACTATTCTATCTAAGAATTTTGTGATCCGTAATGTAGATAAAAATGTCTTTCGGATTAATCACATTATTAGGATTTGGTCGACGTTTCGAACCAGCTAATGTGGCTCATCCTCAGGACAAGGTGGAGAAACAAATCGATCTTTATGAATAAATAGCGGAGATGCATCATTGCCCAAAAAATAGCCGTTGAAAGTAAGTTAGATATTTTTTTTTTAATAATAAATTAATTAATTAAATAAACAATTTTATTAAAAAGGTTAAGAAATTTTTATTTTAATAAAAATAAATAAAATAACTAGCCATTGGTTAGTTAGGAATTAAAATTTTAATAATAAATTAATTTAATAAATAAAACATGGTTAAGAAATTATAATTTATAATAAGGAGAAGGGAGGGGTAATTTTTTTATAAAAGAATTAGTTAGTTAGGAATTAAAATTTTTAATGATAAATTAATTAATTAAATAAATTAAAAAGGTTAAGAGAATTATATAAAGAAATAGGGAGGGGTAAAAAATAATTTTAATTAATAAATAAAGTTAAAATGAGGATAATAAATTGAAATAGTAAAGTAAATAAATAAAAATGAAGTAAAATGAAATAAATTAATAATTAGTTAATTAAATAATAATAATAATAATAATAATAATAATAATAAAATTAATTAATTAATTAATTACTAAATTGGCAAATTAAGAATATATATAAATATAAAAATGAACGAAAATACAAAACAAAACAAAATTACCTGGCCAGAGCTGGGATCCAACTCTTACTTACTTTCCAACCATCATCCTGGTTGAGATTCTTGGCATGGCATTCAATTTTGATTTCTTCCCTTAATTTCCTATGGTGGAAGTGATCTACTTTGTCAACGACTTTGGAATCTTCAATACAGACATGGTGACATGATTTTTCCACGTGCTCAACAAGAGTTGAGGTACAGGGCCGATTGTGCCTAATATCTATGTCATGTTCCTGGATTCTCTACCTAATGGATCGACCAACTTCTCCAATATAAGGAGTTCCACATGAAAAAGGAATCAAATGAACCCCTTTCATGTCCTTAGGGTCCTTAACAGACCCAAGAGAATTTCTAATAGTGCAGAGAGGCTTGAAAGAAGCATAGACATTATTTCGTCTAAGGACATGAGAAATTTTGTCCGTCGTCCCCTAGATAAATGGGAGGTGGACCTTGGAAATGGGAGCTGCCCAAGTTTATTTTTCACTCAACCCTTTATATGCCTTTTGAAAGGCTTTAATACCTTGAGATCTACTATAACCATTATTTTCAAAAACGTCAAGAATATGGGACTTCTCTAACTCCAAGGAGTTGTTGTCAAAGATTATAAGAGCATGAGTCACAAGAGTACGCAGAACACCAAATTTTTGAGCAGGAAAATGATGGGAACCAGAAGGAGGTATTGTTCTATGTGGGTCTTCTTGCGAAAAACCCGGTGAGAAATGGAACCATCCTCGTTCATCAAGAGAAGGATATTAAGGAAAGGGAGGCAACCATCAACCTCCACTCCCATCATGAACTTGATGGAATCAGAAAGTGAGTTCAGGTGCCCAAGGAATAGATCTAATTTCTCCCAGCCATGGGGCCAGATGACACAAGTATCATCCATGAATCTATTCCACCTCCTAGGGAAAAATTTAGCTGAGGCCAGGGCCTTTGATTCAAAATCCTCCATAAATAAGTTAGCAACAATGGGGGAAAGAGGGGAGCCCATCGCAACACCCCATGTTTTCTCATAAAAATCACCTTCAAAACTAAAGAAAGTCGAGGTGAGGCAAAGGTTAACCAATTTAGAGGTGTGTTCATCAGAGATCTGCTTAATGACATCAAACACCTCCTGGATGGGGATTTTGGTGAATAAGGACACAACCTAAAAGCTAAATAAAATCTCACTAGGCTGTAGCGTAATGTTCTTCCACTCCTTAATAAAGGAAGCATAGTACTTAACAAAGGAATTAGTTTGACCTAAAAGGGGTTTAAGCTTCTGGGCTAAGAATTTAGCCAAATGATAAGAGAGACCACCTATTGTGTTAACAATAGGTCTCAAAGGGGCCCCCAACTTATGAATCTTTGGGAGACCATAGATCCCGGGGGTGAGGGGATTACTCTCAATAAGTTTCCTAGAGAGAGGATTAACAAAAGAATCTAACTTGATGGCAAGGGAAACATCCTCGCAAACCAATCCAAGGGGATTATTATTAAGCTTAACATAACTACCACTATTGGAAAGATGGTCAACCATCTTACTGACATAGTCAAATTTATCCATAATGACTATGGCCCCACCCTTGTCCACCTTAAGGATGATAATGTCAGGGTTGTCCCTTAGGGTTTTGAGGGTAAGAAACTCAGCCTTACTCAAATTCCTTTTGGGAGGCTTAGCCTTCCTAAGAATAATGGAGCAGTCCTGCCTAATGGTCTCCTTAACATTATCAGGAAGATCCCTGATGCCATATTCGATGTTGCAAATAATGTCATCAGTGGGGATCTTCTTCGGGGTAAGGGAAAAATTAAGCCCTCTATTAAGAAGACTGAAAATAGAAGGACCAAAAGAAAAACTAGAAAGATTAATTACATTTTTATTAACCTCATTAATATTAGGAGGATTATTAATGACATCATTCCTAATATTATTATTATTATCATTATTAGAACTTTAATTTATCCAAAAAACCTCTACAGGTATCCTAAAGTCTCTTTTCCCATTTTCAACAGACTTTTAAACCTAATTTCTCATCAAGAGACTCAAAAAACCCTTGTTTCCTATTTTAAACTATTTTAAAGCCTGTAAACATCTGTAAAAAACCTAATTGAGAAGAAATCCCAAAAAAGAGACTATACTTTCCCTGTTTTTCCCAGAAATATTTTGCTAAAGTAAAATTACTTCTACAAACTGTCTAAACTTGCAAGAGTAGCTCAACATTCTTAAAAAGCAGATTTCTAGCAAACTTGAAGCTTCCAAAGTGCCTAAGCCAACACCTGCAATGGCTTCTAAGACTGCCATAGTAGTCAATCCTCTTCAACCATCCGTTGTTGATGTTGAACACATTCCACTAGCTGATATTGACTATAAAATAACACATCCCATTGTTGAGTTTAACCTGCTAGATATTCATAATTGGAGTTATGAGAAATCATTAGATAATGATGGAGAAGTCCAAATTTGGAAATCTCATTTACCCAAATATGTTTTCCCTTTAACACATCCATGCCAGGAGGTCATCAGATTATGTCAACAATACTCTATGCCTGAGAAAAGAGCCATTGTAAATGCAAATAAAGAAGTGCTTTTCACCATCGCTGCTGAATCTATTAACCAGATGCTACATCTTCAGCCTGAACCCCAAGCATTCCATTTATCCATTGAGGCCCTTACCAAGCTGTATATTGGCCTATATTTTCCCAAGAGATTCATGATTTTTCAGAAATTTATGCCCTCACATGTAGATATTCCTAAGATCAATCCCCCATACTCTACTGCTAAATTCCCAGAAGGTTCAATACATGTGATTTCCATGCTTTACTTCATCCTTGGGTATTTTACTGATGAACACATTGATGAGTCCATCTTGGGATTTTTATCCACTTTTACTCCTGTTCAACCTCCATCTATGATTTTTGACTATGCTGGTTATATTGCAGATAGTATTCATGATCAATTGATCAAATTTCCAAATGAAGGAGTGTTCAGATACACTTCCTTCCTTGTTCACATGTTTTTGTATTTCCAATAACATAAATTTCCAGTTACTCTTCAGAAGTTGGACATAGAGGGAAATCCTCTTTCTGTCATTTTTTGGACTACATTTCTCAGGAAAGAGTATGCAGATTTCACATATTCAGATTTTTCAGAGTTATGTATACACCCAGTGATCACAATGTGGACCAAAGAAGAGCATCCAAAAGTTAATGAAGAAATGAAAACGATATTGCAGTTGTCAGAGAAGAGTAAGGTTGGTGACTGGTACCTATATGAAACAACACTGAGATAAGAGTATTTGGGTCAAAATTGTTACCTTACAAGTTACCCAAGAATATTTCAATGAGGATATTTTCCTTGGAGTATATCAGGTAGATTCTAAATTCTGATTCCATAAATTTCATGGTAGCAAAGAAGAAAACTCAATTCAAATTAAATAATTAGATAGGGTCATTCATCTGCAATCACAGGGATGCAGAAAAAAAAGGTAACTAAACAACTGTTAGAATACAAATTTGAAGAAAACTTCCCTTGGAATTATGAACCACAAGGGATCCTCAAAAAACAAAGGGTTAAATGAAAATTAACACCCTTCATTCATGAAGCAAAGCCAGAAATAGAATAGTTTGCAAATCATATTGAGTGGACAAGAAATACATTAGTAGATGCAGTCAAGAAAAGTGATACTAGTCACACTTTGGAGACTGCAAATTAGCCAGAAAAGTCCACTAAAAGAATAAGGGAAGAAGGAGCATATGTTGCAAAAATTACAACTAAAACTAAATTCAAGTTAATATATAACAAAAGGCATAAGTTAAGTTCAGTTGGTAAAGAGAAGATAACAATTGAGATAGATGATACAGATACACCAACAACAAATGTTGACACTGCTACAACCATCATAAATGAGTCACTTGATGAAATTCAGAATGAAGAACAAGTCACCAACGAATATGCATAGTTGATAGAAAGACAACAAAGCATGGAAGCTTCTTCCTCACAGAAAACTGAGGAGAAAGAAAAAAGAAAACAATATAAACAGATCAAACTAAAGAATGAAGAGATCAAAACTGAAATCTATTCTCAGTTTTTGAAACAAAAACTAGGTAATCAAAACAGATTCTTATCAACATTTGATTACTCAAGTAAGAAACTGATAATGTCAGTATTGCAACCCACTATACCAGTTCCAAAGACAATTTCTCATTATAAGAAAATAGATCTAGAAGTATCACAGAAACTATTCATGAGTTAGATCAAATAGAGTTTCATAGGAAAAGCTCAAAGATGTTGTATTCCACTGTTACAACAAAGTCCATGGGTGTCATAAGCTTGAGAACACTATTACAAATATAAGATATCAGATGAAATTAGATAAAGCTTCATTATATGCCAATGATCTTAGAATCAAATCCTTAGAAGAATTAATAGTTAAAGTGGGATATGATCTTGAAAATGTCAATGCATCAGAGTTATTGTTAAAAAAGAAGAATGAGGACATTGCAACCTTGAGGAAATAGCTTAAGCTTCCTCCAAGTGAACATCCCTAGGCTAAATAAATCATATAGGAACAGAGTGATAAGGATGACATGATGAACATAATTTTTCAACATACAGGACAGATTAAGGAGACGGAGATTCAAATAGACAAAGTTGTGCAAAAAAAGGAAACAGTGAAAGTACCAGAGCCACCTACAATTATTCCCATGGTCACTATTGATGTACCTTCAACTCTAGCTGAAGAGTTGGCACCCAAAGTCCCACTGGCTACTACAGTGCCAGTGACTTCATCCACCACATCAGCTGTTGAGTCATCCTCAACAACAGTTCATCATATAGATGAGGCCAGCAAATTGGTGAAAGCCATGGAAGAAATGTATTTAAAGACAAATGAGATCAAAAAATTAAAAAATATGTTAGAAAATCTGGAAAATACAAACAAGCTATCTCAAATCAATGCCAAAACACGGGAGAAAAAGGCCATCAGACTTAATGAAAAACTAAAGAATCTGGAAAAGGAGTTAACCTTAACAGAGCAAATATCATACATGAAAAACTACATTTGGAACAATATCATTTAAGCCATCCATGATGTATGGCCTTCAATTTAGGTAATTTTTGAACAAAGAGAGTTATTACTAGCAACCCAAGCAGAAATTCAAAAGACTCAAAGTGAACTGGCTGAAAAACCAGAGAAAGCTTTAAGGCTCGTCACATTATTTAACAACACAAACAGACAGAAATTGGAATAACTCAAGATTATAGACAGGACAACAACTATCCTAGAAATTAGGAAAGTTACTACAAAGAAGAATCTAATGAAGAAGTTGGAAGAGAAGTGTAAAGCTATGAATACTTCCATAACCGGGTTTATGGTCAAATTCACAAATTTGAGGCAAAAAGGATTGCCTGATATTATGGTTATTAATGATAAGTTGATGCCTCAAAATGACTATGATAAGAATATTAGAGATTTTGCAAAGGAGAAGGTGAATAAACCACAAGGACAAGGCATTCCAACAGGAAAAATTTTTCTCCAAAACTTTGAAGACTTATTCTATTTGCAGCATGAAATTAAACACTTGTTTGTCATCAAGCCAACTTTTGCCAGATACACTGAAGCTGATGAAAACTTTAGGAAATTGAAAAATATGCAAATTCCTGAGAATGAGGATTGGCAATCACTCATAGATTTATTGTGAAGGATAAAAGACAGACAGATGAAAGGATGAAAAAACTATTTGCTGATTTTTTCAGTCAAAAAAGATTTTATAGCAGTAAATAGTTTTAACTATGGTCAGAGAGTATTCGAGTTTAAAGAGTATCAGTGAATAAATAGAATCAGAGAAAGAGTATCAGACAAGGCTGATCAGATTCCAAAAACAAATCAAAATATCTAAAGCCAGCATGGAGGACACCAAGGTAGCCAACTGCTACTTATGTTAAATCAGTTTCTATTTCTTTTGGATAGATAGGACAACTTATTGATTTGTTATGTAGCTGTCTTTTTTTTATTGTAAAGATATTTCTATTTTTCCTTAGATTATTCCTAGAATCATTCTAGGATATTTTTCTAAAAAATTATGTATAAATACTTCATCTTTAGAAGTATTTTGTGTGGAATAAATTGCTGGAGATTGTTATAGTCATTTTTGTTGGAGTTTGAAGGCTTTGTGTTTTGAATTTCAAGTAGCAGACTGGATTGAACCAATTGGAAACATATTTCAGGATTCCTTTTATGAGCTATCTAGAGTGAAGTATTTCCTCAATTTTCATTGTTATTTTTTCTTAGTTATATGCATCCATCTATGTTTGTTCTAAATTTGAATGAATAACTAGGAGTATTACTACAAGATTTGTTGAGAGCACCATGTTTTTAACTAGTTATCATTTCTATGTTTTCCTCTAATTTCCAGTGTAGGGAACACTTAATTGCTCCCTCTCTTGTTTGACCTCTGCCTACTACTTTCCTTTTTCAGATCAAAGGATTCTTAATTTCCCTTTATCCCGATCATAGCATCTCACAAAAACAACTTTCCAAGATCTTCAAGGGTTATATATCTTGCCCTGAAAACATTTGACCTTTTGGCCTTGATCCCAAATTTTTTTACTTGATTTTGACTCCTTAGCCCAATGGAAAAATAGATCTCCCACTATCCATCTCTTCAAAGTGATTTTCCCGCCAATCAATCAAAACCAAAACCAAAACTGTACTTTCATAACTAGCCCAACATTTGCAAATTAAAAAAATACAAATCTTAAAGAGAGAGCCCTCTCTGAACCCTAGGAAGGCTAGGTCCTAGAGTTTAAAGTAGGTTTGTGATTACCTCTAGTGTTCTAGTCTAAAAACCAAAAATCTCACAAATTTAGAATTTATTAGAGTGATAACATACTGGCGACCATACTGGGGAACTTAACCAATCTTCAGTCATAAAATTAGTATTAACGGAAATCTTTTTATTCATCCTTTTACTTTAATATTACTTTTATAAGTTGTGGGTATTAAAAAATTGTAATTCTGGCTTCTAGGAAAATTTACTATACCAGGTCTAACCTGGATCCTAAACCTGCTATTATAGTAGACAACCCAAACAAAATTGGAAAAAAGAAAAAACAGATAGAAAATTTAGAAGCTGAAGTGCCATTAATAAGAGTAAATTCACTACCTCAAGAGTTAGTAAGTTTGCAAGATATAGATTTTGATGTGAAATTTGAACATTCTTTGTTTAGAAGTCAATTTGAAATTGATCTTTATACTTCTGTTTTAGACCCTATTTTTATTTCATTTTTGGAAGCAAAAAAGAAAAATATTATAGTAGAATCTAAATGAAATAAAGTTGAACATTAGACTAAAATTGAAGAAATTAATGTTACAATTCTCAAGGATATTGATGAAGCTATTGAGTTAGCTCAATTTTTAACCTATGCAAACAAACCTCCAATTTCACAATTGCATACCACCATAATACCAGCAGAAGGTTCATCTCTATATGTTGTTACATCCTATATAGCTTCCACTTCCAACTCATCTATAGATCCATTTATCCCTAGATTTCCTTTAAAACCCAGAGTGCTATTTCCATCATATACTTCATCCACTATATCCTCTAGCTCACTTTTTGATTTCTTAAACACATCATCTTTATTTTCTAGCATTTCCACATATATACCATTTTCATTTCCTAGCACCTAAACTACAACTTTTAGTTCAATAGCTACCACTTCCAATTCAACCTCAAGCACTTCCACTTTACCTCCTAGCCAAGCAAAACTTCAAGCTATGGCTGCTAGGTATGCTCCCCTTGTCTTGCCAGGACAACTCCATGATATGCCTCAATACTATCAAAGTAAGATACCACAATTTGATGCCACTACCCATTATATAGCTCAACAACACATTAGTAGAATGACTGATTTCTTTAAACTCCATGAGATTGATGATTCAGATGTTCAAATGATATTATTTGCACAAAATTTATCAGGAGAAGTCAAAAAGTGGTTTAAAGGTTTAGTTGTTGGTAGTGTAACTGATTTAGCTGTATTTAATAGGTTTTTTTTAAATAAATGGGAAAATAAAAAGAACCCCCTTAAAATATTATCTGAATTTTATGCCATGAGAAGGGCTCCAAATGAGTCAGTCCAAGACTACTGCACTAGGTATAACAGTGTATATAATTCCATCCCTGCAAATATTAAACCTACTCCTGATTCTGTCCTACTTAAATTCCCTAATGGATTTGGCACAGACATGGCTTATCATTTGAGGGAAAGAAATGCAGAAACACTAGAAAAAATGCAAACAGATGTTGTAGGTGTAGAAGTTAATATTTTAGCCAAGAAAGCTAGGCTAAGAAATGAGAGGAGTGTGGCCATTAAAGAAGAAACATCCAATGCAGATACAAAAATGGACATGTTAGCTAAAAATTTGTAAAGTATGATGGATAGATTAGATAATATAGAAAGAAGACCTCAATGGGATAATCAACAACAGATCAGAAATCCTAATTTTAGAAAAAATAACAATTGAGGAAAAGCAAAAGAAACACCCCCAGACCGGAAAATTAGGTCCCCTTCCAAGAGAACTATGCTGAAAGTTCTCAGAATAATGATGATGATGAGGATACAATAAATATAATGGGGATAGATGATAATAATACCATTTTCCTCACTCAGGAGGATGAAGAATTATATGATCTCCAACAACTCAAATTAGATACAAGTGAATCATTTGATTATAAACAAGGTTATGATTTTTCTATAAATGAAATACACAGTTAGTATAACCTTAGAAAAAAAAAAAAATGAGTCTTCTACCAAGAAAAATACACAAACACAGAATAAGAAAACAATACATTCTCCAAAAACAAAAGTTCTGCAAATTCTCCCAAGGAAAACAAGAAAAACTCTGGTTCTTGCCAAAACATTTCCACTCCTAAAAATGCATCAAGCCCTAAAATTGTTGATATTAATAATGAAGTTGCTCAAGTTACAAAATATTCTTAGAAATATACTATTGCAAAAGCTTATAATTTTGTTAAAACAGTAAATTTAGATCCTAAAATACCTCTACTGATCCTAAATCAGTAGATCCAAAAACTGATACTTCAAAAACACCTGCTAATAATTCTAGGTTTGAAAAAACATCTACTGCTTCACAAACAATCCCTGAAAAGAAAGTTAGGAGTAGTAAAACACAGGAAACTCAAATAGAGAATGTCAAACCAATTGAAAATGAAAACATAACTGTAGAAAAACAAGATAAACCAAGCCAAATTACAATTAGTAAAGAAGAGTTAATTCAAATCAGTAAATCTCAACTTACATTCAATATTCAAACTGAAATTGCAAAGTTAAAAATACAAATTCATTTAACCGAATTGGTGAAACATGACTTGTATAAATCAACTATCACTGAAATACTGAATATGAATGATGGAGAAGATGTTATTAATTTGAATGATGATCAACTAGAGTTGATTTTTGGCCCCGATGTGAATGGAAAACATGCAGATGGAGTAGTTCCTCCATTTTATATCAGTCCTATCATTCATGATCAAATTATACACATCACAATGCTAGATTCAACAACTTCCCATAATTTGATGCCCAAAGCCATAATGGAAAATCTGAATTTAGATATAACAAGGCCCTACAAAGATTTGTTTTCATTTGATTCGAGTAAAGTTAAATGGCTAGGATTAATCAAAGCTTTGTGGTAACACTAGTTCAGTATCATGGTAAGAGTATATTAATGGAAATTGTAGTGGCTGATATCCCACCTAAATATGGAATGTTACTTTCTCACTCATGGGGAGCAAAGTTATAGGGATATCTACAATTTGACATGTCTTATGCTACTATATCAGTGTTTGGTCAACCTAAAAAGTTATATAGGGAAACATTGATGAAGTACATGGTCAGTGGTGGTGAAAGATCTATAAATTAACCAATTTACACTACACCAACTGACCTTGATTCTTTTATCTTATGTAACTCTAAAACTAATGAAATACAAACTGAACTAATTGATAAAAAGAAAGCACCAAACAATGATAATATCTTTCATGAATTTTTATGGAATTTAGACTTTGATGGTTTAGTAAACAAGTTAGGAGCAGGATAAGGAGTATGGATAACCAATATGGAGACTAATCACTTAGAAGGACATGCTTTCAGACTCAATTTCAAATGTACCAATAATATGGTTGAGTATGAAGCACTTATATTAGGACTCCAAATAATAAAAAACTTAGGAGGTAAAAGAATTGCAATAATGGGAGATTCTAAGTTGATTGTAAAACAAATTAATGGAGAATAATCAGTTTACAATCCTAGACTAGGCCGATATAGAGAGATTGTATTAGATTTGATTTATGATTTATTAGAATGTAATTTTTCTGCAATACCTAGAAAAAAAAAATTACAACCACATTCATTAGCAACTTTTGCTAGTACTTGTAATTTACCTTTTCAGCCTAATCACATGTATACTTTAGAAGTGAAACACAAACCAATAATTCCAGACAAACTCAAGTATCGGTAGATTTTATCACAAGACCAGCAAATTTACCATTTTCTAAATAATGAAGGTGAATTCCAGAACTGTAAGATAGACATATATTGTACTATAGATCAAGATTTGGATTGTGAAATAGATTTAGATAACATAGATGTAAATAAGGTAAAGTTTGATAAACCCACTAGATTTAGTCAATCAGATATAGATAACTTAGATAAAGTAGAAATTGAAGAAATTATTGATGATGAATCTGACATATTGAATCTTATGGATAATTTCTTTCCCAAAGGTTTAACTCCCTTAGAACATATTTTTGACTCAAATGATGTAGCTAAAAAACCCAAAATGGAGCTAGTTAGATCTGATGTAGAGGAATGCAATATTGGAACAGAGTTAAAATCCAAAATGATAAAACTTTCCAAAAATTTACCTCAACAAGAAAAGGAAAAATATATTGCTTTTTTAAAGGAATATCAAAATGTCTTTGCTTGAAGTTATGAGGATCTCAAATCCTATGATACCAACATAATTCAACATAAAATTCCAATAAAAGAAGATCAAAAACCCTTTAAACAAAAGTTGAGAAGAATTAACCCTATCATATTACCTTTGATAGAAAAAGAAGTGAAAAGAATGTATGATGCACAGATAACTGCACCAATCAGATATTCTGATTGGGTTTCCAACCTAGTTCGAACAAGAAAGAAAATAGGAGAGATTATATTATGTGTTGACTTTAGGAATCTAAACAAAGTGTCCTGAAAATATAATCATCCTTTACCTAAAATGGATCACATATTACAAAGGGTAATTGGCTCTTCTAATATTTCACTTTTATATGGTTTTTTAGGATACAACCAGATTCTAGTTCAAAAAGAAGGTCAAGCTAAAACATCATTTACTACTCCTTGGGGCACTTTTATGTATGTAAAAATTCCCTTTGGTCTAATGAATGCAGGGGCAACCTTTCAAAAAGCTATAGAAATAGATTTTGCAAAGGAGATACATGATTTCTTAGTAATTTACTTAGATGACATTACTATGTTTTCTAAAACTCACAATGAACACTTGGATCATCTGAGAGAAGTTTTTATTAAATGCAGGAAATTTGGCATCTCTTTAAACCCTAAGAAAAGTCTATTTGGATTAGAAAAAGGCAAGTTACTTGGACATATAATTTCTAAAGAGGGAATCAGAATAGATCCTGCTAGGATAGAAGAAATTCTTAACATCAATCCACCAAGAAACATCAAAGAGTTACAAGCCTTTCTAGGTAAGATTATTTTTTTAAGAAGATTTATATCAAATTTAGTGGAGATAATTAGATGACTAAAAAACATTATTAAAAAATATTCAGTTCTTAAATGGACTATTGAGGCCAAACAGTCATTTGAATCCATTAAATATGCCTTAACTAAAACTCCGGTCCTAATAAGTCCTAAATTTAAGAAGGATTTCATAATTTTTTCATTTGCTTCAGAACACACCATTGCTGCTATTTTACTACAGAAAAATGACCAAGGATTTGAACAACCCATAGATTTTTTTAGCAAGACCCTTAGATATTCCCCTTTGAAGTATAACATCATGGAGAAACAAGCCTTAGCTTTGGTAAAGGCCATTAAATACTTCAGAGTTTATATTCTCTATTCTCACATTATTGCCATGTCCCAGATTTTGTAGTAAAAGACATTCTTACTCAGGATGGTCCTGATGGAAGAAGAGGTAAGTGGATTTCCACTATATTATAATATGACATAGAGATAAAACCCACAAAACTCATCAAAGTTCAAGGATTAGCCAGACTTATGGCTGAATCTAATTGTAATGCCCTATACATAAATTTTATTGCTCAAGTAGATGATCAAGAAGAGATGGCGACTCCAATGATCAGTGAAGCCTTTTCCGATTCACCTTGGTATACAGATATCATATTTGTATTACTAAACTTACAAGCTCCTCCTGGATTGTCAAGAACCAAAGAAAATTTTTTAAAACTAAAGGCAGTAAGATTTTGTATTTTAGATAATGTACTCTTTTGGAGGGATCATAGTGGGATTTTATTAAATTGTTTGTTAAAGGAAGAGACTGACAAAATACTTAGAAGAATTTCATGCAGGTGACTGTGGAGGACATCTTTACTGGAAGACTACTACAAATAAGATCTCGAGAGCTGGTTTTTACTAGCCTACTTTGTTTGGTGATGTCAAAAAGTATGTGACCTCTTGTGACAAATGTCAAATCTTTGAGGGTAAGAAAAAACTATTACCCCTGCCTTTAAAACCTATTTGAACTGAAATGCCATTTCAAAAATGGGGTTTAGACTTCATTGGAGAAATTCACCCTCCATCTTTTGGCCAACATAAATTGATTTTGACAGCCACTGACTATTTTACCAAGTGGATTGAAGCCATAACCTCTAGAAAATCCACAGATACTGTCATTATATCCTTTATAGAAAACAACATACTTTCAAGGTTTGGATGTCCCCAAAAGATAATTACTGATAATGCAACAACATTCAAATCCAAAATGATGATTGAATTTTTCCATAAATACCATATTAACCTAAGCCACTATACTGCATATTACCCTCAAGGTAATGGCCTAGCTGAATCCTCAAATAAAAGCCTTGTAAACATCATTAAAAATTTACTGGAAGATAACAAAAAATCTTGAAACAAGAAGTTAGTCAATGCCTTATGGGCAAATAGAATTATAACTAAAAAATCCATTGGTACATCTCCTTACCAGCTTTTTTATGGAATGGATATTGTTTTTCCATCATCCTTAGGAGTACCAGTGATGAAGTTTATCCAAGAGTTACAGGATGAAACAAATGACATTCAGAGAAGGATCAATCAAACTTCCACTTGTAGAAAATAAGAGAAGAAGTTTATATTAGATCCCAAGTCATCCAGGACAAAGTAAAGAAACTTTTTGATATAAAGAGTAAAGAAGATGATTTTTACATTAGATATCAAGTATTAAAGTGGGATTCCAGATGAGGAGACAAAGGTAAGCATGGAAAATTTGATTTTTTGTGGAAAGGACCTTATGTGATTTATGGATATAGAGGTAATAATGCTTTCTTTTTGAAAGAAATGGATGGAACAGATCTGTAAGAAGGACCAGTGAATGGAAGAATGATGAAGCATTACTATTCATCTGAGATAACCAATAGTTAGTCTCATTTAATTTTGATCATTCTACATATACATTGAAGATTTTAGATTGGATTGGATGTTTTCCTAACAAAGTTGAAGCCCGTATAGAAGGCCCTAAGCTTTGAAAGGTAAAATATGATAAATATGAGTTTTTGCAAAAATCAGAAGACACTGGATCATCCCAGTCAAAAGAAAAAGGCTACTAGTCTTAGAGTTCTTAACATTTCACCAGGAAATTCCATCCCCATGTTGAGCCACTGTTAGGGTCCTATAATAATAGGGTTCATAAATTCTGAATTGAATTTGATAGTCTTGTAAATATATACATACCTTGCAATCTGCAATTTGTTTTCCCATATATTGAAAAAAATGAAAAATAATAAAAAGCCAAAAGAGGGTAAAAATTCCTAAAAGAAAGATCAAAGGACTTAGAAAAATATAGACCCCAAAAGAAAAGAGATAAAATAAGACCTGAAAGTAAGCAAGTCCAAATTCCACTACTTTTATTTTTTCTGCAAAATAATGATTATGGGCAGAGTGTCAATAAATGCCATAATCCATGATCATTTAAATAGTTAAATCTTAACTTTTCATGTTTTAGATAGAGAATAAAGATTTTTCAGACAGTTTAAACCTGAGAAATCAGTAGCTAGGTAGAGAATAATGAGGAGCTCAACAGTTTAATTTGAGCCCTCAGATGAAATAAGGTAGACTTAGATAGTTTTATGCTTTGAAATAATTTTTTTTAAGGTTGCAAGCCTAAATTCACCTACAAAAATGAAGAGAAAATGTTAGAAATAAATATGGGTAGGTAGAAAGCAGTTGAGCAAGCATGTAATAAAATATCATCGGGCAAAAATCACTAATTTCTCCTCCGCTATAAGAGTAAATTATTCTAAACTATCAGTCAAAAAGGCTTAGAGCATTTCTCTGACTTTTTTTGGGATTGGACCCAAGGATCGATGACTGGTTAGTTAAAAATATTGAGTTCCTACATTAACCCACATTCATGAGCATTTATCCTTCATTCATAAATTATAATCCCCTTTTCCTAAGTTAAACCCATTTTTAATTAGTAAAAACTAAACCCTAAATAACTAAACTCATTTCCCTTTCAAAAACTATTCATAAACCCTCAAAATTCATTTATCCTAAGTATAAGTGAAATAATACAAAAAATGAGCAATGCATTATTTTTACTCTTTACTTAGAGATAACATGTGTTTTGTTTCCATTTCATTACCCTTGTCATATTAATTTCTAACTATATATATTAAATCCCTAAATACACCCTCCTGTATAGTATTAACCCCTTATATTTAAATAAATCCACAAACCCACTATTTTAAATCTAGAGCAATGTTTAATATCCCATGTGCCCAAAATGAAAACCCCACCCAACTACCCATTGGTCTAAACATACATATATGCAAATATCCCACCCCTATAGTTTTAAACAACTATTCGTGTTGATAAATCTATATAATATATAATATCGCACCCACATATCAAAAGTTAAAACATTTCAAATTTTTTTTATTTTATATCCGCCATATCATATTAAACCTAAGGTTTAAAACTTCGATTAGATGTATATTTATAAAGTTTTAAACGTCCCTGCCACATTAATCAAATCTGGTCCCACTCCCATTCCAATGCACCTTCCCATCCAATCTAGACCATTTGTATATGAACTTAATATCATGTAGAAAAGTTGCCAGGTCATCCCCATGCCAAAGCTGCACGAAATGGATGGTTTACCGATCCTACCTCTCCTCCACATGGATGATCCCTATTGGATCGCGTGGGTTAAGCCTGATACCACTTACCACCAAATTTCCGCGTGATAAACACTATGGTTTTGATCCGTTGAAGTCCGAAACTTCCCTTCCCGCTGATGTGACAATCATTCAATGCCTAAGAAATATAACCAAAATTCATATTAAACCTTAAAAATGTAATTCATTCATTTCTCTTCTCCACATTAACCATTGCTCATGCTTCCCTTAATGTAAAAGCATCATTTTTCGCCATTTTCTATGCCCAAGAGCCTGTAAAGTTTGCCCTCTAATCATTCAAGACTGCCGAGGAGCTTTACACTGCTCTAGAAAGTCTACAGAAATTATCAATTCAGTCAAAACCTCATAAATAGTTCCGAAGCCCGATACCTGCATAATACATGTATTTTTCTAAAATTTAAACCTACAGTCGATTTGAAAGACCTTTAAAGAACAAAAACACACTTAGAGCTTTATAAATCAATTGAAAGAATCTACCAAAAAGCCCAAAAAGAGGCCGAACCCTGTCAATTTTTTTCCAGAAACCCTGTTTTAAACTACCGCGCACAATTTTTGATGAAATTTGTGAGTTTTCACATTTTGATGAACTATTTCGAACTTTAATTTATCAAAAAATCCTCTGCAAGTATCCTAAAGCCTCTTTACCCATTTTCAACTGACTTTTAAACCTAATTTCTCATCAAGGGACTCAGGAAACCATTGTTTCCTATTTTAAACCAGTTTAAAGCCTGTAAACATCTATAACATACCTAATTGAGAAGAAATCACAAAAAAGAGACTAGTGACTTTGCCTAATTTTACCAGAAATCCTCTGCTAAATCAAAATTACTTCGACCAACTGTCTAAAGTTGCAAGAGTAGAAAAAAATGCCTAAAAAGTAGAGTTCTAGCAAACCTGAAGCTTCCAAAGTGCCTAAGCCAACCCCTGTAATGACTTCTAAGACTGCAATAGTAGTCAATCCTTTTCAACAACCTATTGTTGATGTTGAACACATTCCACTATTTGATATTTACTATAAAATAGCAGATCACATTGTTGAGTTTAACCTACTAGATATTCATAATTGGAGTTATGAGAAATCATTAGATAATGATGGAGAACTTCAAATTTGGGAATCTCATTTACCCAAATATTTTTTCCCTTTAACACATCCATGCCAGGAGGTCATCAGATTATGTCAGAAATACTATGTGCCTGAGCAAAGAGACATTGTCTATGCCAATAAAGAAGTGCTTTTCACCGTTGCTGCTAAATATATTAACCAGATGCCACAGCTTCAGCCTGACCCCCAAGCAGTCCCTTTATCCATTAAGGCCCTTACCAAGCTATATATTGGCCTAGATTTTCCCAAGAGATTCATGATTTTTCCTACATTTATGCCCTCACATGTAGATATTCCTAAGAACAATCCCCCATACTCTACTGCTAAATTCCCATAAGGTTCAAGACATGTGATTTCCATGCTTTCCTTCATCCTTGGGTATTTTACTGATGAACACATTTATGAGTCCATCTTGGGATTTTTATCCACTTTTACTCCTCGTCAATCTCCATCTATGATTTTTGATTATGTTGGTTATATTGCAGATAGTATTCGTGATCAATTGATCAAATTTCCAAGTGAAGGAGTGTTCAGATACACTTCCTTCCTCTTTCACATGTTTTTGTATTTCCACTCAGATAAATTTCCAATTACTCTTCAGAAGCTGGACATAGAGGGAAATCCTCTTTCTGTCAATTTTTGGACTACATTGCTCAGGAGAGAGTGTATAGATTTCACATATTTAGAATTTTCATAGTTATTTATACACCCAGTGATCACAATGTTGACCAAAGCAGAGAAGCCAAGAGTTAATGAAGAAATGAAAAAGATATTGCATTTTTCAAAGCAGAGTAAGGTTGGTGACTGGTACCTATATGAAAAATATACTGAGATCAGAGTATTTGGGACAAACTTGTTACCTTACAAGTTACCCAAGCATATTTCAATGAGGATATTTGCCTTGGGGTATATCAGGCAGATCCTAAATTCTGATTCCATAAATTTCATGGCAGCAAAGAAGAAAACTCAATTCAAATTAAAGAATCAGATAGGGCCATTCATCTGCAATCACAGGGATGCAAAAAAATAGGTAACTACATAAGTGTTAGAATACAAATTTGAAGAAAGCTTCCCTTGGAATTATGACCCGCAAGGGATCCTTAGAAAATTAAGGGTTAAATGCAAATTAACACCTTTCATTCATGAAGAAAAATCAGAAATAGAACATTTTTCAAATCATATTGAGTGGACAAGAAATACATCAGTAGATGCAGTCAAGAAAAGTGGTACTAGTCACACTTTGGAGACTGCAAATTAGCTAGAAAAGTCCACTAAAAGAATAAGGGAATAAGGAGCCTATGTTGCAGAAAATACAACTGAAACTAAATTCAGGTTAATATATAACAAAAGGCCTAATTTAAGTTCAGTTGGTAAAGAGAAGGTAACAATTGAGATAGATGATACAGATACACCAACAACAAATGTTGGCACTGCTACAACCATCATAAATGAGACACTTGCTGAAATTCAGAATAAAGAGCAAGTCAACAATGAAGATGAACAGTTGATATAAATATAGAAAAGCATGGAAGCTTCTTCCTCACAGGCAGCTGAGGAGAAATATTTGGATATAAAAAAAAAATATAAACATATCAAACTAAAGAATGAAGAGATCAAAACTAAAATCTATTCTCAGTTTTTGAAACAAAAACCAGGTAATCAAAATAGATTCTTATCAACATTTGATTACTCAAGTAAGAAACCGATCATGTCAGTATTGTAAACCACTGTACCAGTTCCAAAGACAGTTGCTAATTATAAGATAATAGATCTAGAAGTATCAAAAGACACTATTCATGAGTTAGATCAAATATATTTTCATAGGAAAAGCTCATAGATGTTGTATTTCACTATTTCAATAAAGGCCATGAGTGTTTAGAAGCTTTAGAACACTATCACAAATATAAGAGATCAGATGAAATTATATAAAGCTTCATTATATGCCAAGGATATTAGAATCAAATCCTTATAAGAATTAATAGTTAAAGTGGGATATGATTCTACAAATGTCAATGTAGCAGATTTACTGTGAAAAAATAAGAATGAGGACATTACAACCTTGAGGAAATAGCTTAAGCTTCCTCCAAGTGAACATCCCCAAGCTAAAGAAATCATAGAGGAACAGAGTGATAAATATGACATGATGAACATCATTTTTCAGCTTACAGGACAGATTAAGGAGATGGAGATTCAGATGGACAAACTTGTCCAAGAAAAGGAAATAGTGAAAGTACCAGAGCCACCTATAGTTATTCCCATGGTCACTACTATTGTACCTTCAACTCTAGCTGAAGAGTTGGTACCCAAAGTCCCACTGGCTATTGCAGTGCCAATGACTTCATCCACCACATCAACTGCTCAGTCATCCTCAACAAGAGTTCATCTTATAGATGATGCTAGAAAATTGGTGAAAGCCATGGAAGAAATGTATTTAAAGACAAATGAGATCAACAGATTAACAATGACGGTAGAAAGTATGGAAAATACAAACAAGCTGTCTCAAATCAATGCAAAAACATAGGAGCAGAAGGCCATCAGACTTAATGAACAACTAAAGCATATACAAAAAGAGTTAACCTTAAAAGAGAAAATATCATACATGAAAAACTACCTTTGGAACAATATCATTGAAGCAATCCATGATGTTATGGCCTTCAATTCAGGTAATTTTTGAACAAAGAGAGTTATTACTAGTAGCCCAAGCAGAAATTCAAAAGACTCAAAGTAAACTGGCTGACAAACCAGAGCAAGCTTTAAGGCTCATCACATTCTTTAACATAAAAAACAGACATGAATTGGAAGAACTCAATATTACAGACAGGACAACAACTATCCTAGAAATTAGGAAAGTTACTACAAAGAAGAATTTAATGAAGAACTTGGACGAGAAGTGTGAAGCTATGAATACTGCCATAACCAGGTTTATGGTCAAATTCACAAATTTGAGGAAAAAAGGACTACCTGATATTATGGCTATTAATGATAAGTTGATGCCTCAAAATGTCTATGATAAGAAGATTAGATAATTTTCAAAGGAGCATATGAATAAACCACAAGGACAAGGCATTCCAACAGGAAAAATTTTGCTCCAACACTTTGAAGACTTATTCTCTTTGCAACATGAAATCAAACACTTATTTGTCTTCAAGCCAACCCTTTTCAGATACATTGAAGATGATGAAAACTTCAAGAAATTGAAAAATATACAAATTCCTAAGAATGAGGATTGGAAATCACTCACATATTTATTGTGAAGGATGAAAGATAGAAATATGAAAGGATGAAAAAATAGTTTGTTGATTTTTCAGTGAAAACAAATTTTATAGCAGTAAATAGTTTTAACTATGGTAAAAGAGTATTCAAGTTTAAAGAGTATCAGTGAATAAAGAGAATCAAAGAAAGAGTATCAGACAAGGCAGATCATATTCCAAAAAAAAATCAAAATATCTAAAGCTAGCAAGGAGGACACAAAGGCAGCCAAATACTGCTTATCTTAAATCAATTTCTATTTCTTTTGGATAGATAGGACATCTTGCTGATTTGTTATACAACTGTCTATATTTTATTCTAAAGATATTTCTATTTTTCCTTAGATTATTCCTAGAAGCATTCTAGGATATTTTTGTAAACAATTATGTATAAATACTTCATCTTTACAAGTATTTTTTGTGGAATAAATTGTTGGAGATTGTTAGAGTCATTTTTGTTGGACTTTGAAGGCTTTTGTGTTTTGAATTTCAAGTAGCAGACTGGATTGAACCAATTGGTATCATATTTCAGGATTCCTGTGATGAGATATCTGGAGTGAAGTATTTCCTCACTTGTCATTGTTATTTTTTCTTATTTACATGAATCCATCTATGTTTGTTCTAAATTTGAATGAATAACTAGGAGTATTACTAAAGGATTTGTTGAGAGCACCATGTTTTTAACTAGTTATCATTTATATGTTTTCCTCTGATTTCCAGTTTAGGGAACCCTTAATTGCTCCCTCTCTCGTTTGACCTCTACCTACTACTTCGCTTTTCTAGATCAAAGGATTCTTAATTTCCCTTTATCCCAATCATACCATCTCACAAAAAAAACTTTCCATGATCTTCAAGGGTTATCTATCTTGCCCTGAAAACACTTGACCTTTTTGCCTCGATCCCAGTTCTTTTTACTTGATTTTGACTCCTTAGCCCAATGGAAAAATAGATCTCCCACTATCCATCTCTTCAAAGCGATTTTCCCACCAGTCAATCAAAACCAAAACCAAAACTGTACTTTCATAACTAGCCTAACATTTACAAATTACAAAGACAAATATTAAAGAGAGAGCCCTCTCTGAACCCTAGGAAGGCTAGGTCCTAGAGTTTGAAGTAGGTTTGTGGTTACCTCTAGTGTTCTTAGACTAAAAACCAAAAATCTCACAACTTTATAATTTACTAGACTGATAACACCTTGCAACCAAAGAAAATTCATCTTTCCCTTGTTAACTTATTACTATTTTTCATCGGTTTGTTTCATATCCAATATTACTTATTTTGGTGTTATGTTGTTATTGATACCATCAACCTAAAATTGTTTTTCCATTTATTCACATGAAGGAAATATGTGAAATCAATCCTTCTCTACAATTGAGTCCCCTATTTAAATGTTCAACTTCTATTTAGATTTTGGCATTTTGAAGGTTCCATGTATGATCTGTTATAATGACACCAGAGACTCCAACATTATGACTTCTTGTTAACAAATTCCATGTGTATGGTGTACATACATCAAAAGGGTTGTTGCATACTGCCCCCACAATATTTATTTGAAAATTTACTTGTTTGATAAAGTTTGTTCTGGCTACCATAATCAACACGATGTTCCCTGATTCCACAATGTACATTTTATTTTATCATTGTAGCTAGACAGGAGGTTGCCAAACAAACCTTAGTATTAAATTTCAAACATTTATATTTTTGGTTTATCTTTACAATTTTTTTTTGTGTTGTTTTGGTAGTTTTTGTTTCTAATTCCCAAAATTTTTGTGATTGATCTCAATTTGAATGCATGCATCACACAAATACTTTTCATCGAGAAAGAGTCAAGTTATGAAGCTGTGTTACTAGTTATTTTAAGTGTCAATCAACTGTTCACGAAATAAATATCATTTTTAGTCTCTGTTTGTTTTTTCATTAGTCCTTTGAAATTCAAGGGTTCTTTCTCATTGTCTGGATATTTAAAAATAAATAAAAAGTGGTAGAAAACATCAACCAAAGATCTTGGCATCATGTAGAAATCCTCTACTTCTTGCATATCTTAATGAAGAAAATATTTAACTGATCTTACTCCCTCTTACCCAGGGACAGCACAAGCCTAAGCTTGTATTTCTAGAAAGCAAAGTGTCCATCAGGAATCCTTCTCATTGTGAGATCACTCAAACATGAAATAAAATAGGAATGTCTTTGTTGTACCATATAAAGTGGTATTATGTGAAACATTGGATTATCTGAATCCTATTCTGAAATATACAAGAATGATAACTGAAGAGGTTTCTTAAATTTATATATCCGACTGCAGTAGTGCTGGAGTATATAACACTTAGATGTGCTCTTTCCATCCATCATATTGTCAATTGAGTTATCATCAAAATATTCATGAAACCTTAGGTTTTAGTAGTGTACATTAGGATGTAGAATCACTGATATATCTCAATAAGAAGTTGTCCAATATATGAGGCTCACCCATAAATCAACTTCAAAACTTTCATAGGGATTCATATGTCTGATAAGGTGATGATCATGTATCCCAAAAGATATACATATGCAGACCATTTTACCATCAATCCTTAAGTGTAGGGAATAGTGCATCAAGGCTAGGTCTTACATCTTGACTTCGAAATTCAGCTCCCTCTTACGTTGATAAATGAGAGTTTCATCAATCAAAAGTAGCTGCATCCTTACAATACAATCATCATGGCTTTTCCATAACTCCCTCTAAATATAAGGAAAGTGACCTTGCCAAAATTATACTCATAGAGATATCTGCAACCTGCTACTTTCTAGTCACTATTCCTTTGGTCCATGTGCCAAAGTCATCAATATAACTCCCTCTTCATTCTTGCTTCAACATTTTATCAATTTTCTCCTTATGTTTAAGATGACACGTTAGCATACCAAACCTCAGCAATACATAGGTGAACTCTCTCACATGCTCTGCTTATTCAAATGACAGATCTCAATAGCAGTATATCAATAGAACCTTATTAATGAAATTTTAAGAATAACTGAAATTAAATATAGCAAGGGAATTACTCTAAATTTAGCCTTGGAATGATTTCCAAGTATGATTATGCCATGGATACTGGCTTCTAGCCTGATCTTAACATCTAGATACACTAAGGAAATTTCAAGTTATGCCAAGTTTATTCTCAACCAGAAATACTACATTTGATGCACTGAGTTTCTTCCAAGCTTCAATATTATTGCAGAAAAATGTGGCAAATAGTTAATGAACTTTAAACTGGTGAATAAGAACTATCTTCTTCCCTCGAGGATTTGATGCTTGTCATTAAAGACTGAATACTTGTTGCATCCTCGATTTATGCTAATGGAAGGTCCAATGGTCAAACTGATTTCTTGTAGTGATTTCTGTTACAAGGGAGGTCTATTGTTTAGATACCAATATAATTTCCTCCTTTAATGATGCTACTATAGGTCTTCAATGTGAAAAATTGATTCCCCCTGAAACTGAACAAGGTTCGATAAGACTGATGATAAGAATATCAGACTGTGACTGTATATATGAATGCTGACACTATTGAAGGAACATGATTGTGAACACAATAAATACAACCCAAAGTGATCGAGAGCATTGATATTTTAGATGGAGGATATTGAAGCTACTCCACTGCAACATCATTCTTGAATAGGATTCCTGACGCCATATATAGGGGAATCTTATTGTTCTGTATACAATGCAAAACTCAAAGAATATATAAAGTGGTAATATATCATACGAATAGAGTAGAGAAGCCATATCTGAACTGATGGATGCACTTCCATATATTCATGTACTATACCATCATTCATATACAGCTGATGAAATTTAGGTCAAGCTTATACTACTGTAATAGCAATACCATATTGGAGCTGTTGCACAGTGACATCCATACAAAAATTTGATAGTATATAGGAATGGGTTGATACCCATTATTTCCAATAAGGGAATCCATACCAATGTAGAGTAATATGAGAAAAACGTATATGACTGAAACAAGACAAAATTTCATAATGCAAAGAATCATACTGAAGCATATGCCATATGACATTATAGGAAAATCATACCAAGACCATAGATATATAACAAACATCCAATTATTTCAGAGGTGTAGTATTAAGAGTGAAGATCCGAGAGAATTCCTTGAAAAGTAAGCTTGTTGAAACCTGCCTCAAATCACAGTGACTTCATGACCAACTATGCTCCCACTTATGCTATTCTACTAGACATTCAAAGCATGACTGAAAGGGCTTTAAGAATCCTCCTCAAGCCTCCTACAATTCATGTGTTTGCTACATCAAGGTATTCATATATAGCAAAATATACTTGATCTTAACTACACTGTACCTTAGGATGACTGTGGCCTAAGCTAGGTCTCAAAAAAAACTTTTCTGAGTTGCTGTAGAAGTAATCCCTTCTCTGTGGCCTAGAGCAGAATGAGAATCTCCTTCGAGGACAAGGAACCACCCCCGTTTACCTGCACTGTCTCTTGAGATCAGTGCAACTAGGGTAGGAGGTCCCTTCTAGGCCTCTCGACCCTCTCAAATCCTTCTCCTCATACTGTTGTAGCAAAACCTTCCAACAGCCTTGTAAACATAGATAAATCATTCATAAAATAGTATAGAAAAACCATCAATACTTACCTCTTAACCTGTGGTCTAATCTAGAAAGAGAGATGATGCCCTAAACAATCTTGACTCTGCTCTCCTCCTTGTTGGCTAATTCCATTCAATATTTAAGGAGGACTCTGCAATAATGGTTTGAAAATTTTATTTGAATCCCCTATGAGCTATTGAGCCCAACTCTCATTTATTCCCAAACTAGAATTCTAAGAGTCCCTTGCTTGATGGAAACTTGATTACATTCCTTGTGGTTGCATTCCTTCTCTTGCTTGGGATTGACCTTATCTGGCTCTGAAACCATGTTAATTTTGGAGCATGATCTTACTTAGTTACTTCACTTAACATATTATCCCATATGCCATTTAGATTCCATTAGCAATCACATAGGTCATTATCATATAAATAGTAACTGAAGAAAGAACATAGATGATCGAAGCAAAAGACAAGCCAAGACAAGATAACACAAGGATATGGTGCAAGCCAAGGAAAAAACCAAAGTTAGGGAAAACCCTTGATTAGTTCTTCTTATTATTCATAAACAAATGTTCAGCACAGAGAGAGAGAGAGTACAATGATTTTAAAGTCAACACTCACTTGCCAAATAGAAGATCTGACCTTAGACTACAGTTCTAAATACTGGTTAGGGTTTCCTGAATTAGCCCTTTCTGAACACTGGTTAGGGCTGCCTCAATTTTCCATCTTTCTCCATTACAGCCTGCATTCAAGCCTGGGAATATGAGGCCTTGAAATAAAGACTTAACCATGCCTTAATTCTCTCAAAAAACTTAACAACTAGTTGTAGTAATGGTCCTATGTCTGCGTCCTGCAACAAATATGGTCAACAGAAGATCATGGAGAGATACACTACAACAAGGGATCACAATCCTCTGTTAGGGATCACAACTTTTTTCCAAGGGTCTACAACCTTTGATCCACTTGTGTTGGCTTCTCATTGGCTGCGGCTAGGTAAGGAGACCTTAGACTAGGTCTCTCGGCCCTCTAGAATTCCTTCACAAGCTACTGTTTACTCCGGCCGAGAACAAAGAGATAATTACCATAAAGAAAATACAACTCCACCCTTAACCTCTTCTCACACCTGTGGCTAGGACCTACAAGAAATATGCACCCTAAAACAGAGAGAAAATCATCCTTCTTTCTTCATGCTAGACTCACTTCTTTGCTAGAAATTTTAGAGGTAATTTCTTTATGTGATTTCTCTTGGATGATTTCAAAAGAAGGACTGGAAACATATGTGTACAATTCAAAAAAATATATTCTCATACTAGCACACTTTCTCTTTCTTGTACGCAAGCAACCATTTTGCATTGTTGTAACAAAAATCATATCAATTTTTATAACAACTTGAAGACTGGAGCTTTTCAGGAGCTTTGTAATTCCACTCTTGTTTGGAATTTTCTTCCTACCGAAGATTATGGTGTGATCTCTCCAATCAGTCTGAGAAATCTAGAAGTGCATCAAAATCACCAATCCATGTTCTCGGGCCATTGACAGATAGATAGACTTTTATTTGTTGTGTTTCCCTTTCCTTTTCACATTTCTGCAATTCATTCATGCAAAAATATTGTAAATATTTATGCAATTGCAGATTTTTTTTGCCATGGTGTAACCATTGGTTTCTAAACCTACACTTGGAATTTTACACCTGTGATGTTGGTTTTATGTTTGTACCATTGGTTTTATATTCGGCCTTGACTCTGACATGCATAACTTCTCACATAACCCACAATATGTTTTGAAACTTGTCATCTTTCCCAATGGGGCCCATTTATATTACTGTAGTCCATGGATAACGGCTTATAGTTTGAAACTAATATCGAATTATCACTCAAACACACATCATGGATTTGTTTCATTTTTCCAAAGACCAACAACTCCCTTGCTCCTAACATTTCTCAACTTTTAACAAATTGACAACAACAGAACCAAATATTCATGGTTTCATACCAAAATGAAAGGAGACATTATGGCTATTTTCCAGACCCTACATCATCAATGACAAGCCTAGACATAAAATATTGTCAACCCTTTGACAACATGGTCCACACCTTTTACCCCTAGCCTTGTGCAGGATCATGCACCAAAATATTCTCCCCCTACTAGAATTCCTCTTGAAAACACAAGTATGCATAAAATATTTCCTGAACCAACGAAATCTCAACTGTAAACCATTACTATGTCCACTATTTTCCAAGAACATGTGTTACTCTATTGACCTCTCAACCTCATTAAACTAGGTATTACTCCAAAATTAATGCGGGTTTAAATAGTATCAGGCAACATGTAAGGGAATGCATCTACCTATCTAAAATATTGTCACAGATGTCCTAAAGAGGTATACTTGGTTGCTTCATATTCATATCCTCCTCTTGTGGGTTGTTCAATTGATCCATCAAGCTAGGTTGGAAACGTAGTGTGGGGATAAATTGGGCTTTGAATAAAACATGTTTCTAGAAATTTATGTTGGTGGGTTTGATGTTACTACTTGAATTGCCTTTCAATGTGATCTGGCAGGCAGTGTGTAAGTACCATCATAGGAGAATCTCATGATGTCGGGTATGAATCCACTTTTTAACTTCTAAGGTCCTTCCTCTATCTATATGAAAATAAGTGTATGGTAAATTTTCATTTAAGAACCTACATGATAAATTTTATTTAAGAATCTAAGTAATAAAATGGTAATTTTTTGTAAATTGATGCATCCTTCAGCAATTTTTTTTATGTTTCTGGAAAGTGAATATGGAGCTTATGATCTCATATAGCAAGCAGACCAAACCAACTTTGTCCTTTCTGTCTATGGATATTGCATTAGCTTTCTTCCATTCTAATTTTACTTTTTGTTTCTTTTCAAGTCTTAAAATTTATCTTCTCTTAAGTTTATCCTCAGAAACATGCACATTTTTTCCCATTTATTTATATAAGAAACCATGGGAAAAAGAGCTTACTCTGCAACTGAGTCCCCTGTTTCCATCTACATATAATCAGTTCCATGTTTCCAATAGTTTCTTTTAGAAACTTCTAGATGTCTCAACATTTCATGCAACTTATCAAATGGTGCATTTGAAGTGACAACTTCACAATTGTTTCATTTCCGGAGGTCAAACAGGTCTTCGGGGTCTCGCAGATTTGGATTTTAAGGTGGTTGGTCTCTGTTGTTTCTCAGGTTGGTCTTGGCCAGAAAAAAAATGCCAAGGTACCCTATGGAGGCTTTGAAAACCTCTCTTATTTAGTTCTCAAGTATTCTCTCAGGTTAGAGGGGGTAAGTTATGAATATATTCAACTGCTGTTTGTCCAATGTCACTTCAACAACATCTCTCCCATGCAAATTTCAATGCCAATTTTCAGTGGTTTTGGAGTAAAATGTTGGAGGAACAATGAAAACTAGACACATGAACCCCATCTAATATCCACACTAGTGCCTTTCCATTGGGCACCATTATCTTGTATTACTGAAATATAAAGTTGATTAAATGGATGATATAGAAAAAATTAAAATATGATGTCTTAGGTAGCAATGGGAATGGGATGGAAGTCCTTGGCACTCAAAGAATACATTAAAATATTAGAAATTCTAGTGAATGTGGTAGTAATTAATTTTTATTAATAGGACAAAAAAGGCCATGGACATTATTCAAATGAATTCAATATCACACAAGAATACATATTGGACAATCTTCATCTGAATCCCTATGGTTCATAGGTAAACTATAAATATTGGATAACCTTGAATTCAGAGAAACACACTCCTTAATACTAAACAGGTTGGTAATAAATTTCCAAAGAATCTAAAGGTAAATACCTTACTCAATCTTGATGATAAACCAATGCGGGAAATAGAAAAATAACAAGTATTTGAAATTAGTCACTGCCTTGCATTATATTCAAATATAATCAAAGAAACAATGTTGTCTATAAATATTGAACATTCATCTTGATAACTGAAGAAAGTTATCCATAACTTCAAAGAAAATTGGGAAAAAATTCTTGATTGAGCAATAAAAGATACAAAAACTAGGATACAAATTCTGCAGAAAGGGATGGGAATCTCGTGGTACACTCTCAGATATTTTGTGAATACAATGGTCCCTTGGGCATTAGAGAAATTTAGCCTACAGGTTTCAAAATTCCAACTCTTTACAAAGTATTTGATTTTGTCTTTTATCCCCTCTTGCATACTATGTTCCAACCTTATTTAGTGTAACTGCTTTCCAAGAAGAGAAAGGAATATTAGGTGTCTTGAGTAGGTTTTTCACCTTATGTATGAAGGGTCTCAATTGTCTTAGAAAATAGTGTACTTTTCTGGCATTAACTCTCCATGAATTTTCACATTTATAACAATTTGTCAATTGTCTTATCTATAGTCATAAAGTGAAGATTCTATTATTGTATTTCCAAGTATTCATTCTAAATTCCATTTTTCATTCTGAAAATACTATCCAATCAATGAATGTATCAACATGCATTCATAAACTGATTGATGGAATGCTTTATAAAGCAAATGACAAATGATTTTTCCCAATCTATTTTTCCGTATGAATGCACCTTTGTTGCTCATCTAGTCATTTTAATTCGGAGCTACTACCCTTGAAATTTTCTTTTTGTTTCTGCATAGGTATACCAACACTAAATCTTGAAACAATGGAAAACAAACTTGTTCTTTTTATGATTTTATTTATTGTTGTTAATATGGCCCTCATAGGTTTCTAGTTTACTAGCCATGTAAATTTAGCAGCAGCATTTGGAAATGGACCCAAACCCAACAACCATATTTCAAATTCTGAGCAAATTCCTTTATTGGAAGGTTGGTTTACATTCTGCCAAACATTATTTTAATCCTCCTTTTGGATTTAGTGTATAAACATGCATATGTCAAAAGGACTTACACCACTAAATACTAAGAATTTTCCTCTTTATTCCAATAGACGAAATAAAAGAGCATGGGATTTCAAGTTTAAGCTTACTAGATAAAAGTTGCACAACATTCACTCTTCCTTTCCCATCACTCAGTGAAACTCAATATTCCTACAGTTTTGGAGAATCATGGGACTCCATATTTTGCACAGTGATTCTGAGTACATTCTCTTAAATTATTTCCAATGAGAACAAGATTCAGATGAAGGAACAAGTTGTCTTCAAGTGAGAGGGAGATGGAATTTGACTGATATTGTTAGTGATGTGAAAGCTTCAGAAATAGCAATGCCAAATTAAATACAAGTTGTTGGATCTATCACTAGCACAAGGCACACCATTACAATATAAAATTACACTAATGTCACAATATGAAGAAAGAAAAAAGACCTTGCATCTGACAACTATAAGAAACATTCAATGGTGCCTGCTAACTCTAGATATGAAGGTACATTTATATTCATAAAATATGAAGTCCAAGTAGACAGTTTATGTTCACTAATGCTTGCAATAATGGGAATATACTTGCTCGCATAATTTGGATCAAGAGGGCTTAATACTTCATTAACTCTATCCCTTTGTGGGGCTTGCTGCTACTAATGCAACCAATATTGCTACAAATGCAATAGAGGCAAACATTCAAAATGATATTACAAGAGTTATTGCTACTTTGAACATCTTAGCCAACACTGTACACTTTTTATAATGCCTAAATGTCACAGTTGAACTACGAAAAACATCAGAAATGATGCAAACTACTCAGATGTCATGACTGCATTGAAACTAAAAAATGGGACAAGAACAACCAACCAAGCATTTAGAAGCTACAACCTGAATATAAATTGCACATTTTATACCTCATGGAAAGGTCATATATTTATGTTTCAACGGATCTCCCAAGTTTGAAAATGACTAACTAGAGGGAAATCTTGTACAAGTCCTCAAAATTGATAAAGAATTGGAACATTCCCATAAAGAGGCACTTGTTTTTCTAATTAAAGGATAGTTTGGTGGCAGCTATAAGGGATTCAAAGACATGTTTGAAGAACTTGAAGAAGAAAAATCAAACGGTGGTGTCTTCCCTGTTACAAAGGGGAGTCTCGTGGGCTCCCTTGAGGATGATCATGCTAACTAAGATGAAAATTCTGAAAATTTTCCATTTGATGCCTTGTGTAGTGATAAAGACACTGCTCCAAATGAGGGTCGATGTTATTTTCTTAAATAAACCACTGGAGACAAGAAAATGGGCATGGAGTACGGGGTGGATGATCATGTTTTCAGCATCATCAGAGACCACCATGAAATTTTTCTACCGAGTGAGATAGGGGTGGTATTACAGCTATAATGAATGAATAGCCCAAACTAGGGTCTGGAAGAGACAACATCATTGGCCTCATGGGCTATGATGATATGCTCACTTTCGTAGAAGAGACAATTCAAAGTTAAATCTCAGCATAGTGCCCTTGATGATGACATAGGTACTTCATTGTCGATCAAAGTTTTGGTAATGGAAGTATCATCTATATAGGCAGTCACAACAGTACTTCTGGGGACAACATACTTTGGATGTGTAGCTTTACCCACCATGATATCATAAATTTGTCCCATACATGAATGATAGGAGGATTTGTTTTCTTTCTACCTAACTCTTTGATACATGATTCCTTGATGAACTTGTTGTAAATGGGTATTTATTTGATGCCCTAAAGAAGGGGGATATTTACATAAATATTTATAAGCATATAGTGATAGAAGTATGGTAAGTGACTCACCTAACAAAGGACAACGAGATTCATTCGACATGAAGAACCAAAAATTTCGAGTTGAAGTTAGTGACTCACCCATCCATCATATCCTTTAAAATATACCATAAAACCATCTAGAACATATCTTTTGAGTAAATCCATAAAATATCCCCAAAATAAAAGCCATGTGATACATAGACATCATGTAAGAGACATGCAAGACTGACATCATAAAACATAAATCTAATAGAAGTGACTATGAAGTTATGAACATATTCAAAAGAATGGCATGCTAATGACTGTTGAATATGCCAAGTCTCTATATCCACAAACAATGTAGTTTTTTAAAGTTCATTTACATTCTTGTTTCATTCTCCATAAACATGAAGAAAGGAAATATTAATAAAGCTGAAAAAGTGAGATTAATCTTATCAAATATTGGATTAAAGGTATGTTTTTCCAAGTAATAGATCTCATTTATCCAATTTATTACAACCAGAGAAACTCCAAAATATTTGAATATTTTGAGCATCTTTTTCTTCTGCAAGAGTGATTAGAAATTTTAATGTGATGAAATCTTCTAGATTATTTGGGACACTTCCCAATTCAAATTTTAACTTTAGAACATGATCATAAGATATAGATCTCATCACCAGCTCCACTAGATGGTGGATCACCTTGACTTGTGCCATCAAAGAAAGCCCATTCACCATTTTTATCAATCTACTTCTTTTGAATCACTCTGGGTGCTTTCTTGTTTTAAACTGACTGAAACCTGAAGAATATTTATGTTTTGAACATCACAGTGAAGAGTAGGAATATATATGTGTGCATTATGTGCCAATCCAATTTTTCAAGCTGCTAACAATGCCAATGATCTTGAATTTTTTAACAGTTGAATCCCTGCATTATCTATGCAGACCCTCATCAATCGTGCGGCCACTCCATATATGTTTTAAACTTGCGATCCTTTCCAATCCTTTCCATATCTGAACTGTAGAAGGACACCACCATAAGAAAGAGCTCATATAATCTCGGTACAATTCTTGGATAGAATATACCAACCTGGACCGCCATAGCTTGTTTCTTTGTAAAATTTCCCAAGAAAGGAGTTGTTCCTTAGAGATAACCACATAAAAAGTTTGGGCATTTGGATTTCCAAATTATCTTCCATCTTCAAACCACATTCTCCACTGCCAAGTACTTATAGCCTTGTTACCAACTTTTGGGGTATATAAGCCATAGGCTAGAATCTATCCCAATAGAAGTTCATCTTGCTCAATTACCAACCCCAACATTTTAGCTTTTTCCAACTCTTGTCTCCAAATGGTAGTAATTTCTGGATAAGCAACCTAGAAAAGAAAAAAATATCCAGCTCTATGTAAATTCTCAATCAAGCCATCCAAAAATCTAAAACCCTCACCACATCCAACCCAAGTGTCACACCCATTTCTCATTCTTGACCCTTTGCCAACTTGAAATTACATGTAAGTTGTGAACGCTATCAAAAATATTCACCATATACAACAAAATATTTACCTCTTTCCCATATCTTCATTTGGTCTACCAACCTAATTCATAGTCAAAAGATGTTGACTAGAGATGTTTGATTATTGATACTAGAGAAACAAATTATAAATAATTTATTACATATATTTTGTATTCTTAGAGTTTTGAATATTTCCCTTATTCTTTTTTTATATCTATAAAGTAGTGTTGCAAACATCCTAAATTTATTGTTAGAGATGTGACTAATATATTAAATTGTTGAGGACATAATGAGGAAAAAGAATTTACTGAATGTGCCAATAATTCCATCCTTATCCCTGTCAAAAGATGACATCTATAAAGTATAAAATTCTCAAGTTGTAAAAATAATGATTAGACCCATTACCAAATAAATACGTCACAAAAGTAGTTGTCTAACATTAGATCCATGTATTATAGTCTAGAATTATATTCAAAGAGAGTGCTCTGGTGGTTCTTTTCTTAAATGCAACTTGAGCATTAAATTGGAAACTTCCATTTAATCTTGATGCATGAAAATAAAAAATCCTTATCATGAAATTTTTTCTTACAAGTAATGAGCAGTGGAATCTAGACTGTCTTCTGGACCTACACCCTTGTTCGAATTGGACAACATATGGAAAGGGATGAACCCATAGCTTCAAATTTTAGGCACGTGCCTTAATTCAATTTCTTTAATTGTATATTATGTATGGTTTATACTATTTTGTCATTTCCTGATCCAACTTCAAGATCATAATAAAGTACTGCAGGGCTTACTTATTGAATAGATCATGTGGTTAAGATTTCCCACAATGGCTTATTGCTTCTGAAGAATTTTTGTAACTGCACAGATTGAGAAGTTAAGATTTGATGTATTACACTCTTGACTCTCAATCAACGGCTTGGATATCCTCACTACGATTGTCTAAATTTTTTAGTGGTTGAGGAGGATAGTTTCCTGTAACAGAGAAATTAGAATTTTCAATTTATTAGACATTATCTATTAATATAACTTGCATTGTGTAGACATGAACTATGCATATATATCCTATACTATGAAGAAATTAACTATTTACATATAACTATATAAATGAGGCAATAGGACATGAAAACAATTCATCGTAGAATTTGAAATATTTATAGGGGTTTTCTAATATGCTTCCTTTGACTATTAATGTTTTCCCAATTAACACCAAAGTGGAAATCCATTAGCACTAGGGCTATGAGATTTGTACATTGGCATGCCTGGCTTGCTTCCATGAACACAATGGATGATGAGGGAGTTGAAATGATTAAATGAACCTTGGTGGGGGGATTACTACCACCCTTGCTTTACCAACCATAGAAGCCCTTATCACGATAGAGTCGGGCAGGACAGTGATGGTTATTGGTAGTGAATTTTGGGAAAGCATCCAAGGTTGACCACGAAAATATATAAAATACTTATAAACCCGTGCAGAAGATGAACACATTGAAAAAAACTCTTTTGCATACCACATGAATAATGGACAACAAGCAAACAACAATGCATGCAACATTAAAAACATTCCCACCAAAATTTGCCATAAGGTGCTAGAGCGAAGCTACATGGTTGATGTTTTCTTGCTTACATTTTTCCATCTCAGTGATTTTTAGATGTTAAATATTTTTATTTATTGTTTGATGGTTTCCCTAGCCATTATGTGACACCAACGAGAACATACATGGTGTAGTGCCCCCATTGGCACTACAATATTGTTACATAAATGTCATTATCTTGCGTGAAATGCATAGCTGGCCGATTCTACCAACAAAAATCCTGAAATGAGGGTCCTAATACATTATTCCAAAAGTCCCAAAACTGTGTATGAATTGATTTAATGTCAAAATTTTCACTGCCTATCTTGGGCCAAGCAAAATTTTCCAAGCCTTCCTTTTTCACAAGTATAAATTCAAGGGCTTATATAGGCTGCCTATGGGAAAATAAATGAACTTGTTATTCAACCCTTTGTCACTAGGGCATGTAAATCCAAGATCTGTAGGTTCATGTGTAGCTTGAAGAGGAGACTATGTTCACAAAATGTTTCTATTAAGTTATCCACAAAACTCAATTTCATTGCAGTGTTATACTTCCTACCAACATTAAATTTCCAGTTTCAAGTCTACTTTGCACTATCTCTATGATCCTGAAGCTCTAAAACTTTTCTCATTTTTCCTCAATACATTTCTGCCATTGAAGTTCAATTGGGAATTTCATTCATCTCTCTCTAGTCTGTAAACGAGAATGAGATTTGTTTTTACCTTTCCAATGCCACACAAATATCTAGAAACAATTATTTTCTCATGTGTACATAACCTACTCCCCACTAGAATTGAATATGTGACCTCCAAGGAGAAATCACATGTACTTAACCATTAGGCCCATTCAGGTTGTACAGTCCCAAACTACCCTCATGTGAGGAAACTCAACCTGTTATGAGGTCTATCTAGTTTTACAGTTTATAGCCCACGAAATTGAATTCAAGGTACAAGAAAAAAGATAAATATGAGAACCAACATACTAAATTTGAATTTACTAATATGGTTATAATAATGTTTCACATGTGTAATTTTTCTACCATATATCCCGACCCATGTGGCATTTTATCTTCAAGCTATGCATTTCTATAGTTTACAAGCTACAACCAAAACATCTATTGTAGGCAGAATTTTGTCAAATGCATGTTGAGAACCATGGGTTGATCATACATTTTTTAAACTACAAGTGTTAATATAGATATTGGGTACATAGGTATTCACAATATGGAAAGCCTACCAACAATGGTCACTGTTTTTTTGTTCATATTCTTACTCATGGGAGGTTTGTGCATCTATTTTTTTAGAATCAAAGTCAACATTAGAGATCAACATTTCATAAATTGTGAAATCAAGTGACTAGGAATGGGAGACCGTACCAATATCACATGTTTAAAATTTCAACTCGAAAATCATATTTAACTTGAGAATTCTAAAAATACTAATGTATATGGAATTTCATGTTGTTATCATGTGTCTACATTGTTGGTGAAAATTGAAGCCGATGTTACAGTTTGGAAATAAAATTAGGGGAATAGGGATAAGCAACACCATATCATGTTAAAAAAAGACTAAAAATGCATGGAATGTTTCCACCCAACCATAGAGTATGAGCTCACCCTCTCGTCCAGAACCTTCTCTCCAAAGGTCAATCTATCACACTCAATGATTTAGAGAAATAGGAATCCAAAATTACCACATAACCATCATTGAAAAACTATGCATTCATTTAACAACAATCATTCATCAAATCATGTCCTCAAATCCAAGTCAAATGTTAAGTGCAACTTGCTTGGTCAATGAAATTGAGTAGCTTATATATTCCCCACTAGGGTTCAGGTCTTCCATTAAGATGGTAGTGTATGCGCCTGCGCGCAGAACAATTATTGTTGCTAGGGGCAAGTATTGAGGACTTTATTTAAATAGATACTCCCCACCAAATTTTTCTCTCGAAGAGCAACCATGGTTAATTGTGCTAAGGGATCCCTTGTAATGCAAAATTTTTGTACAGTAGTCTTAATCATGACAAGAGGATGCTTGTTTAAAAAAATTGATGTCAACTTAAACATACATCATTCAATCAAACCAAGTCAAAACATGGGGAACTCCTTTAAGGCTTAAAAAAATCAACAGGCATCAATAAAGTAAAAGTAATACAATACAATAAGTGACCAATACATTTTACCATACGTGTATGGAATCCAAGCTATAATCAATGTTCTACCAAGTTTATGGGACTAAGGAGCATGGGAGCAGGGAGACACACATGGGGGGATGTGTGGAAGCACCCCCAAAGTTTGGAAAAATTCAGGGGGGTGTGGGGATGTCGAGGTCCCTAGCATAGGGATCCTTGTCTCTCAAAATATAAAAATAAAAATAATAATGGAAAAATCCCAAAAACAATTATTCCAATGCAAATTCATCATTGTGCATTATAAATACTAAATAGTAAACAATAAAATAGTACTTAACTCAAATTTGTTATTATATAAAGATGATTCAGATTCATATTTAATAATTGAATAATTGGTTCATAAACTATAAATGAATCATAATTATTAAACACTAATACATTTATTTAAATCCATCATTCTAGAATCTAATTAAGTAATTGGGATTAATAAATTAGTAAATACTAATATGAGGTCATTAGTACCTAGAGTCAAGGCTAAAAATTTAAAACTAAAAAATAACAATGTGCAATGAACACCGAAAATAAAATGAGGATTAATGAGTGAAAGTGTATAAAAGATAAACAAAAGTTAAAGTGAGGCAGGGCTTTTTACATTTTTCATTTTCTTTTTTCATTTTTTAAGCCTTTATATGAAAAAAATTGAGGGAGATGCCAATAAGTACCTCTTTTTTGGGAGAGTAAGCCCAAAATACCTCACTTTGGGGAAACATGGCCCCACCTTGGGAAAGCATTTTCCCTCGTGTTTCCTAATTGTTCCCCGTTGCTACAAAATCTAGCAAGGCCTTGTGGTGGTGTTCAGAAGGTGAGGAGTAGACTCTTTAGCAAACAATAAGGAACAAAAAATCAGATTCAAAGTTCATATATATAAAATATAAAAACAAATGTCAATGCCTTCATTTAATTGTTACTTGAATTTGGTGTGGGTAGGTTACAGGAAATGTGATTGGAAAAAGGATGGAGAGACAATGCAGAGCATGTCTTGGGTATGATTCATTTGATGGTGGGGATCCTTTGGGAAGTTGAGCCATCGACTTTGGAAATGTTTCTAGTACGAATTCATATGGTTTCTAATGTTTCTATTCTTTCACCTCATCACTATTTTGGGCAAGAAAATGTCTAAGGAATACCAAAAAGGACATCGATGGATAGGTAAATATTTTTTTTTATAATTGCAATGTCCATTCCATGATATCATCTCTTTATTGTTTGATTGTAGTTTGAACATTTCTTTTTATTTTGTTTTTCTTTTTTAACTGTGAAATTGAAAATACTTGGTATCATGTCCATTTAAAAAACCACCAAAGCTTGAAGATGAAATTAGTATTACACGATATTGATTGAAATCCTTGTAGTTGTTTTGTGTTCAAATATTTTCATGACGATTAGAAAAGTTTACTTTCATGTTTTTATTTGAGCACATGTTGTTTATATACTTGACCAAGTTAATACGTTAGAGAATGAAATGTTGTTGTGAATAAAATGACAAGGATTAGACATCACACCTTAGATTATTTATTTTCACAAGTTATCTAGAACTTGAGTTTTTTAGCATGATTGTGTCTAAGCTTTACTTGAAGGTTCAATACTAATTTAATAAGTTTTTTTTTCTATGGTGATGTTTTATTTGCATTTTTTATACAGGTCATCTGACCCCATAGTGACCACTATCGTCCAACTAAAGAAAACCTTTTCAAGTTTCTTTATTTTAAGGAGGGAAATGGCTCTGACATTGTTGATGTTCAGGGATATGTCGTATAAATATTTTATAGTATACTTTACTTTATATTCTACTGTTCATCATATTTTATGTCTTGCATTGCATTGTAACATCTTTTGTTTTCAGAAAAGGAACTCAATATTGATGGTAAGAAGAAAGAATTAAAGAAAGAGGAGAACAATAGCATTAGAGCGACAAATGAAAAAAGAGAGATATAATAGAATAGGTCTAGTGATACCCTTAGAGTCAATATCTCGCATAAGACACACACATAGAGACCAATGGTCAAATATTCATAGTTGGTGAATTCACCTACAATGTCTTGGAAACACAACGATATTGTTTTGAAGTGATGAAAAAATATTTCATGTGTAAATTGTAGTCCAACAAATATTAAGTTGGAAACTCATATTATAATACTTGACATTTCATATAATATAATTTATGTGGTTGAAATTATTTATAATTGCACTTGATGTTGTTTAGTATTGCAATTAATATGTGTAACTTTGTGTTTTCATATTAGATTAACATGCGCATTGTATAACAATTATTTAGTCGCAAAATCATATTAATTAATTTATGCTAATTAATAATGAGCACTTAAAATCAATATAAAACTACTAAATTAGAAGTTTATATTGATTAATGATGAATATAAAAAAATGAATATAGAACTAAATTAGTCCTTTATAATGATTATTAATGAAAATAAATTAAATGAATATAAGTTATTAAATTAGTTGTTTATATAATGAATATGAAACTATAAAAAAAGGATAAATGACTATTGCAAATGAAAAATTTGTGATTACAAATTACGATTAAATTTTTCATACATACGACTATTAGTAGCTAGTTTAAAGTATCTTATAACACGACTAAAATTCAGTTATATTTATTTAATCATTAATTGGTTTCAAACGATGACTAGAATTTTCATATATATGAGTATTAGTAGCTAATTTACAGTATCTTATAACACAACCAAAATTTAGTCATATTTTTTTTGTCATTAATTGGTTTCAAACAATGACTAAAATTTGCATATATATGACTATTAGTAGCTAATTTACAGTATCTTATAACACAAACAACATTTTGGTCAAATTTTTTTGGTTTTCTCACGTCATCATATTGTAATATATTTTTTTGTATATTAGGTCATTAATTGTGTGTTGTGAAACCAGCTCCCAAAATAGAAGAAAAGAGATATCAAAACCTTATAAATAAGCCACTTCGAGGGGGCAACCTCCAATACATTACATTAATGAACAATTCTTGGATGATAAAAATTACAAAACCTCCTTTCTATATATAGGAGTCCATGTGGCCACAATGTAATCCTAGTGGGCCACAATGTAATCCTAGCTGACCTAACAATAATAATTTAAGGGCACAATAATAACAACATGGGGGTTACAGGGGTACAATAATAACAATATGGGGGTTACAGGGGTACAATAATAACAATAAGGGGGTTACACTAACAACAATAAGGGACTATACTAGTAATATAAGGACCTAACATGCCCCTCTCCTTCAAAAAAGTGTTTTCCTCAACGCTTTAGTAGCTCTGGGTGCTTCTGTATAAAATTCTCATCCTCCCATGTAGAATATTCAGTGGGTAAGTTCTTCCACTTGATGAGATACTCTGAAATTAATTGATTTCGTAGCTGTCAAGTTCTTGTTTCCGTGACCGCTTCAGGTTCCAATACGATTTTTCCTTCCTCATCAAGTTCTGGAAATATTTTTTGAACTGGAAGATTTTCACCTATAACCTTCTTTAAGCATGAAACATGGATAACTGAATGCACTTGTGAAGAAGCATGAAGCTCCAATTTGTATGCCATAGTACCAATATTTTGCAACACCTTGTAAGTACCATAGTACTTTGAAGATAATTTATTATCCTTCTTATCTTGCTTGAGGGACATTTGTTTGTATGGTTGTAGCTGTAAAAATACCCAGTCTCCTACATCAAAACTTCTCTCGCTACAATGTTGATCTGCGTGTTGTTTCATTTGATTTTGTGCCAAATTCAGGTTATCCTTTAAGAGTTGGAGAACTTCTTGTTGATGCTCGATGTGATCTTCCACTGCTTGAACCTTAGAATTTTACCTTAAAGATAATGTGATGATGGATGGTGGATGATATCCATAAAGTGCCATAAATGAGGTCATTTTTGCTGCAGTATGGAAGGAAGTAATATACCACCATTCAGTGAGAGGTAACCACTTGACCCATTGTGTTTTTTTATCAGATACAAAACAACGAAGATATCCTTCCAAACATTTATTTACTATCTCAATTTGACCATGAGATTGAGGATGATAAGATGAGCTATGAGCTAATTGAGTACCCAAACAAGAAAATAACTCCGTCCAAAAATTTCCAGTAAAAATGGGATCTCTGTCGCTCACAATAACCCTCGGGTTTCCATGTAGCTTTTGAATTGTGTCCATAAATGTAGTAGCAACTGTACTTGCTTTAAATGGATGAGATAATGCACAAAAGTGTGCATACTTGGTAAGTCTATCAACTACCACCATGATGACACTCTTTCCTTCGGACTTAGGTAAAACTGTGATAAAATCCATTGAAATCTCCTCTCAACGTTGACTTGGAATGGATAAAGGTTGTAGAAGTCCCGGGGTCTTAATTGTCTCAAGTTTATTCTACTGGCAAACCAAACATTCCGCCACAAACTTCTGAATATCAAATTTAAGGCCATCCCAAAAAAATTCTTTTTTCACCCTGTGGTAAGTTTTTAAAAATCATGAGTGTCCTCCTAAAGGAGAAGTGTGCAATTATAAAAGAATATTTTGTTTTAGTTGGCAATTCTTACAAAGATATAAGCAATATTTGTACCATAAGGAATCATTTTTCCAACTAAACGTATCATATGTACTAGGATCTTGCTGCAACTTTTGAATGAGTGTACATACTTCTTTGTCCTTCTTCCATTCATCTCTTGCTTCGGTTATTAAATCTGGTTGGATAATAGAAATGGCACAAAGCAATGCTTCCACCTCTTCATTATTTCCTGAGAGTGCATCTGCAACAACATTAAGCTTCCCTTTTTTTGTAGATTATTTCAAAGTCATAACCCAACATCTTTGTGACCCATTTTTGCTACTCTTCTGAAGATAGTCTTTGTTCCAAAAAGTGTTTAATACTATCATGATCATTTTTTATCCCATTAGGTAAGGTCGCCATTTCTTTAGTGCATGCAGTATTGCTAACATTTCCTTTTCATAAATAGGTTTCTGTAAATACTTTCCTTTGATTGGACAACTTTCAAAAGTAATGGGTCTTCCTTCCTGCATTAAAACAACACCAATTCCATTTCCTGAGGCATCACATTCCACAATAAAGGTTTTTGTGAAGTCTAGCATACCTAAGACCGGTGCTAGGCACATTGCCTCTTTAAGATGTTCAAAGGCCTTAGTTGCTTCAGGAGTCCATGAAAATGCATCTTTCTTCAATAATGTTGTTAGAGGTGCTACTATTATCCCATAATTCTTAACAAACTTGCGATAATACCTTGTTAACCCAAGAAATCCTCGCAACTTTTTTATGGTTGTGGGGAATTTCCATTCCTTAATGGCTTTAATTTTGTTAGGGTCTACCTTAACACCCTCGTGAGATACAATATGACCCAGATATTCCACCTCTTGTACTCCAAATAAACATTTTGATGTTTTTGCATATAATTGTTTCTCTTACAATAGTTTGAGCACCCTGTCAACATGTTCAACATGATCCTTCCAAGACCCGCTATAGATTAGTATATCATCAAAAAATACTAGCACAAATTTTCTACGGAAGGGTTTGAAAATGGAATTCATCAACCCTTGAAATGTAGAAGGTGAATTGGTAAGGCCAAAAGGCATGACCAAAAATTCACAATGACCCTCATGATTTTGAAATGCTGTTTTTGGAATATCTTCAGTCTTCATTCTAATTTGATGATATCCTGAACAAAGATCCAGCTTGGTAAAATAAATTGCTCCATGTAATTCATCCAATAATTCATCAATCACAAGAATGGGAAATTTAATTTTAATGGTGAGCTTATTGAGCTCCCTATAATTCGGACACATGCGCCATCATCCATCCTTCTTGTGTACCAATACTACAGGAGCCGAGAAAGAAATTTGGCTAGTTTGAATTATACCCGCCTTTAACATTTCTGCAATCAGACATTCAATTTTTCTCTTTTGGACATAAGGGTATCTATAAGGCCTAATGTTTAGAGGAACACTTCCTGGAATCAAATGAATAGCATTATCATGATCATGAATAGGTGGGTGTCCTTTGGGAGTTTCAAACACCTTGGAATGATTGTCCAAGACTTGTTGGAGATCCGCAGAAATAGATGATTTTGATGTTGGAAATTCTATTGAGAATAATTGTGCAATGAAGCCTCGTTGTTATTTCTTTAGAAGCTTTTTCATGACATTAGAGCTTATTATCTTTCCCGGCTTCCCTGAAATACCCCGTAAATTGACTTCCTTTCCTTCTGAAGAAAATTTCAAGCAAAGTTCTTGAAAATTAAAGGCTACCTTACCAAAAGATTGTAGTCATTGTACTGCTAGTACAACATCAGCACCTCCCATAGGAATGGAAAGCATTGGACTATTAAATACATATTCCCCCATGGTTAGCTTGATATTATGGCATTTTCTAGAGCAATTTATAGTTCCTCCATTTGCAAACATCACTTGAAATTTTGGTGTTGGGTATAGGAAACAATTCAATTCCTTGGCTACCTTACGATGAATAAAATTATGGGTGCTACTTGATTCAATCAACACTGTTACCTTTTTCTTCTTGATATGTCCTTCTATCTTGAGAGTTTGAGGAGTGGTAATTCCTGCCAATGCATTACACGATATGGTTGGACTCATTTCTTCGTCTTCTAGGGCTAGTTCCCGTGTATATCCTCTTCTTGTTCATTTTCTTCTTCCTCTTCACAATCTATGTAAAATAATTTCTTCTCAGCACACTTATGACCTTTAGTGTATTTTATATCACAATTGTAGCAAAGCCCTTTTGCTATTTTTTCTTCCAGTTTTCATGGTGTCAACCTTGTAGGTTGTGGAAATCTAGGCATAGCAACACTTCCTTCTTTATAGAAGTGAGTGGTAGGCTTCCTTGTCGCCATAATTTTACATTCAATTTTTCTTGCCAACCTAAATGCCTTCTCCAATGAATTAGGTTCCAAAACACGAACTTCATGTTGGATGTTATCCTTTAAAGTACCTATGAAGAGATCAATCCCGTGTTCCTCTGGAATATCAGTTACCCTTATATTCAATTTTTGGAAGTCCTCAATGTGCTGCCCCATTAAACCCTTTTGTTTGAGATTTATCAATTAGCTAAAGAAGGTGTTGCTCTTTGTATCCTGATAATGTGCTATCATTTCCTCCGTAAAAATTTACCAAGTGACATTTTTTTACGGGAGAATAGCCATCGATACCATACAAATGTATTTTGTTCTAAATGTCAAGTTGCAATGCGTACCTTTCCTGTGTTTTTCACATTATGGAGATCAAAATATTGCTCCATCTGTAGTATCCATGTTACAGGATCCTTTCCATCAAACTTCCTCATATCAATTTTTGGAATATGGTGGTTCTTCCCGCCAACATTAGAGTTTATGAAATCATGATTAACATTTATTTTGTTCTCATCACGAGTTTCCTCTACTATATTTTCACCATTAGGAAACATTTACTGTATCAACTTTGTCAAACCTTCCATGTCTGCTTTTAGATCATTCTTCATGTTTTCCATTTTAGCTTCCATTTCATCCATCTTAGATTCCATGCTAGCTTCCATGCCATCTATCTTAGATTCCACACCTTTCTTCAAACCATCCATATTATTATTCACAACATCCATCTTTGCTTCCATGCCATCTATCTTAGATTCCACACCTTTCTTCAAACCATCCATATTATTATTCACACCATCCATCTTCACTTCCATGCCTTTATTCAAAACTTCCATTTCATTTTTTGCTGCTCTTTGTGAGAGCGAAATTTTATGCACTTTCTCTTGTAATTTTGACAGACCATGTTGCAATTATTCATCTTCATGAGTCATAGTAGAGCCTTTTAAAGGCTTAATGGGTGTTGAATTATTTTTACGGGCAATTTTTTTTTTTTTTTAGAACCCAATACTAATATCTATTCTACAATATTCCCTTGGAATCAATTCAAATTGATTCTTCAAACAAGACTTATGCAATTCGGAAAAAAATTACACACCTTTTTCTTGCTTTTGAAGAGATCGATATTTAAATTGGATTATCTCTGTGGTTATAGCTTTTCAATATATGAAATTTGGCACTGAGGTAGCCTTCTGAATCCTCCTTTGAATGCCACAGGTCTGAGCTAGTTTGGATTATTCAAAATAAAGTTATGTCCAATCTCCCACAATGACCTAATTATGAACTATTTCAGTAGATCGAACTTGTATGACTTTCCACGTGTCACTATTTCATATTTTAGCTCTAAAATTGATATCACAGAAACTACAGTCTATGTACTTGTGGCCAATTTTTATGACGCTCCAATCTGACGCTCAGAGAGAGATTTATGAAGCTTTTCTTACGATCACCTCTTTGGGATGAAATTCAGGAGCCTGAAAGAGCACTAACTTCCACAGTTCATATCTCCGAAAATATTGCGAACCAAGATCTCAAATTTTGCGACGAGTTTCCCCAGGATTTCAGCTTCGTGCTCTAAAAATTTCAGATTCTGAACATTCGTAGAAAAAAAAATTATAGTGAAAATTCCACGATGACCGGTTTATATTAAATTGAGGAGCCTGCAAAAATACCTAACTTGCATAGATCATATCTCCAAAAATATTGCGAACCAAGCTCTGAAATTTTGGAATGATGTTCCTCAGGATTTCGGCTTTGCACCCTAAAAAATTCAGCTTCTGAAACTTCGTAGAAAACAAATTATAGCGAAAATGCCACGATGACCTATTTGGAGCAGCGAAACCCTAGAATCCAAAGCTCTCATACCAAATGTTGTGAAACCAACTCCAAAAGTAGAAGAAAAGAGATATCAATGCCTTAGAAATAGGCCACTTCGAGGGGGCAACCTGCAATAAATTACATTAATGAACAATTCTTGGATGATACAAATTACAAAACCTCCTTTCTATATATAGAAGTCCATGTGCCACAATGTAATCCTAGCCGACCTAACAATAATAATTTAAGGGCACAATAATAACAATATGGAGGTTACAGGGGTACAATAATAACAATAAAGGGGTTACACTAACAAAAATAAGGGACTATACTAGTAATATAAGGACCTAATATTGTGACAATTAATGACTATATAAATGACTAAATTAATTACCAAATTTATGACTAAATATACTAGTAGACAATAAAATTGAGACAACCAAATAATGAATAAGCTAAAAAGGACTAAAATTTGGTCACATTATAAGATATTGTAAATTAGCTACTACTGTTCACCGACTGAAAACTAGTCGTTTATATGCATATTTTAGTGTTTTTTTTAGTAACTAATTAACCATTTTTTACTAGTGACCATTGCAAGAGTGTCGCATAACCTGAATGGCATGAGAAGAAACTAAAAACTCCCATATCTCATAACCATCATGGTCTACTTCTCATCGCCTTATGATATACAGACCTGGTAACACCCATGCCTCAAATCGAGCTTCGAAAAAAATCGAGCTTTTGCAAGCTTATCGAAACAATCTGTAGAAAGTGGCAAAGGATATTTTTTCTTTATAGTCTTCTTATTCAGTGAAAGATAATCACACCACATCTATAACTCATTCATTTCTTTCTTCCTCTGGAACAATACTATAGCACCATATAAGGACCTTGAATGTCATATTAAACATGCATCGGCCAATTCCTTCAACTCTTGTTTCAACTCATTCAATTCTGGACATAAAAAATGATAAGGAGATTTTGTCAATGGTTTCTTTCCCATCTATAGCTCAATATTATGTTCCAATGCAAGTGTCGGTGGTAGTACTTTTGGCAACTCATCAGGCATCAGATCTTCATATTTTTCCAATTCATCGGAAATCTCAGTTGGAATAGACGTCCCCACTCCATCATCATCCTCAGCCTCCATGATGACTGTCGCATATGTCTCAACATCCACATCCTGCATATCCCTACTCATACTTAGTGTAGACACATGTTGCACCTTCACCTCTGTATGTTGTTGGTGAGTAGGGAAAGTCCACATCTGTGTGTCTTCAATCAACATAATCTCATCGCAAAACGGGACAACAATTTCCTTGTTTCCCTTCAGAAAATCCTACCCGAATATCATTCAAAGTCATTCATCTCCATCACTCTGAATTCCAAACAACCCTGCCAATCTTCAATTCGAAACAACACATCACTTGCCAATCCTGACACTTTAGTCCTCGAGTTCACTAACTTGACCTCCACATCCTTTAGAAAAATATGTAGCCCAACTTCCTTTGTTAATCCTATCATCATAAAATTATGAGTAGCACCTTTGTCCACCAAAGCTTGGACAGTTTTGCCATGAATCTCCAAGTCAAGAAACCCCAAAATGTGTAGCCAACCTTTTCTTTCCTCAAGAACTCTAGCTTGCATACACCTTTGATCTCTGTTGCATCTTGTTGTACTGGCTCTGATACCATCTATCATGCCCCCGAGTAGGTTCCACCATTCGAGGCATCATGTGACACCAACTAGACTTCCATACCTAATTTTTTTCTCATCTTCCAGACTACGCCTACCAACATTATTATGTGTGATCTCTTTCATTATTAATATAGGTGTGGAAAACATAACAACAACACACAAATTCCAAAAATGAGACAAAAATAATGATATGCCAAATTTATATTTTCATTATAAATTTCTGTAATTCACATATATTTGATAGAGGGAAGGTCGGGGCCCTGCCTCGGTTCAACACTCTACCCAATTTTTGCACAACTATTAAATTTTTGCACGTGATCATGACCTCCCAACACACTATCATCACAAACCTACATGTTTTCGTGTTACTCTCTGCCCGCGGTGGTTTCAAATTCTGCACAGTCGTGACCTCTTGACCACATCCCAAGCACATCACCCAACTCACTGTGCCTTCATTCAAACTCTACCCGTGACCCATTTCACCGTTCATCCCTTACACTGTGACTATATCCGAACTGTTACGTGTTCTCCATGGTTGTTGTTCCTCACCACACACAGCCTCTCCATTTATATGACACTATTATGTTGTATTCTCCAAGGATCGTGTTGCTTTCGGCCTCAGCCCACCAATCCAGCCTGCCACCAACTCTTTCCATGCCCTTCCATTTTATGTGTCGGCTCATTTCCCATCATTCACCACAGTGTGTCAGCCCGTTGCTTGTTTTACCATCGCCGGGTGTCAGCCCATCCCTCGTCCGCCATGCTCATTGCAACAATGCCCACCATGTGACTCGTCGCAACTCCTCCCATTGTGTGAGTTTCGTTTGGTCATCCACCCGACTCAGCCGTGTCTCCCTCATGTCGCCTTTGATCAAAATTTCCATCGAAAGTGATCATCTGCACATATTTAACATAAACCAAGTTGGGTGGGCACCCATTGTGCCTGCCACTAAGTCCACATGCCCATTGCACATCACAGGTGCACCCGAACCTGTGAATTGCCTAAGTGTCATGTGCACCCGACTCGCCCAAGGGCAGTGATGCCAAATCGAGATCCTAACAGGTACCACATTTAACAAGAAGGAAAACAAAAGGCCTTCCCCTTCATCCAACCACAGGATTAATAATTGAATTTTGGAGACTTTGTGTACAATCCAATTCTATGGATTTGAATTTGAATCTCCCTCAATGGATTTGAATTAATTTGAACAAGAATTTCGTGTCTGCAAAGTAGGAAAGGGTAGGTAGAAAAACCAAATGAAACCCAAAAAAATATATATATTTGCACATGAATTTGCTTGTTTTTTTCCAAACACCCATAGCCATTTCTCATCCCTTTGTGATCCTTGATTATCTCAGAGATATCGATGAAGAATTAATGTCGAGCAAGGATTACTGCCTTTGTGGTAATGATGTCATTAAAATTGAAGCATTCTCTTCCTTAGAAATCGATGAGCTTTTCAAAGGTTCGAATCTAGCCTACACCAACCTGACTCTTATAATTATATCACTTTCCATTTTTATGTATGTTTAGATTAGATGAGTAAGGTAACAGTGGGAAGCCAATTATTTACAAATTTATATGGATGTGAATTGAATAGGGCTATGATATACGAACAGACTTTAGAGATTTTTCTATTTAAACATTAAATTTTTTATAGAGCAATTACTATAACTACATTAACTAATAGTTAATGATAACTACATATATAGAGAAATCACTACTCCTTTTTCCTAGTAATTATATGCAAGATTTGATACTTTATAAACCTCCAAATCTCTCGAGCGTCACATTACTTGCAATATTAATTTTAGGTTATTCATGTTTAACTAAAGACCAACACATAGTAGCTTCACAACTGAAAATCCATATCTGTAGACTAACTGGTAGTGGCCATGAATTTTGGTTGTTGGTTGTGAAAATCACGGAGATAAAAGAAGCATAGTTATTGTTATACATTAGTCGAGGCATCACCATTTCTATGATAAAGTGATCTTATTCACACTAAGAGACTACATTGACAACTATGATTCCAAATAACATTTCCTAGTTTGAATCATATATTCCATTGGACATATAAATTTGAAGTGTTATTGTTAATTCATGAATTAGGATGTGGTGAAATTATGTGGAGATCATGAACATGTGCATAGTTGGAAACAAATGCTATATAGTAGTTAGTAAAGATCACGTAGTTTAAATATAACTAACACAACCACATTAAAATTATTAATGTGGTTGAAATAAGCCGAAGAATTCATTTGTATCAAACATTTCTATATACCAAAAAAAACTACTATTTCTATCTACGAAAAAACCATTATTGCAATAAAAATATTATTATTATCAATAATTAATAATAATTATTTCTTTATAATAAATTTTATTTAATATTAAACGCTATTTATTATTATTTAATTTGAAATTATGTAATATAAATATGAACTCTATGAATATGAACCCTCAGATTAATAAACTATAGGTATTGATATTATAAACCCAAGAGAATAATAAACCCAAGGGGTTAATACTAAAATCCCAAGGGATTATAAACCCAAGGAAATAATATTAACCCAAGGGATAATAAACCCAAGGCATTATTACTAAAAACCCTAGGGTTTATATTCCCTTGGGTTTATAGTATTAATCCCTTGGGTTTATAATATCAATCCCTTGGGTATATTAATCTAAGTGTTCATATTCCTAAGGTATAATATTATTCATAGGTTTATAAAATTAATCCATTAGGTTCAATATAAGTCATGGTCAACCAAGGGTTTATATACCTTGGATTTATAATATTAGTCTCTTGGGGTTAATAATATTAGTCTATTGGGTTTATAATACCTTTGGTTTTTAGTATTAACCCTTTGGTTTATTATTCCCTTGGGCTTATAATATAAATCCCTTCTGTTTACTAATGTAAGGGTTCATATTCCTAGGGTTTAGTACTAAAACCCCAAGGGATTATGAATGAAAGCAAATAATATCAACCCAAAGGATAATAAACCCAAGGGATTAATACTAAAAACATAAGGAATTATTAAACCAAGGGAATAATATTAAATTATAGGGATTAATATTATAAACCCTAAAATAAACATGGTTGACAATGGTTTATTTTCATTTTGATACAATGGGATTAATATTAAAACATGGTAGACAATAGTTTACCATGATTTTCCATGGTTGAATATAGTTTAGCATGGTTGGTATTATAAACTGAAGGGAATAATAAACCCTAGGGATCAATACTAAAAACCCAGAGGACTATAAACCTAAGGGAATAAAATTAAACCCTAGGAATATGAACCATTAAATCAATAAACCGTCGGGATTAATATGAAAACATGGTAGAAAATGGTTGGCCATGGTTGACCATGGTTGATATTATAAACTGAAGGGAACAATAAACCCTAGGGATAAGTACTAAACCAAAATTACTATAAACCTAAGGGAATAAAATTAACCCTAGGAATATGAACCCCTAGATCAATAAACCTAAGGGATTGATATTATAAACCCATGGGATAAAAATTATAAACCCAAGGTATATAAAACCTAAGATAAATATTATAAACACTAAAATAAACATGGTTGAGCATGGCTAATTTCCATATTGAAAAAATTCTTGTCACAATGTGACATTGGACCATGGTTGACCATGATTGACCATGAATTATTTTCATATCGAGACAATATTTGTCTCAACATGACGTTAGACCATGGTTGACCATGGATGATTTCCATATTGAGACAATCATTGTAACAATGAGAAATTCGACCATGGTTGACCATGGTTGGCTATTGTTGACCATGGTTGAACATGATTCATATTAAAAACTAAAAGGAATAATAGACTGAAGGGCTTGACATTATAAACCTAAGGGATTAATACAAAAAACCCAAGGGAATAATATTAAACCCAAGAGACAAATATTATAAAACCAATGCATATAAACCCTAAAATAAATATTATAAACAATAAAATAAAAATTCTTGAACATGGTCGATTTCCATATTGAGGCAATCCTTATCATAATGCGACATTGGACCATGGTTGACCATGGTTGATTTACATATCGAGACAATATTTTTCACAATGTGACGTTGGACCATGGTTGACCATAGTGGATTTTCATATTGAGAAAATCTTTGTCACAATGCGATGTCTGACCATGTCTGATCATGATTGTCCATCATTGTCCATGATTTTCATATCAAGAAATGTTTTGTTACATTAATGCGACATTTGACCATGGCTAGCTATGATTGACCATGATTAACAATGATTGATATTATAAACCGAAGGTATTGATATTATACACCAAAGGGATTAATACTAAAACCCAAAGTGATTATGAACCAAATGGAATAATACTAAACCCAAGGGAAAAATATTAAAAACTAAAGGCACATAAACCCTAAGATAAATATTATAAAGACATGATTGACCATGTTTGATTTTCATATTGAGACAAATATTATCACAATGTGACGTTAGACCATGGTTGACCATGGTTGATTTATATATTGAGACAATTGTTTTCAAAATGTGACGTTAGACCATGGTTGACCATGGATTATTTTCATATGGAGACAATCTTTGTCACAATGAGATGTTAGACCATGGTTGACCATGGTTGATTTACATATCGAGACAATATTTGTCATAATGCAACATTAGACCATGGTTGTTTTTTATATCAAGACAATATTTGTCACAACGTGATGTTCGACGATGGAAACCCTAGTTTATTTTTATATTGAGAAAATTTTTGTCACAGTGTGACATTCAAGACCATGGTTTATTTACATATTGCGACAATATTTTCCACAATGCGACGTTATACCATGGTTGACCATGACTGATTTTCATATGGAGATAATATCTGTCACAATGCAACATTAGACCACGGTTGACCATGTTTCATTCTATAAAACATGGTTGACCATAATCCACCATGGCTGACCAAGGTTGACCATGATTGTCAATGACTATCCATGATTTTCATACAGAGAATTTTTTTTTCACAATGCGATATTTGACCATGGTTGACCATTACTAGCTATGATTTACCATGATTGATATTATAAACCCAATGGATTAGTATTATAAAACCAAGGGAATAATAAATCTAAGGGAATAATACTAAAACCCCAAGGGATTATGAACCCAAGGGGATAATATTAAACCTAAGTGATCTAAAATGGGTGGTTGACTTGTTACGCTATGCAAGCACCTCCCACTCAATTAAAACAAATTAAGATCTTTCTTATACTTGATAGTGTAGAATTGAATACTTAAACCAGGTGTATGTGTTTTAACTGTTTTAAGTCTTTATGTGTGAGGAATTAAACGTTTTTTTTTCTAATTAAAACTATGTACATCAAGAATAAATTGTAGCAAACTAATCATCAACACATAACAGGAAATTTAATAAAGGATTTCACCCATATGTCTTGGGCTATGTCTCCTTGAGCCTATCTCAATTGACTTGGCTCTTTTGGATTAAGATGGAAAATTTCTTTTACAAGTTACTACTCAACTCCAATGGTAGTTTGAATTGTACGAATGGGTTTATAATACCATCATACCCCTGGATTGACTACTAACTCTCTGAAAATGGACCTAGGCTCCCTTGGGCTTGACCTCTTCTATCAGTGTCCTTAAGCTTCCATGAGCTTATCTGTGGCCCAAACTCTCTTAGAAATAATTTTCTGTCCCTGAAACCTTTTCTAATATCTCCACCATGTATCATTCATCCAAAATAGACCGTTCATTTTCTCCAAATGATCTTTGGCTCCCAAATCTAGGCCTCCATCACCTAATGGCCCTAGGCTCCCTGAAACTTCCTTGTGGCTTCTTTGGTTCTAGAAGTCTCAAAATTTATTTTAAATACCTCCAATGGATTCATAATGTCAAAAATAATCAGAATAGACTATTCACTTTCTGAAATTTTCCTCTGGTTGCTCTCGCTATGCCTCCAACACCTGGTGGCACCTTATGGCTCTCGGCTCAATGAAAAGTTCCATGTATCATCTCGGCATTCAGAAGTCTCCAAATGACTCTAAAAATCCATCCATTGGATTTATAAGGTTCAATATAGTCATAATATACTATTGGTTTGCTGATAATGGTCTCTGGATGCCCTGGCTAGGCCTCATTCTCCTACGGGCTCCTTGTGGCCCTTGGAACTTCTCTGAAGAAAAATCAGACTCATAATCCCTCAGCTAGCTTTGGAAACCTCATCAATCGCTCCATAATTCTCAATATAGTCAGATTGGACTATTGTTTTTCTGAGAATGGTCTCCAGCTGCCCTCGGTAGGGCTCACTCTCCTACCGGCTACTGTTGGCCCTAGTGGTCCTTGGAACTTATCTCAAGAAAATCATGCTCAGAAGTCCTCAACTGGCTCTGAAAACATCACCAATGTCTCTATAATGTCCAAGATAGTAAAAATTGACTATTTTCTTACTGAGAATGGCCTGTAGCTACTCTGGTCATGCCTCCATTCTCCTGTTGGCTCCTGGTGGCCCTTGGAACTTCTATGAAGAAAAATCACGCTCAGAAGTCCTCATATGGCTCTGCAAACCCCACCAATGGCTCCAAAATTCTCTAATTACCTAAGAATTACTCTCTTTTTACTCTGAATGGTTGAAAATTGAGTCTCCTACTCATTTTCCTAGTTACACCTAGAAAAACTCCACTAAAAGTGGAGGACTCCACTTAACTGGAGTCAAAATAGTAGATTATTCCATAAATTTCACACCTGCCAGTGTAAACTGCTGAAATATCCGCTACAATAAATTTTGGGTGTTGGGGTGGCCACATGCCAACCCCAAACCGCGTGGCTAGGACTGTAACTATTGGCGAAACAATAGGCGGAGACTGCAGTTTGATAAGGGTTGACCTCCGGTTGTGGTGGATGGTTAGCGAAAACCACGTGGAAATCATAACAACGACCATTGCATGTGAAACATAACACTGACTGTTGTAGATATTGCTGGATGTTTCATGGTTGGAGGTTATGTTTATATGCCATGTGAGCGCTCCATTGGGACCGCTGGCGAGTTGGGACCGTCAGCAGTCCCCAGCCCCCAATGCGAACTTCATAACCCTTTAACATTAACCCAAAAATGTTATATGTTAAGTTATACATGTAGCTTGGGTGGTTTTTTTGTGTGGTTTCTTTGTCGGAGGTCCAGGGTTTGACCCCTACGGCCTCAACCCAAAATTTTACATAGTGGTTCAAGGGCCATGTGGTGGCCTCAGGCCTAGCCACGTGGCACCTTTCAATTGGCCCACAAACATAAATGTACAACCATTAACTAGTAATATCGTGCCACTTGTCCTCATATGATTAGCCTGGAAAGAATATTCCCTGTAATATTCCTTTTCGCTAACTATTCCAATGCCTAGTCAACTGTCGAAATTTGTAGTTTACTGGACTTTTCAAATCATGCTAACTTCTTCATACGGTGTCGGTTTTTCAAACCGTTCATGGTGCCAGAATTAGGAAGAAAAGATCTATCCAGTCACTCAGGTTTGACACACTTTTGAACACTTTGAAATTTGATCTATCACTTAGGTCCTAATCCAAATCTGATCACTCCTCCCCATTGGGAATCTTTTGGACCCCAAAATACTTGATTACCTGTTTAGTAGATGATGGTATAGTTCTCTCACCTTTCCAACCTCCATCTGTCTTTCCTTGCTTGGCTTAGTGCCCTTTGAGCCCTAACTCAAAGGTAGTCAACACTTCCCCTCTTGTATACTCTTGTCCTCCTATCAAGAATTGTATCTTCTTTGAATTCATCCAGAAATTCTCGCTAGATATCTTCAATAGAAGGTAGCTGAATATCACTTCCTTGATCATCGATCAAAGGTGGATCATACAAACGTAAGTTTTCAACATAAACAATTGAATACATTTGCATATGTACAAATTAATGTATGTCTTACTGGGTCAAGAAATCAAACCACTTCTTAGCAAGCCACTTCCATGGCGATTTTTCCTACTGAATATCTTCTTCTTCTGAATCATCTGGACTCACATCGATGATGGAATATTTGGTTCCATTCTTGCCATTATTTTTATCCTCTTGCTTCAAATGATTGGGATGATTGGTTGGATGCAGTGTCCAACATTAGCCAATGAGATTTCCCTTTTTCTGGCAATATGTGCAAGTATTTTTCATCGTTTGTTCAATTTTCCTTTGCTTTGACTATTTCTTGTATGCCTTCATTCTCTTCGAGCATCTTGAAAATTCATGGTTACACAAACTGTAATAGGAAAAAAAACTCTTTCTTCCATTCATGCATGCAGATTTGTCATTCTTAACATAATCATAAACAACTTGACTATGGGAAGAATTATACCTCGAATGTTTCTTTTCATGTACATCTTTTTTACCTTCTTGAGGAGATGAACTTGTAGAGGTTCGATCTCTCTTTTGAAGACCAAAATCAATGTTCATGTCTTGATAACTGTCAGAACTCTCTTGCTCGCCATAAGTTGCATGTCTACAAACATCTTGCTGCAACATGGGTTTCAAACAATGGCAATCATCTTGAATACAAACTTGACATGTTTGTGGGTTTGAACTTGCAACAAAAGTTCTTCTTAGAACTATCTCAAGTTCCTTCATGGCTGTAGAGTTTTCGCCATAAGATTGAACATAGCCTAGACCAAACTTCTTATGCCTTTACTCAACCATAATAGGCTCAATCATGCCTTGTGCATGTTTTCCTATACCCTTCTCTTCATAGCCCATTTTTAACATTAATTTGGACCCTATACCTCTAGTGTGTTTTTCGAATGAACCTACACATAAATCTAAAGAGGAATTTGAAGACAAATTTGAGTGATTTACGTCTGCTTCAAGCATGTGTTTGGTTAAGGCCTCTTGGTCATGATGGAGTTGCATCTCCATCTCATGCATTCTTTGAAGAAGTCCTTCTTTCTCTTGCTTCATAGCAGCCAATTACTCCTGAAGTCTAGTTCTTTCCCTTACATCTTCATACAGACTTTGCACCATATCCTTCAGGATGTAGAAGTCCTGCTTCATCTCTTTATCAAAGAGTCTTGTAAAAGAAGAGGATTTAGAAACCTCACTTGATAAATTTGTCATCACTATGTAAATGAATTAAATAAATTCAACAATAATTCACAAAGCTTCAAAATTTGACAAAGCTTCTTAACAATTTGGCTATAGATTCAAGCTCTTCTTTGCACCTTGTATCTCTTCTTAAAACAACTTCTTTTTGCAAACAATCCCTCTTGTTCTTCAAGGGTTTCCTTGAGGGCCTTTGGGTAAGGAAAATACTTTCAGACTTCTTCCTTCTTGTCCTCTTCACCTCTAACAAGCTCAAACTGTGTCGTCACTAATTTCAGAACGAAGCAATGCTTCAGACCGTTAAACACCATTCAAGTCAAACAAGAAAGAAAGAAACTTGGCTCTAATACCACCTGATCTATAATGGGTGGCTGACTTGTTATGCTATCCAAGTACCTCCCACTCAATTAGAACAAATTAAGATCTTGCTTATACTTGATAGTGTGGAATTGAATACTTGAACCAGGTGTATGCGTTTTAATTGTTTTAAGTATTTATGTGTGAGGAATTAAACATTTTGATTTGCTGATTAAAAGCATGTACAACAAGAATAAACTACAGAAAAATAATAATCAACACATAACATCAAATTTAATAAAGGATTTCACCCTTATGTCTTGGTCTACGTCTCCTTGAGCCTATGTAAATTGACTTGGCTCTTTGGGATTAAGATGGTTAATTTATTTTACAAGTTACTACTCAACTCCAATTTTTGTTTGAAATCTACCAATGGGTTTAGAATACCATCATACCCCTGGATTGACTACTAACTCTGTGAAAATGGACCTAGGCTCCCTTGCCCTTGACTTCTTCTGTCGGTTTCCTCAAGCTTCCCTGAGCTTATTTGTGGCACAAACTCTCTTAGAAAACATTTTATTTCCCTGAAACCTTTTCTTCTCTCTCCACCATATATCAGTCATGCAAAATAGACTATTCATTTGCTCTGAATGAGATCTGGCTCCCCAATCTAGGCCTCCATCACCTAGTGGCCCTGGGCTCCCTGAAACTTACTTGTGGCTTCTTAGGCTCTAGAAGTCTAAAAATGTCTCTAAAACCCCTCTAATGGATTTATAATGTCCAAAATATTCAGAATAGACTATTCACTTTCTGACATTGGCCTCTGTCTGCTCTGATTATGCCTCCAACACCTGGTGGCACCCTGTGGCTCTAGGCTCACTAAAAAATTCCCTGTAGCATCTCAGCCTTCATAAGTCTCCAAATGGTTCTTCAAATCCTTCCATTGGATTCATAAGGTTCAAGATAGTCAGAATAAATTATTTTTTTTCCGAGAATGGTCTCTGGCTTCCCTAGCTTGGCCTCATTCTACTGCTGGTTCTTGGTGGCCCCAGTGGCCCTTGGAACTTATCTCAAGAAAAATCATGCTCATAATTCCTCAGCTGGCTCTGAAAACCTCATCAATGGCTTCAGAATGCTCAATATAGTTAGAATGGAATATTTGTTTGCTGAGAATGGTCTATTGCTGCCCTGGCTAGGCCTCATTCTCCTACTGGCTCCTACTGGCCCTAGTGGCCCTTGGAACTTATATGAAGTAAACTCACACTCAGAAGTCCTCAACTGGCTCTGAAAACCTCACCAATGGCTCTAGAATTTCCAAGATAGTCAAAATTGACTATTTTCTTGCTGAGAATGGCCCCTGGCTTCACTAGTTATGCCTGCATTCTCCTGGTAGCTCCTAGTGGCCCTCATGGCCCTTGGAAATTCTCTGAAGCAAAATAACGCTAAGAAGTCCTCATTTTTCTCTACAAACCCCACCAATGGATCCAAAATTCTCCAATTAGCTAAGAATGACTCTCTATTTACTCTGAATGGTCGAAAATTGAGTCTCCTCATTTTCCCAGTTACATCTAGAAAAACTCCACTAAAAGTGGAGGACTCCACTTAACTAGAGTCAAAATAGTAGATTCTGCCATAAATGGGGCGCCCGCCAGTCTAAAACGCTGAAATAACTGCTACAATAAATGTTGGGTGTTGGGGTGGCCACATTCCAAGCGCAAACCCCGTGGTCAGGACCATAACTGCTTATGGAACCATAGGTGGAGACTGCAGTTTGATAAGGGTTGAGCTCTGGTTGTGGTGTATGGTTAGCGAAAACCATCCAGCAATCATAACAATGATCGTTGCATGTGACACATAATGCCAACTGCTGCACAGACTACTAGATGTTTCGTGGTTGGAGGTTACGTTTATATGCCATGTGAACACTCCACAGGGATCGTTGGTGGGTTGGGACTGCCGGCGGTCCCCAACCCCCGATGTGAACTTCATAACCCTTTAACATTAACCCAAAAATGTTATATGTTAAGTTCTATGTGTAGCTCGGGCAGTTGTGTCATGTGGTTGCTCTGCCGGAGGTCCAGGGTTTGACTCCTGTGCCCTCAACCCAAAATTTTACATAGTGGTTCAAGGGCCACGTGGTGGCCTTAGGGTTAGCCATGTGGCACCTTCTGATTGGCCCACAAACATAAATGTACAACCATTGACTAGTAATATAGCGCCACTTGTATTCCTATGATTGGCCCGAAAGGAATATTCCTTTTTTCTCACTCTTCCAATGCCCAATCAACCCTAGTCAACTGTCGAAATTTGCAGTTTACTGGACTTTTCAAATCGCGATAACTTCTTCATTCAATGCCCGTTTTTCAAACCGTTCACGGCTTTGGAATTAGGAAGACGAGATCTATCTGTTCACTTAGGTTTGAAACACTTTTTAACACTTTGAAATTTGAGTGATCACTCAGGTGCTTATCAAAATCTAATAACTAAGGGACAAATATTATAAACCCAAGGTATATAAACCCTAAGATAAATATTCTAAACACATGGTTGAAAATGGTTGATTTTTATACTGAGATAATTCTTATCACAATGCGACGTTAGACTATGGTTGATTTATGTTTTGAGACAATATTTGTCAGATGCGGCCTTAGACCATGGTTGACCATGGTTGATTTTCAAATCGAGACAATATTTATCAGAATGTGACGTTAGACAATGGTTGACCATAGTTGATTTCCATATCGAGACAATCTTTGTCACAATGTGATGTTGGACCATGGTTGACCATGGTTGATTTTCATATCGAGACAATCTTTGTCTCAATACGACGTTCAACCATGGTTGACCATGATTATACATGATTTTCCATGTTTTTCATATGGAGACAATTTTTGTCACAATGCAACATTTGGCGATGGAAACCCTGATTGATTTTGATATTAAGAGAATTTTTATCACAATGCGACATTCTAGACCATGGTTGATTTACATATTGTGACAATATTTTCCATAATGCGACGTTGGACCATGGTTGACCATGATTATACATGATTTTCCATGTTTTTCATATGGAGACAATTTTTGTCACAATGCGACATTTGGCGATGGAAACCCTGATTGATTTTGATATTAAGAGAATTTTTATCACAATGCGACATTCTAGACCATGGTTGATTTACATATTGTGACAATATTTTCCATAATGCGACGTTGGACCATGGTTGACCATGATTGATTTCCATATCGAGACAATCTTTGCTACAATGCGACATTCCACCGTAGTTGACCATGGTTGATTTACATATTGATACAATATTTGTTAGAATGTGAAGCTAGACCATGGTTGATTTTCATATCGAGACATTTTTTATCACAATGTTGCGTTAGACCATGGTTGATTTCCATATCGATACAACCTTTGTCACAATGCGACGTTGGACCATGGTTAACCATTGTTTATTTTCATATCAAGACAATATTTGTTGCAATGTGACATTCGACCATGGTTGACCATGATTGTCCATGATTTTCATATGGAGACCATTTTTGTCACAATGTGACATTTGACCATGATTGACCATGGTTGACTATGATTGACCATGAATAACCATGATTGATATTATAAACCAAAGGGATCAAAATTATAAACCCAAGGGAGTAATAAACCCATGGGATTAATACTAAAACCCCAAGGGATTAGAACTCGAGGGAATAATATTAAACCCAAGGGACAAATATTATAAACCCAAGGCATATAAACCATAAGATAAATATTATAAACAATAAAATAAACATGGTTGACCATGGTTTATTTTCATACTGAGATAATCCTTATCACAGTGGGATGTTGGACCATGGTTGATGATGGTTGATCATGGTTGATTTACATATCGAGATAATCTTTGGGACAATGCGACATTCAACTATGGTTGATTTTCATATCGAGACAATCTTTGTCACAATAAACCCAATGGAGTAATACTAAAACCCCAAGAGATTATGAACCCAAAGGGATAATATTAAACCCAAGAGGATAATATTATAAACGCCATGGATTGATATTATAATCCCAATGGATTAATACTAAACATCCAAGGGATTATAAACCTAGTCTTAGGGTTTATATGGCTTAAGTTTTTATATGCCAATCAATTATATGCACAATCACATTAGTAAATATGATTGAAAAGCCCCAATGAACAATATTAATCATAACAATAATTATTCTTATTGATAAATATATAAATAATAATAATAATAATTCAAACCTTCTCATTACCGTAACACATTAAAATGTATTAACCTCGAAGCTCTTGGTAAAATTATGAGGTCTCGTAAATATGAGTTACTCCTAAAATTAAAACATGTGCCTACGACGGAGCCAAAACTTCGTTATCGATTAGCCAATATTTGACTAGGGCCTTATTGTAATATTAAATGAGGGGCATATAAAAACCTAAAATACTTATGCTTTTAACGCACGAACATATTTGTAAGAAACCAATTTTTGGCTGACTTGTTCGCGCTATAAACATTGACTTGTTACCACATAGACTGTGACACAACGCAATAATGCAAGAAGCGTTGGCTTGTGTCATTTCTTGCCACGAAAATCAACGCCGCACCAGTGACTATCCTTAACGATTTCATGCGAAATATGCAATGAATTAAAACCAAAATTATCAGTGTTGTTATTATTGGCAGTGGCATTGTTACGATTTTGAACGCAGGAGCTCCATATCCCTGCATGCCTTCACAGATTGGTAAGAGGTGACAAACGGAGCTTTGCTCCAATCTGTTTTAACCCTTCCTCCTTAGGTGGCCCATTTAAGGCTGGAGTGGATCCTCCTGGGTCGAGTACTCGGACATGGGATATCCGCAGATTCTTCAATGTTCTTGAACGCCCTACTGGACATAAAATCTATCGAAAACCTGCTTACAAAATGCAAAACATATCATAAACATATAAATAAAAACTCTAAAACAAGAATAAATAATGGCACAAAAACGTATGTCAAAAAATCGCTGAACCAACGCCATCAACCTATCCATAAGGTGTGTAGCTTCCTTCAGGGCATTGCAGGAAATTCTGCCATATCCCTAGTGCGAGAGTCTCTAACTATGACAAATTATCAAAATTTATAGTCAGAATCTCTGAATCTCTCTGATACCCAATTGGCTTTGCCAAATGTTGCTTCGAAAGTTCGAGCTTAGCTTATGCCATAAATCTATATGTGTGGGAAATTGGAAATCGCATGAGATCACACACATTGGATTCATATACCCCGTTTTATGTTTAAGGAACACTGCAAACTATTTAACGGCCTGACGTGCATGGCAGAATGTAAAAGCAGTGCTTGGGCAAGATGGAAAAAGCAAACCCTTGAAACCTGAACCTGAACATATTAGGGACATTAATAACTGTTAAATTGGAAGCATCAGAATATATTTACCTTGTAACAAGTTTTCATTCTTTTGCAAACCATGAATGATCAGATCACACTCTCCATAAAAAGGATAGCTTAAAAATCGTGGCTCTTTATAGAGATTATTTGTTAAGATAGCTTATAAAAACTAACTAATTTTGAATTTTTAAAGAGGCGTTGTAAATATAATAAAAGTTTTTTATTATCTAGCAAAAGTATAATTTTTATTTTAACTTTATATAATAAATTTTGAATATATATAATTATGGCATAAAGCATTTTTATTTGAAAACAATTTTTCTAGCTGCCACTCTGTTTATGTTTCGGCTATTGGATGAAATGTTAGATGCTTGAAATGTTTTAGACCATTAGATCCAATGCCTCCTTCAACCTAACTCACTAAACTGTAGTAGTGTCTTCCACCTTGCTATGATACATCATGTGTTGTTTAGAAATTTTGCGTTTCGATCTGCGAGTATTTTTAGTTGAGTAGACAAATAGAAAAACATAAGATTGTATGTAGGTTCACATTTGTCTAAGTAAAAATTTCTTCTGCGCATTCTCAGTCTGTCGTGACTAATTTTCCTTCTTTGCATTCTCAATTAAATGAGGACATATGCTGTGACTAATATTTTTGGTAAAGATTGGTGAAAAATTTCTTCAGGGCATTCTCAGTTAAATGTGAGGACATCTGTGGTGACTAAATTTTATGGTCAAGGTTGGCACGTTGAAGGAGAGTGGGTGAGAAAATCTTTCATACACTTTCGTTAAGGAATGTTTTTGATATTTTAATATTCATGAAATTAAAAATAGTTTATGGGATTACTAGTTATTTGTTTCTATATTTTTCATCTTCTGTAATTTAATCTTTTTCTTATTTTAATTGATGATGAGTTGGCTCATACTTCTCATAATTCCTTGGCTGAAAAAGAAATGCCAAAAAACCATTGCTAACATATTATCATAATTGTTCCTATATCTCTGAAACAATTACATTCCAAAATGAAATGTTTTTCATATTTCACTGCCTAGAATTACAAAAATTATACATTAATTCTTCCCAAACTTCTTTAAATTATTGTGTTTATTAGCCCTCCTAAAACTAATGCGAAAATGGCTTGTTACAGAGAATTCATCTGGTGCATCAAATTGAGGGCTTTTCATGCTGAACACTTTCCCTTGCAACGGCCTTACCGAAAAAATATGTTGATGATTGTTGATGTACAATGAAAATATGGCTGCGACCTAATAGCAACAGAGAATTTGCAAGAAATTAGTTTATTAGAAATCATTTTATCTCCATTATTGCCGTCAAAACATAAGCTATTTGCATTAAGGTGGGTTTTGATTAAAGATCTAGGTTTAGATTTTATCCTAAAACTAATGCGAAAATGGCTTGTTACAGAGGATTCACCCGGTGCGTAAAATTGAGTGCTTTTCATGCTGAGCACTTTCCCTCGCAGCGTAGCAATAGAAATCCATAAATTCATCCATTGAGTTATTGTTGTGAGCCTGACACTAAAATTGAGCGAAAACCAAATGCTTTATGTCTTGTGAAGACGAGAACAATGACCTTGAAGATGGACCCTTCTAAAGATGAGAAAACAACCTTGAAGATGGAAATGATGTGAGCCTGGACAATGGCTTTGATAAGAAGAACAAGAACGATTCGTTCGCAATATTAAGTGACTCTTAAAGTTCCGAAGAGAGGTCACGGGATCAAAATTGGTAATTTGCTTAATTTCCTTGATTGGTAGAAAATTTTTACGTCAAACAACTTGAAGTTCTCTATTTTCTAATGTAAAGTTTTGTCTTTTTCTTTTTATAGAGCAAAAGGAAGAAAAAAAAAATACTATGTTTCAAATTTCTGTCGTTATCATACTTACAAACACCAAAGTTGTATTAAGTAGAAACTGAACTGTAAAAAATAACATGTAATTTTAAACTTGGCGACTATAAATTTAAGATTTTAATGAAATAATTAGACCATAAACATAGTATTGAAGATCTCTTAGCATAAAAAAATAGTGAATAACCCTTTAATAATAGTTGAGGAAATATTTGCATGTTGTAGGGTTTGGAATGGGGTCACCAGTAGAGCAATAATCTTGAAAGGGTTCCGAGAATCAAAGAGATACCGAGAGAAATCAGAGGAGTTAATAACAATAACAAGTTAAATTCAGATGAAACCCTTGTTTGAGGTTGGAAATCGCATACTGAGAAATGTTTGTAAATAACCCTTGCCAACCGGTGAAGAGACTGAGAATTCCTGTAATGCTAATTAAAAGTAAATAATTACTTATTTTATTTTATTTTATTTTTCATGGTTGGTAATTGTTGGATTTAGGGTTTATTAACAATTAAAAATCACATTTAATTTATATTAAATGGTGGAACATGCACTTTGTGATGCTTTTGGTTTCATTTCTAGTATGTTGTTTTGAAATTGTTTTTTTATACACATCATATCAATTTTATTATTATTATTATATTGCTTCTCTTATTTCATAGATTACATTTTTAACATTGATAATTTTTATTTTAAGGAAAAGGGAATTTTTATAATTTTCTATTTTAAAAAATATTTATTAAATTAAATATACTTTTAAGTAATAAAATACATTAGGTTTAATTTAAATTAATTAGAAATTGTAAATTAATTTTTTTTACAACTTTTTGCATTTCAAATAATATATTAAATTAAATAATTAATAAATTATAAATATTTTATTAATTTATTTCACATGTCTTTTCGGTAGCTAGAAGTGTTTAAAAGATTTTTTATAAGTTCTTATTTTAAAAAGTATTTATTAAATTAAATATCTTTTTAAATGATCAAATACATTAGGTTTAATTTAAATTAATTATAAATGGTAAATTAATTCATTTTTATAACTTTCTATATTTCAAATAATATAATAAATTAAAATAGCCTTGGTTTTAATATTATTTTATTTAGTTTAGATTAAGAGGAAATCTATGTTGGAAAGGTTACAAAATATGTCAATTTCACATAATCTACATGATTTCTCTTTATGTTCTAGCTTTGAATGACATTTTATTTACCAATTTTGATCTTCAATGAATTTTTATATGTCTTTGTTATTTTATAATTTATGCCTTATGGCATTTCCTTTGCAACATCTGGCGCAATTTCTAGTATTAGTAATTTTCCCTAAAGAAGGTACAACAAAGCAATAGAAGATTTGGGAAGATTATCTTGTTACTCATTCTAATACAAGCATTGTTAATAGTTTCTATGAGCGCAACAAAACTATTTATCGATAAGAATATGTAGATGATAGATATCTAAAGCCAATCAAAGACGTTAGAAAGGGGCATACAAATATTTGAAAATGACTCCACCTGTTATATTTTAACGACTAATGAGAAAAATTAGGCCGCTCTTAGGATTGAATAAGGCATTTTCGGTATTCAGAAAGACGTCATTGTCATTCCCTTCGGTACACTCTAATGTCAGAGCAAGAGGAATGGGAATGACAATAGAGGAGGTGGAACTGGACTAGAGTAATGCTCTTCTAGAGGTGGAAAGAGAGACACTCTTCAGAGAAAAATAGTCTAATTTCATTAATCATTTTACGGTTAAGTTCATTTACGTGCTAGTTTTGAATTCCTAGGTTCTAACTTTGTAAATATGGAAACCATGATAATATAAAAGTTGTTTTAAAAGAAAAAGCATGAAATTTAAGAAAAATGGATAGAACATCTCTCCTGTTGTGACTACAATTACATATTGTTTTCTTGGAATAGGAGTTATCTTCTAAAATAGAAAATATTGAATTCACCAACCAATTTCTAGGTTGTGCCTGTGAAATCCCAAGCACACCATTTATGATCTCATGGTTGGGCTTGCGAATAAAACTATTAATCCTTCAAAGCTTCAAATCATCATCTAAGTCCCCATAATTTTCCATTTTGTGGTAAAATCAACACCAATGGCACTGATTTTGGCCAAAGCTTTGATATATTACAGACACATCCAATCCAACATATTGATTAAAATAAGGTGACACAAAAGCGACATTTCTCCTTGATTAATCTACAAGTATTAAATATTTCCTCCATCACATATTTGTGTCGTTCTATCTGAAGCTCCTCCATCACATCTTTGTGTCGTTCTAGCTGAAGCTCCATCACATATTTGTGTCATTCTTCATTGTTTCCAAATATTTTTGTTCCCTCTTTTACGATCTCATAATATAGTATAATCATAATAAAAGAATAAAAAAATTATTATATATTAATAATATATATTAACATTTTGTATAATAAATATTAATTTTTTTATGTCAAGTCCTACTAGCACAACTCATTGAGGATGGGCCTCATGAGAAAGGCGACCCATTTCAAACCTCACTGAGACTATTGCACACATGTTAGGGGGAGGAGACAAGTTAAACTTAGTTAGCTTTAGTGTTAGTGTGGCCCAGGCCGAGTGCAATCCCTGAGTTATTTTGACAGCTTAGATGCCCCCATCTCACAGTTTCTTAAGCCACAGATCAAGTCTGATGTAATCTCTGATGAACTCAGACCACTTGATAAAAAAACAAAAAAATATTAAATATTTTCTTATCAATTATTTTAAGATATTTAAATAAATAAAAAAATTTATTTTGTTAAACATTCATGGAGAAGACAACCAAAAAATAAAGATAAGCATGATATATCATTTTATTTACCATATATGTGCATTTATATTACATTTTCATGACTTGGATTCCACATTCCAAGGTCACTTGGACTCGTCGTTGACTCTTTGGCTTCCACCCCTACCCGTAGAGGATTAAGTGTCCAACATTCCCCCCCTTAATCTGAAGGGGTATGTGTGAGTCTAAGAAGAGAGCTATAATACAAATCTGCAAAGTATGCATGGCAACACTTAGGTTGTATGAGCTCTCTAAAATTTTGGCATAAAGAGGTGGTTTAAGGATGAGCAGCAACACTGGAACGCTTAGTGAAGTTCCCGGAAATCTTCCAAATCTAGCAAGAAGATGAGGTCTTCTACTAGAGGAAGTTATCCTCATATTTTGAATAGGGATACCTTCAACCTAGAAGAAGGGAGGTCTACAACCTGCGATGGTTTAAGGATGACCACCAACTCTGGAATTCTTGATGCATTTCTTGGAACTCTACCAAAACTGGCAAGAATTTGAAGTCTTCTGCTAGAGAGAGTGTCCTGAATTCTTTTAAGAGGAAGAATATCAACCTTGCATAGATGGTTTAACGCTGACCAAAAACGAAAGGCATACTCATGGGCATATGTGTCTCTGCCTACAACTCTGAATCTGGAATGACAGGTTGTGGCTCAGGCTTGCTTGAACAACTATGTCTCTGGTTACAACTCTGAATCTGGAATGAGAGATTGTGGCTGAGGCTCGCTTGATGTGGCTTCTAAGCTTGTATATGCCCACCATTTCCCCCCCTATGAGGTACAAGGTAAGATGATGGTGAAAACTCAACTTCGAGATTGTTCAATATTCTAGAACAAGTTCTGACATATGACTTAAACATCTCCTTGGCTATTGATGCCCACTGCCAAGAAGCGATCCATCCAAGATGAATCTTTGTTCTTGTAGGAGGATTTTTTCTGAAGCATCTGTCTGAATAATGGGTGTGCCAACCACATTTCTTGCATGGGTGAAGATCGAAACAGTGATATTTCATATGGCCAACTCGATCACAATGTTCGAATTTTAGCTGACGTTGTTGTGGAAGAGGAACAAAATCTAGAACATTTGTAGGTGAGTTATCATGAATAAATCCGGCACTCTGAAATTTTGTTGAGATTCAACAAGATGATGAGCTTAGTCAAAATTAAGCACCTTCACTAAGTGGGGCCTGCAGGCTATTTTTAGGTGTATGTCTATTTTTAGAATGGTGAGCATATTCTAAAATTAGCAAGAGGCTGATTCTAGATGGTTGAGAAAATTTTATCTTTAGATGAGTTTATATTTTTAGAATATTGGGCGAATATTTATAGATCTTCAATCTAAAAATAGATTCATGTCGATTATTATTAGCCCTTAATAACAATTTGACAATAAATATCAATTTATTCTCTTGGAGCACTTTATTTCAGTGAAAATATTTGGCAAATCAGTAGGCTAAAGGAATTACACAATTCCTAGGGTGGTTGGTGACTCATGCATGGAGGACTCAGTTAGAACTGAAGAGGAAAAGTTGTGACAGAGTTGGAAGAGTAGTTATGGGAGTTTTTATCAGTTTAACTCAGTTAAGTGAGTTACACTCAGTTGTGATAGTTATATCTAGTTCTAGCTGAAGATACACTAGTGAAAGTTTAGTGAATTAATTATTTAATTAATTCATAACTAGAGACTCACTTGCAACTGAACAAATAAAATAGTTAACTACCTACATGTCAATTCCAATGGAGATCCAGAGGAGAGATAGGTTAAAGGGAGAGATGGAATATCTGTTGTGACTATAGTGATGCATTCAATGCATCTGACACACATTGGAGATGCCAATCAGGATTGCGCAGTCATGGCAAGGCCAATTCAAATTCATTAAGTGGTCTTCTTCAGTATGGATTGCGCAGTGGAGGCAGGATGTTAGGAGGCAAGAAATTGGTGCATAGATATGCAAATTTTTGCATGACAGTGTGTAATGATTGTCGGTTGTACTGAGAGCTTCATGTACTAAGCTTTGTATGATATTATTCAATGATTCAATTGATATACATAATATATGATAGTTTGGTTTTTTTTCTTTAAGCTTTCCCGTTAAACCACTGTGTTTATGTGCGATTGATTTTCTTCATGTGTTTGCAATTGGTGATTTAATTTCAGCAAAGAATTAAGTGGAAGGATTTTGTATTTAACATAAGATTAATTTTTTAGATCAGGAGAATCTGGTAATATTATTAGTATTAGTAAATTTATACATGGTATCAGAGAAGTGTTAATCACTTGAGGTTGCAATAATGAAGGGGTGTTGAGTTTTGTGTTGGTGGACAATTCGAATTTGCTGCAGAAATTTCTTGGTGCGACAATTGAGTATTCATTGAAATGGATTTCAATGGGTTGCAGTTGGAGTATGCCCTTGAGGGTAGCTCGAACTACATATCCTGGAAGGACAGGATGGAGGTGGTGCTTGAATACAATGCACTAAAGGAGTTCATTGATAGCAATGTTCCTAAGCCTACTTCTAGTGATGCTGCATTACTTAACACATGGCAAAAGAAGGTAGCGAAGACAAGAAGAATTCTGTTGGAAGGTGTGAAAGACCATATTGTGTCAAGCCTTCATGGGAAAGCCACTCCATTTTCAATGTGGAAGGCTTTCACAAATCTTTTCCAAAGTAGCAATGACCATAGGAATTTGGCGCCAAAAGATAAGCTCAAAAAAATCAAAATGGAGAAGGGCAACAATATTCCAAAATATCTCACGAAGTTTGTCCAATGTAGGGATGAGCTGGGGAGTGTGGGAATTACAGTTTAAGATGATGACTTGGTAAGCTTGCATCTCCTTGGGCTTCCAAAGAGTTGGCATAGCTACGAAGACTTTGTCAATGGACGAGAGAAACTGTCGGATTGGGAGTGACTTTGGTCAGATCTTGTGCAGGAGGAGATAAGGCGGAATACCAAGGATGGCTCTTCATAGAAGAATGATGATGAAGAGAATTACACTTTGGCTGCCAAAGCAAGGAAAGGGAAGGGGAAGAAATCCCATCCAAAATCCGAGGCTAAAGGCAAGAATCTGGATTTTTCCAAAGTGAAGTGTTTTCACTGTCACGAACACGAGCATCTCACCACTAACTTCCCATAGAAAGGAAGAACAAGAAGGCTGCTGGAGCTCCAGCAATTGAGGCATTAGCCTCACAATTTTAACTTGATTTCTCTTTGATTGCATTATTGGTTTCAAGTGCAATGGGATCGGTGTGGTATCTTGATAGTGGTGCTTCCTTCCATATGACGAGAGACAAGGAGTTGTTTAGTGACTTGGAGGAGAAGGATATCCAAATGCATATAGACATGGGCAATGATGGTAGATACAATGTGACTGGAATTGGAACCATTACCTTTGAGAGGGAGTCAGATAAACAATTTATGTTGAAATATTTTATGCATGTTCCAAGTTTGAAGAAGAACTTGGTCTCAGTCGCTATACAGAGGTTATGACGTTGTTTTCAGCGAGGGAAAATATTTCCTGCAACATAAAACAATGGGTCAAACCAATAGGATAGGGATTCGAGTTAAGAATCTCTACAAGTTGGAGGTAGATGGTTGCACTGCAATGATGGGAAAAGCAGAAGAAGTGGTGAGCCAGGATGAGGGCGAATTATGGCACAAGAGATTGGGCCATCTTCACCATGGCGCCTTGAATATTTTGTAGAAAATTTATACTGGAGTTCCCAAGGGTACTGTTGCGCAGTTAGATCAGTGCAATGGATGCACTATGGGTAATTTTGTGAAGACCACCTTTCATGAGAAGGAGAACCGTGCTTTTGTGATCCTGGAGAGAATTCACACAGACGTGTGTGGACCTTTCTCGGTTGCTTCAACAACAAAACACATTTATTAAATGTTATATTTGTTGATGACTATTATCGTAGATGTTGGATCTTCTTCATGTAGATGAGGAGTGAAACATCTTGAAAGTTCTATAACTTTAAAGCATTGGTGGATAAGGAGTCGAGGAAGTAAGTGAAGGCTCTGCAGAGCAATAATGGTGGTGAATATATCTCGAACGAATTCAAATACTTCTGTAGTAAAGAAGGAATTTGAAGAGAACTCATAGTGCCTCATAACCCACAACAGAATGGGGTCGCGGAGAGGAAGAACGAAACGATCATGGGTGTTTCACGAGCTATGTTGCATGACCAGGGCCTACCAATGCACTTGTGAAGGGAAGCATGCAACACTGCGGTTTATTTTCAAAACCATTGTCCTCATAGAGTACTTGGCATGAGTACACCTAAAGAATATTTTATTGGTAAGAAGCTTGATATTTCTCATATGAATATTTTTGGCTCATCTGTTTACGTTCATGTGACAAAGGATGCTAGGAAGAAGCTAGAGCTATCTGCAAAAGTTGGGATATTTGTGGGGTACACAGAAACACCTCACAATTATCATGTGTATTTTCCAAATAGTCAGATGACTGTGGTGCGACACGATATAAAATTCATTGAGGTGAAAGCCATGAAGTTGTCGCTTGAGAGGGAGTTACACTTGCATGCAGAGGATGAGCTACTTTCTCCCAAAGATGAGCCTCAAGATGTGGATTAGCCACGGGAGGAGGATCATGGAGTGGAGGAGTCCAATCATGCAAAGCCAAACATCAGAACAGGAATAAGGCTTACCACAGAAGCTGGGGGACTGAAGCTTGATGTGGCACAAAATATAGGAGTCCCTACATCACAACACAGACAGAGATAGTCACCTGACTGATTTATTGGATAAATGGCTCTTATGAGCAAGTGTATCGTGACAGAGCCATCTTCTTTTGAAGAAGAAGTGCAGGATCCCACATGGGTAGATGCCATGGTGGAGGAGCATGACTCCATTGTCAGAAATAATGCTTGGGAGATTGTTCCAAGGCCGGTTGGTAAATCAGTGGTAGGTTCAAGATGGATCTACAAGGTAAAGCAAGTTGTTGATGGGAGCGTTGAGAATTATAAGGCAAGATTTGTTTCCCGAGGCTTCTCATAGATCGAGGGGATTGATTATGAAGAAACCTTTGCACCTGTCACACAGTATTCTTCCATAAGGACTATCCTTGCTCTCTTAGCACAGATGGGTTGGCACATTCATCAGACGGATGTGAAGACTACGTTCCATTAGCGGAATTTTGAGGTCTAAAATGGGCCTCCTAAGGAAATTATAAAATAATAGTGGAAAAAATCAAATAAGATTTGATGACATCATCAAATTTTAGAGGGAAAAATGGAAAAACTACTTTTTCAACTCATATTTTCAACTTATCTCCCAAAGTTTTTACTCAAATTTCGAGCGGGAGTACTCGTTGGATGTGAAATTTAATTCCTCATCCAAGGAGTACCCATGTTGCATACTTTTGATGGGTCCTACTACACGAAAAATGAGAAATACATAAAAAAACATGATTACAATCACGTTTTTTTATGTATTTCTCATTTTTCGTGTAGTATATTTCATCGAAAGTATGCAACATGGGTACTCCTTGGATGAGGAATTAAATTTTGCATCCAACGAGTACTCCCACTCGAAATTTGGGAGATAAGTTGAAAATCTGGTTGAAAAAGTAGTTTTATTATTTTATTATTTTTTAATATTTTTACCCTTTTATTTAAAAAATGGTGAATCATCCCCCATGGTTGACATCATCATCTTGGAATCCTATTGGTTGTTATAAAGTTTATTTTTGTTGTACATTTTTCTTATGAGGCCCATTTTAGACCTCAAAATTCCCCTAATGTAATGAGTAGCATGTACACTTGAATAACCAGCACCCATGTACATTGAGTAGCTTGAAGGATTTGAGATCTTCAGCAGTGAGTCGCATGTGTGCAGACTAAAAATGGCACTGTATGGGCTGAAGCAAGCACCATGTGCTTGGTACACATGGATAAATGATTCTTCCTTCAGGACTGGCTTCTGTAAAGTGAATTATTCTTAAGTGCGGTGCATGAGTAAAAGCTTTAATCATTTTTCTTTATGTTATGATTTAATACTAACGGGTGATGAGCAGTTGATACACTCATGCAAGGCAGATCTTGTAAAGGAGTTTGAGATGAAGGATTTGGGCCTCCTTCATTATTTCCTTGGATTGGAAATATGGCAGCGAGAAGGTGAATTGTTTGTGTCTGAAGGAAAGTATGCCAGGGAGATACTTGGTAAGTTTCAAATGGAGGATTGCAAGCCCATGGATACTCCTCTTCCAGGAAATTGGAGGAAAGAGGATGCTACATCGACAGAGGTATTGGATGCCACTTTTTATCAATAGTTGGTGGGTTCTCTCATGTGTTTAGTTAATACAATACTAGACAAATGCTATGCGGTGAACCAGCTTATTCGAGTGATGGTTAAGCCTACCAAGGTCTTTTGGAAGGCAGGCAAGCATGTCCTGAGGTATCTCAGGGGCACATCTGAGTATGGATGATGGTACAAATAGATGCATGAAGTGAAGTTGCATGGCTTCACAGATGTATATTGGGAAGGAAACCCAACGGATAGAAAGAGCACATCAGGTGGGGTTTTCAGTATCGGATGTACAACATTTTCTTGGTACAAAAGGAAACAAAGATCTGTGGCACTCAGTTCAACGGAAGTAGAATACATGGTAGCAAGTCAAGCTGCATGTGAGGCTATCTAGGTGAGGAAGATCCTGGTCAGTTTGTTCGGTTCTCATTTAGATCCTATAGTGATACATTATGATAATTAGAGTTCCATTAAACTCTCGATTAATCATGTGTTTCATGATAGATCTAAACATATAGATATCTGGTATCATCATATCAAATATTGTGTGCAGCAGAAGATCATGTTGCTTCAGTACATTCATACAAAAGATCAGGATGTAGATATTCTAACGAAGGCGCTCAGCAAGAGAAAATTTGAATACCATAGAGGCAGGATCAGGGTGAAGGATAATCCCTATCTTGTTGAGAGGGAGTGTTGAATTCAACAAGATTATGAGCTTAGTGAAAATTAAGCGCCTTCAATAAGTGGGGCCCGCAGGCTAATTTTTAGGTGTATGTCTCTTTTTATAATGGTGAGCATATTCTAAAATTAGCAAGAGGTTGATTCTAGATGGTTGAGCAAATTCTATCTTTAGATGAGTTTCTATTTTTAGAATATTGGGCGAAGTCTATCTATAGATCGTCAATCTAAAAATAGATGCATGTCGATTATTATTAGCCCTTAATAATAATCCGACAATAAATATCAACTTATTCTATTGGAGCACTTTATTTCAGTGAACATATTTGGGAAATCAGTGGGCTGAAGGAATTACGAAATTCATAGGGTGGTTGGCGACTCATTCATGGAGGACTCAGTTAGAACTGAAGTGGAAAATTTGTGACAGAGTTGGAAGAGTATTTATGGGAGTTGTTATTCAGTTTAACTTAGTTAAGTGAGTTGAACTCAATTGTGCTAGAGATGTATCTAGTTCTAACTAAAGATACACTAGTGAGAGTTTACTGAATTAATTATTTAATTAATTCATAACTAGAGACTCGCTTGCAACTGAACAAATATAGTAGTTAACTACTTGCATGTTAGTTCCAATGGAGACCCAGTGGAGATATAGGTGAAAGGGTGAGATGGACTATCTGTTGTGACTATAATGATGCATTCAATGCATCTGACACACATTAGAGATGCCAATGAGGATTGTGCATTCAAGGCAAGGCAAATTCGAATTCATTCAATGGTCTTCCTCGGCAGGGATTGTGCAGTAGAGGCAGGCTGTTAGCAAGCAAGAAATTGGTGCATAGATATGCAAATTTCTGCATGATAGTGTGTAATGATTGTTGATTGTACTGAGAGCTTTATGTACTAAGATTTGTATGATATTATTACATGATTCCATTGATATACATAATATATTATAGTTCGGGTTTTTAGCTTTAAGCTTTCTCGTTAAACAACTGTGTTTATGTGCGATTGATTTTCTTCATGTGTTTGTAATTGGCGATTTAATTTCCGCAAATAATTAAGTGGAAGGATTATATATTTAACATAAGATTAATTTGTTAGATCAGGAGAATCCAGTAATACTATCAGTATTAATAAATTTCTACAAATTTTATGGGTTTGGAGTAGTTAGGAATATGAAGGACAACTCCTTGTCATATCCTTTACCTATTATGTGCTTGTTATGGACAAGCTCTTCCCAAGGTCTGATGATGGGCTTGAGAAGCGCATGTTGAATTTCGACACCTGCATGCAAATATACTCTTGTATTGGGCTCAATGAGTTGAATATTTTCTTGTTGTTGATGAGAGGTTTTCTTCATGTTCTGAACATAAACAAGTGCAGGATGACAACTCTTTTGCTAAAGCTTATCTCGCTGAAGCTCTGACTCAAGCTACAAAAATTCAATCTTTTCTTGTGAATCTTGCAAGCAAGTTTGAATATTAAAAAGAGTGTTCTTTCTCATTTTTACCATATCATGAACAGTGGAATGAATGAGGGTATTCAAGAACTCTAATGCATCATTGATTTTAGCCATTTTTCTCAACAACTCAAAGTTACACTTCAAACACTGACTGCAACTATGAAATAAGAAGCAATACCCACTCAAAACAATGCTGGCTCTTGATTTAACTAGTTATTCCAATATATAAGCAATGGAAGCTTATCCCTCAACATGTATAAGATTCATATGCCACACTATATAGGCAAACTGATCAATATTTACACTCTATAGGATTCCTGCGTTGCATAATTTCAATAAGAAAAACTGGAAAATAATAACACAAAATATTAAATGATGGCATATGCCAGCTATTATAGAGGGAAACTTAAAGTCGGAAAAGTTCCTTTTATGTTGTATTCAACATTCAACGCATTTTTAATACTTCAAGACCACATAAACCCATCTCTCAATGTCGTGTAGCTATTTGCAACAACATCATTATGATCCAAGTCTTCAAATGAAATCAGATAAAGATGGCATTCAATGCACGATGGCATAACGCCTCTCTATCGTTTAGAATTTTGGTGTTACTCTTCTGGTTTGCAGTATTGCTAAATACGTTTTTGTTGTTGTTGTTATAGAGGTGCACCACGGAAGCTACCCAGTAGAAGGAAAACAAAGTGAACGGTAGGAACTATTTGTAGTGTTGAAAAAATAGTGCGCAAGAGTTTATGGAGGAGTGATAGGTTGGTCAAGAGTTGACGCTACTTACTTTGCAGAATTCCCTCACGCGAGCCTCCTAAACCACCCACTATATCTATTAATGCTGACCAGTCATCACCACGACACCGAGCCAAAGTGTGGGCATGTGTGAGGCCGAGGATGGGGAGAGGCTACATACAGGAGGAGGAGGTTCAACTGTATAGGAGGTTGCATACAAGAGAGGAGCTAAGACTAGGCATGGATAACTAATTCTCAAGCTGGAAGGGCGGTGGGAACGTGGACCAAAGGAGAGGCAAATTCTCAAATGTGATATGACGAAGCTTGCGTTGTGTGAATGTCGAGGGGTAGTGGAGGGTTACCATGACAAATTTATACATAAAATTGCATTGCATCCATTTTTAGAACCAGCATGAGTGGTGACAGACTGTGAGAGAAAGGCTTGTGAAGATCTGAGAGTGCTCGGTAACATGTCTTTGCTTTGATCCATGGAAGCTTGCAGATCGACTCCAAGCTCATACCGTGAGATGATCTAAGCCCTTCAGTCGAGCACAAATTAGGAGGAGTAGTGGGTAGTTTTAGCCATGTCGACCCCTACGAGGAAGAGGTTGATGAGGGATTTCAAGCATCTGCAACAATATCCACCGACAGGCACCATTGGGGCACCTCAACACAATAATATTATGCTTTGAAATGTTGTAATTTTTAGGCCCGATGATACTCCTTGGGACAGAGGTACGTTTAAGTTAACTCTTCAGTTCACGGAGGACTAAATAAGCCACCAAAAATACATTTTGTTTCTAGGATGTTTAATCCAAACATTTATGCTGATGTGAGCAGAGAGGGAGCAGCTATGAGGGAGTCCTAAGGAGTATGGAGGGGAGCGTAGGCCAAGGAACTATGCATAGGTTGAGAGAGAAGTGCGTAAATGACGAAAGAGAGTATATGGGAGGTTGACGGTGTGGAGGCCGAGTAGATGGAGGCGACTTGTACTTCAAACACAAACACCCAGATGAATGCGGAGCGTTATACAAATTTCTCCAACTTGGGTACAATGAGTGTTAGCATAGTGGAGAACTGACTGAAAAATCGTAGGTACTACTGCAAAAATGCAAAAATTCTTTCATTAAAAAATGCTTAAAACATAATAAAAAATCTGCAGAGGTAGAGCAACGTATGGAGTGCATATTATGCAGTAGATTAGGTGCTGTGAAGCAAAGAATCTGACAGTTTTTCAGGAAGGACTAGTGTTATTCAAGGCAACAAAGAGCACAACCCTATGTTCCACAATGAGGAAGAATAAGGCCACTCATCATGGCTTTGATACCATGTTAAACATTCGTGGAGAAGAAAACCAGAAAATGAAGATAAGTGTGAGATATAATTTTATTAGCCATAGATGTGTATTTATATTACATTGGCATGACTCTTGGATTCCATATTCAAATGTCACTTGGACTCCTCTTTGACAATTCGACTTCCACACCTACCCATAGAGGATTAGGTGTCCAACATTTTCTAATATTTTTATGGATTTATTTTTTAAAACCCAATAAAACTTAATTGGATAATAAATTAACTTAGAAACCAATGAAAAATCAAAATATTTCAAGACTTAGAGATTATAATCTTTCTTCTTTCATTTAGCATGATATTTAGAAAAATTTAAATGACATCGCACTTCCTAGTGAATTCCATGATAGTGGTAGTGCCATGTGTCAAAAAATAATTTTATATTAATAACTAGGTTCTAAGTTCTAAATATTCGATGATGCCAAGCATGACAGATCATAATCTTCAATGAGTATTTTTTGTAAGAACTAGCACACTTATCTTTTGAACTATTATTGTTTGTACAAAAGTTACAACCAATTCCAAAAATTTGAAACTTTCTAATTGTTGTTTTGCCACTTGGTCAAAAATTGCTGGCCAGAGGAGGAAGAAATTGAGCCTCTACTATTGGTTGAATCTACCAAACCAAATCCATCACAGGAACACCTTCGGTGTTATTAAACAAAAATCCACTTCCAAGGTTTCCAAAATTGACGATACATATCATTGAAAAATGAGTTTGATGATCTCCATAGAACCCAATCAACAAAAAGACATTAACGCATCTTGATGATTCAAGATAGTAGATGGATGAGCTCAATTTTTATGTGATACATATTATTGTGATTCCAATATATTTGTAAATATAGCAATATTTCTATTGTCCTAAGGATGAGTCTTGATATAGACTTGAAACTTCAACAGAAAAATGATGACTGTGGAGATTCCGAAATCTATATCTAAATTTTTCTATTGTGTTTTATTGTCCATATATTTTGGTTGATTATTGTCTTCTGCATTCCCCACTTCTCCTATCAGTGTTCCTTTGCACCTCTTGGTGCAATTTCTAGTTTTATTTTGATGTCAAGTAATTTTCATGAGAACACTTCGTGCTACTGACGCCTAAGACGTTGATTTCTCTCTAAGATGAAGGATATTTGAAGCATATTCACTTCACATACAATCTCGGTCGTCGATTAAAAATAAAATAAAAATTCAACTCTTGCTCATTCGCATGGAGTTGAAATAGAGGAGTCTTCTGCTAACTAAGTAAAAAACAATAAAAAACTAAAATTGAGTATAATATAATTGAATATTGGTAAAAAAATACATTTATTATTTATTATCTTTTTTCTTTTATTCTCATTTGATGTTAGTAAATGAAAATGGAAAATCCACACAATATTATTTCATTATAATTTAGTGATTTTGACAAAGTGTCGAATTACAAACCAAATTTAAAGATAAACTATATGCTCTGTATGAAAAAACATCCAGACAGTTGATTGTACATAAGATATGAACAATGAAATAAACATCTAATGACCACAAAGACTACAACAAGGATAGTAATCTGATCACATTATATATATACTAGCATTTTCACGGTTCATGAAAAGAAACGTCGAAGGAGGCCCACTAACCACATCAAGAAGTCATTCGTAACAAGTCTAGGCGGTGATTGGTGGTTGGTGGACACTGTTCAAATTCTGTCAGTGATCACAAATCTGAACAGTGTCACAAACACAAACCCCCATAATAAAAAGCCTTCGGTGTAATAAACATTTTTAACCTTATAAAATTAAAATATATACATTAAAAAATTATTATTATTTTAATAATAATAAATATGATAATTCGTTAAGAACAATATATGAAGGTAGTAAAACAATAAATGGTGATACTAGAAATTTGATCAAGGAGACCACATGACCATAAATGTTGTGTTACAGAGTGTTTTTTATCAAAATATGTAAATTTGTAAATACATTTTTAGTTAATGAGATACACTTACCGCAAAATAAATGCTAACGGTAATATTGTTGATCCACTTGAAAAAATAAATGCTAACCATAACAATGTTGATTGTTGTGATAAATAATTATGTCATGGAAATATTAAATTGTTCTTGCAAAATATTATATATTTAACAATAGGTGTAAGATGTTTTTTTTTAATTTAAAATAAAAGTATAAATTTTCTCTTTTGAAATATGAAATAAAATTATGAATTTTAATGATTTAAATTTTTTTATACACATGGAATCCAAATACTTTAAAATAAAAATTCTTTCGAAACATTTAAATTTAAATTATAATTTGATAAAATAATTTGATTACTACTTTGTCAATGGTATTCAACACTCTCAAAAATTTCTAGGGCACTTCGATTGTGCAAGGTTAGCAGTCAAACTTCTCTTTTCAATAAATTTCTGTCAGATTTTAGAGAAATTACACCAAAAAAAGCCATCATAAAAACCTTCAAAAAAATCACACTAAAAACCACTGGCTTCACCAATGATACTCAGTTACAAACCTACCTTGGGCTCATGTCATCTAACTGTACTCTTACGAAATCTCAAGTTCCAAATGTACCATGTGCCAAATGACATGGCTAATTGTCCAACGGCCCAAAAAATACAAATCTCTAGTCGATACACGTTAAGGACAGAAGTGACAACACTGTAAGTATAGGAACTAACGTTTGATACATGGTGGAATGTAACCTTGTAGGCGGGATTCACGAGGCGGCAAGAATTGAACTAGTACGAAGAATGATGAAAATTTCCATCAATTACATAATAACATGTCAAAGATATGAACCAAGACTATTGTAGATAAATATTTATTTACTATTTAAAAAATAATGAATCTCAATTCATAATGTTAAACATTACAAAAATATCGTTTTTTTTTTTTTTTTTTTTTTTTTTTTTTAATTATTATTATTATTATAAAGAAACTAATACTTGGTCAATGCAAATTTTGAATGAGTAAGGTATAATAAACTAATACTGGGTCAATGCAAATTTGATAATAATAAGATATATAGGTATTGATGAGAGATAGTCCTTTCTGTTACTAATGATGGATCTTCATTCCAAAAAAAAGTTTTATTTGGCTTAATAAAAGCACACATATAGTGAAAGATACTATATTTTTAAGAGTTTAATAAGTCTACTTCTAGATTGTTAAATAATATTGCATTTTATTGACCAAGGTTTAATTGGTTCTATGATTTTATTTTATTTTAAGTTTGGGTAGTACCATTTTATCACAATTTCAAAATAAGGCAGGTGTTACAAGCTCAACATCCATTCCCAAATGGTCTCAACCTGTTTAGAGGGAAACCTAGTTTGTTGATCATCTGGTTACATTATAAGTCATCCAAAATATGAAATGTTTGAGATTGTCTAATAAAGCTATATAAACTTGACTGCCTTTATGACTCCTATTGACCATAAGCCTATAACAAAAAAAAAAATTCCACTTTGGTAATATAGACAATACGAAACTGTAAAATAGACATATTGTGCTACTATATCGAGCTAATCATCAAAGGACTCAACTAGCACGGTTAGCATTAGAGCTTGAAAGCTCTATTTAAGGAAAGAAAGGAATGTTCCTCTTGATGCATGCAAGGTGGGCATTTTGTTGTTCAATATGGCACTAAATTAACTGGAATTCTTTGTGAATTTCCTAAATCTCTTCGGAAGGACCCAAGTTTTCTGTGAGAGTTGTCATCAGAGCTTTAGCTAGGAGAGTCTTCATCATCCAAAATATGTAGAGGGTATGTTTAAACTAAGTACGATTCCCTTGCATATATCTAGGGTCTGGGATAATATTTCCAAGCTCTTCCATAATTTCATGGTCATTGATATTTGCCTGACTTTCAATCTCAGCTTCCCAATCACTGATGGTTTGGCGAGCCTCGGAGTGGGTGTCCTTCCTATATCCTCTGACTTCCACATAAACTGAATGTTGGTTGTTACTTTGAACTTGGCCTCTATTAGAACGTGTGTGCTTACTACCAGGACCATGACCCCGCCCCTTACTTGCATTTGAATTACAACCATGCTGCGAAATGGGTCGAGCCATTCCTTTCAACAATCTACTATTCTGGAATATTATGAGGGTTACCAATAAGACAGGCTCCCCACCTTTTCTTCTCACAGTGAAAATTTCTTGATTAATCTCTGGAGAACGACCTAGAGGAAGGCATTCGTAGACTCAGTGAAGTTGAGTGCCTACAAGATCTAAAGAGCCATATCCACTACACAAAAAAACATTAAACCATGCCTAAAGGAACTTCTCCTTATTGTATTTTTTGGTTTGTTTTAGACAACCACCAAAAATACACTATAAATCTATTTATGCCTGACGGAATGGTTCTGAATACAGACATGGACTATAACCCACATACCTTTTCGGACTTAATCAACCTAGAGGCTACATGCATGATGAGAAGGGATTGAAAGTTGTATACTCAAAATCATCTAAATTCCAGGTATCCCAAATATTCATGAATCTTGGTAGAGGAGGGATCCTAACGATAGAGGAGAGACTCCTCACACCTTGCCCCCAAACACCAAATAGGAGGGTAAAACATAAATCCACAGCCCCATGGACCTTCACATAACTAGACAAAACTAAATTCCAAGGTAACATGTGAAAACCGACCATAGACATCCATATGCAGCAAAACAATTGCACATAAACCATTTTTAATAGAAGGTAAGAGACCTAAACATACTCGGAGAGGCATAGAAGAAGGATCGTAGCCTTTCCCATGAGGGCCCGGACCTAGGTGTTGTCCTCCCCACTCAAGACGGCTCTGGAAAAATTATTTTTCCACTAAATCATTTTTCTTTCCCAACACTTCACCACCTACAGAAGCTATGGTGGCCACCTTTATATTAACCTCCACTTACCTCTGTCCTTGGTGATAATACTACCCTAATGTCCCGCGTATGAGAATGCTCATGTGGGGGTGGCCATGGTGTGGCCAAGCCACACCCCTCTCTTAATACTCATTAACTGCATGGTGGTGGCTTGAATCCCACATTTCCCCTTTTCCCTTCTCTCACCTCGATTGGGGGTCTTGAATCTCGATCTTGGTTGGAAAGGTGACTATGATTACATATTTTTCCAAGATTTGATCCATGTTATCCATGTTCTCTCTAGAAACAATGATTGACCATTAAGACTCCAACATATTTCCTATGTTTTGACATCCCCAGTTGGCCATAATTTTTTTGTCTCTATTTCCCTCTCTTATGATGTGGGATGGTATCAAATAATCAAAGTGATATATAATATCACTGATGATTTGGGTAAAACAATTTATTCTCCAACTATAGTTTATCTTCTCAATGTTGGTTCCCTTATTCAACCTTTTGACGATTTCAATCACCAGGTTTTGTAACCTTCCCTCTTGGCTAAGAGTAAGCCTTTTTCCATGGAAATGAATTTATGTTAAATTTAGATAAAAATATTGTTCTATGATTGATGCACTTTTACTTCAATCTTTATTGAAAGTAAAATGTTGACAGAACACAGTAATATATCAATAGAAGACAAGCAAAATATAGATCAGATGTACAATTCCTTATGTCCAACAAAGATATGAGATATTATTGCGTTATGATGGTCAATAGGATGCTTCAACCAACAAAGTCTTTCTCGGTCAGCCAACACTTTCATGTGTCACACCCACAACACTCAAAGACAAATCATCATAATTCAATGCAAGTCAAACCAGGGACAGCGCAGAAAAGTCAACATAGGCAGCTTTAGAAAAGTCAATGCAGCAAACTAGGGCTTTAGTCAAATAGCCTAGAATTCCTCGATTTTAGTGCCCAGCTGTACGACCTCCTAAAATAAAGATAGATCAGTGAAGAAAACAACAACAAGCCCTAAACAAATTAGTGTAGAAAACAACAGCTTCACTCCACACGTGTGAGAAGAAAAAGGCCTCCAAAGGCTATCGAACCAATCAGATCACAAAGAGAGAATGTGTGATGAGATGATGAGAAAATGACCTCCAAGTCTCCCTAATTTATATCCATCAATGAGGGTGTGTGACACATCTCTTAGGCATGTGGGATAAATATGGCCGGCCTTGTACATGTGGAAAATAAATTCAAAATAAATGTTCTGATCATCTGATCAAGATGATCTTTAGATCAATCTTGTACCTCTCCAAAAGAGGAATCCAACAAAAATATGACCATCGTCATATGAGTAGTGAAACATGGAGTTTGTACCTAGTTGCCCAAAATTAACACTCCCTCTCAACTATGGAGAACTCCATCTGTCCATAAGTGCCATCCATCATGTACCAAACCAAACATCGTGCGTCATCCTGTTGTAACTTTCTTTGCTGGCTCTTTATTTCAGAACAAAATGTGAGTCACAAAGACATCACACACTACTGACCCAAAGTCAGTTTAGAGGATAAAACCTCATCATACTTGATCCCAGATCAAGGTGTTGGACACGTTCCATCCTAGACATAGAGAGTACGAAAATCTCTGATGTTTCCATTAGTCTTGCTATGGTCTCTATCCACATTTCCCACCTCATTGGCCAAATGAGAGGTACTTCCCATGAGTTTTAAAATCCATGGGTAGGATGCATGTGGGGTAGAGATTAGAGAGAGGCGAACCAACTCAATATCATAAGGGTGGGGCAGAAGCACAACAAGGTTTTGTAAGCCTCGCCCCATATGTGCTTATAGCTCCAAGAAGTTATCCCCAAGCCCCCTAGAGCTCACAGAGCTCATATTCCAACTCAAGTAGGACCCTTAGAATAAGGTATTTCCATGATTCCAAGCTTCTCACAGATGGTTAGGAACTTGACCTTCCCCATGGGCTTTGTGAGAATATCCATGACCTTCTCATCAGTTCCTATATGATCGAGCCTTACAGTGCCTTACTGTACCATATCTCGGATAAAGTGGTACCTAGTATCAATATTCTTGGATCGATTTTGGAACACGGGATTCTTAGAAAGACGAATCCCACTTTGGTTATCACAAAGGATAACGATGGTATCTAGCACATGCCCGAACATCTCACTGAAGATATTTCACAACCAAACAACTTCACAACAAGCCATACTTGCTGCAATGTATTAGGCCTCAATGGTGCTCAAAGATACCGACTTCTACTTCATTCTCATATAAGATATTGAAGCAAAACCCAAAGTGAAGCAACATCTAGATTTTTTATTGTGTTCCACCACAATGCTAGCCCAATCGGCATCAATATATCCATGGAGTCTCAAACTCCCAACAATGTATCTCATACCATGGTTGATTGTGCCTCGAAGATATCTCAACAGATTCTTGGCACCAATCCAATGAATGTGATGAGGATCAACCATATGTTGACTCAAAGTGTTCACTACAAAACATATGTCCGGATGGGAGTTCACTAAGAACATCAGGGTCCCCACAATTTTTCGATACTTAGTAGGATTTTGTAGCATGGGCCCAACATCGTTTCCACTAAAATTCTTAAAGTTGAGTTCCATCCGTGTCGACACAGACTTACAGTCCACCATACCAAATCTCTCCAACAGCTTCATGACATATTTTCCTTGAGAAAGCAAAATCTCGCTTGACCTCTAAGCCTAGGAAGTAGTGCATCAGTCCTAGGTTTTTCATCTCAAAATTGGAAGCTAGCTCCCTCTTACACTGATGAATGAGAGGGTCAACACCTATCAGGAAGAGAGCGTCCACATAGAGAACCATAATGAGAGGCCTTTCTCTATCAACCTTAAAGTAAAAGTTCAGATCAACATTACTTCAAGTGAATCCCAACTTCATCAAGAAGCTATCTATCCCCTCATACTAAGCCCTGGGGGCTTGCTTCAACCCATAAAGGTCTTTCTTCAACCTGCATACATGGATGTCTCTATCTCGTACTTCGAATCCTAGAGGTTGCTCCGCATACACCTCTTCCTTTATAGCACCATGTAGAAAAGCGGTCTTCACATCCATCTAATGCAAACTCCATCCTTTCATAGCAGCAAGGGAAATAATATGTCGGATGGTGGTATAATGGGCCACAGGTGAAAATATATCATCATAGTCTATGCCTTCCTTTTGAGAGAAGCCTCAGGCAACGAATCTTACCTTGTACTTTTCATCACTTCCATCAAATCCATGCTTGTTCTTATAGAGCCATTTTGAGGTGACAACATATTTGTCCTCCGGTCTCAGGACCAATACCCAAACATCATTCTTCATAATGGACTCATATTCTTCTTGCATATCATCCTTAAAAAATTAATTCTTTACGGCTTCCTCAAATGTTCCAGGCTCATATTGTACTATCATACTCATGGCTGCTAGATACCCTTGGTATCTCTTCGGCTTCTTTCTTTCACGGAATGTCCCCCTTGGGGAAATATTTCTCTCAAAATCCTTGAGAGTATCCCTAAGCCATGAGGGCCTTCTCTTATTTGAAGGAGGTGGATCAATGGGATCCATAGGTCCTTCAACATTGGGCATCAGGTCATCCTTTGTCTCTTCTAGCATCCCTTCTTCTTCATCTTCTTTGTCTTCCTTGGATCTAGGAATATTTATTAATTTCGTGAAGGAGACATCTTCATAGAAGGTGACATTGTGGAATATATCCACTTATATTTGACCAGGAATATAGATTCGATATGCCTTCAAAGTTTCACTGTAGCCCACAAACATTCCCTTCTTTCCAGAAGCATCCAGCTTCCTTCCCTTTTCTTTCGGCACATGAAATTAAACAGGACAACCAAAAAGTCTAAAACCATAAACATCAGGTTTCTTACTGGAGAATACTTCTTCAGGAGTTTTGGAGTCCAAAGAAGAGTGTGGGCATCTATTTTTAACATACACGATAGCATTCGCAGCTTCCCCCCATAGAAACTTCGGAAGACCTTGGTCACATAGCATGGTGTGGGCATCTTCCACAATGGTCTCGTTCTTTCTTTCAGCGACACCATTTTTCTTAGGAGTGTACATAGTTGTGGTCTCCCTCTTAATGCCAAATTCTATACAAAATTCATTAAACTCATTTGACTCATACTCGGTTCCATTGTCGGTCCTCAAAACTTTTATTTTATTCTTAGTTTGATTTTCCACCAAGGCCTTGAAGGTGCATAACCATTTGAATGCTTCGTCCTTCTTCTTTAAAAAAGACATCCAGGCCTTGTGGGAGAAGTCATCTGTAAAAGTCATGTAATAGGAACATCCTCCCAAGGATGTCACAGGTTGCATACCAGATAAGTCGAAATGTATCAAATACAAGATATCAGTTGTGTTTGTGAAACTTGAGGGAAATGGTCCCCTTGTATGCTTCCCTTCGGCACAACCTTTACATATACCTTCATGATCATCTCTAAATTCGGGCATCCCTGTCACCACCTTCCTTGCTTCGGTAAGGGCTTTTTAATGAAGGTGTGCAAACCTCGGTGCCATAACTTTGTTTGAAGAGTTGTATCAAATGACATAGCCTCCAATGGACTTCCTCCAAACTAGTAGAGTGTATCAACTCTAAAACCAATAGAAAGAGCTTCCTTGAAGTTAGTCTTCTAGATAACTACCTTTCCATTGACGAATTCCATCTTGAACCCTTTGTCTTCCATTGTCGAAATGGACATAAGGTTCTTCTTCAAATCAAGTACATACAACACATATTGTAATCGGATGGCTTTACCTTGAGATAAATGGAGGGTCACAGTCCCTGTCCCTTTCATGGGATAGGTGGCATTATCTCCAAGGATAATTTATAGATTAGTATCCTTCTCAACCAAATCAGAAAGAGCTTCTTTATAACCAGTGAGGTGCCTTGAAGCACCACTATCAATTAACCAGAAATCCAGGGTGTCAGGTGGAGATGCAGCAAAAAGGGAATATACAAGAATAAAATCATTTCCCTTATTATCAACAACATTAGACTCATCGTACCTGGAATTTATCGACCTCTTGAAATATTGCCCATTTCCATTAGGATTAGAGGGAGCCTTCCTTTTTCCTTGGAACCTGTTGTTCCTACCATTCCTTCTAGAGTTGTTGTTGTCATCATCCCTAGGAGAGTCCCTTCTATTAGGGCACTCTCTTGCATAGTGACTAGTCTTGTTAAAAGTGTAACATCTTCCCTTCCTTCCTTTGGGCCCCACTCTACCATGGTTTTGATTTCTTGGGCCACCATGGTTCTTCTTGTTTGCATGAGCGGTGAAGGCAGAAGGGTCACTTCCATTTCCATTAGAGGCATACTCAATCATTCATGTTTCCTCTTGAGTGTATATCATCAATATTTCACAAAAAATCATGAATCGAATTATTATTAAGAATAGTGGTATTGAATACATAACAATCACAGGGGAGACCTCCAAGTGCAATAAGAACCATCTCTCCATAAGATATTCCTTCCTCAATAGATAAGAGGTTATTCCTGATTTCAGTGAGCCTTATAAAATAGGATTAAATAGATTCATCCTTTCCCTTCTTGATATTCTTCAATTGATTCTTGAAGAAAAGGATTTTATTAGCATTGATAGCCCTGAACATGCTCACCAACTTATCATACATTTCTTTAGATGTGTTTAACTCAGAAATGTAAGAAACCAAGATCTTATGAATATAATCCCAGACAATCATCTTTTCTTTGATTTCCCATTTTCTATACTTTGTCTTCGAGGTAGCAGCTGCATTTGATGGAGGCTCTTGAATATTCCCCTGTACATAGTCCATGACATCTTGATCTTATATCAACAAATCCCAGGACATATTCCATGCATGATAATCAGAATTATCAGTCAATTTATCATCAGCCTTGAAACCCTTCTAGGTTGAGGAGGCCATTTGTTCGTGATAAAATTTCTTGCTTAAGTGATTGCTTCTAACACCAACTTGGAATTTGTCTTCACCTCAGCTTTGATACCATGTTAAATTTAGATAGCAATGGTGCTCTACGTTTGATGCACTTTTACTTCAATCTTTATTGAAAGTAAAATGTTGATAGAAACACAATAATAGATCAATAGAAGACAAGCCAAATATAGATCAAATTTACAATTCCTTATGTCTAGAAAATATATGAGATATTGTTACATTATGGCAGTCAGTAGGATGCTTCAACCAGCAAAGTATTTCTCGGTCAGCCAACACTTTCATGTGTCACATCCACAACCCTCAAAGATGACTCATCACAAGTAAATGAAAGTCAAACCAAGGACATCGTAGAAAAGTCAACACATGTAGCTTCAAAAAAGTCAATGCAGCAAACTAAGGCTTCGATCAAACAACTCAAAATTCCTCGATTTTAGTGCCTAGCTGTACGACCTCCTAAAATCAAAATTTCTCCAGAAGATTGAGGTCAAATTACCAAGGGTTTGCCACAGTCAACGCTGGTCAATGCTGTAGTAGAAAATCCCTAAACAGATCAGCACAGAAAACAACAACAAGCCCTAAACAGATCAACACAGAAAACAACAACAAGCCCTAAATAGATTAGCGAAGAAAACAAAAGCTTTGCACCACACGTGTGAGGATAAAAAGGCCTCCAAAGGCTATCTAACCAATCAAATCACAAAGAGAGAATGTGTGATGAGATTATGAGAAAATGACCTCCAAGTCTCTCCAATTTATATCCATCAATGAGGGTGTGTGACACATCTCTTAGGCATGTGGGATAAATCTGGCCGACCTTGCACATGTGGAAAATAAATTCAAAATAAATGTTCTGCTCATGCGATCAATTTGATATTTAGATCAATATTGCACCTCTATGAAAGAGGAATCTAACAAAAATATGATCATCGTCATATGAGCAGTGCAACATGGAGTTTGGACCTAGTTGCCCAAAATTAAAAAAAAAATCTTCATTATTTCTTGCAAATGCACAATCTGCAGTATAGATGATTTTGGTCCTATTCTTCCAATATCTAATCACACCACCATATCTTGTTTCTCCAGGGTTTCCTTTGGAGGCATTGTCAAAATTAAGCCTCATAATTACCTCAGTGGGGGATGATTACATATTTGGAGATAGCGAGGGGGACATTAAGAGTTTCCAGGAGGATGGAGATACCATCTGGGGTGCCATATTCAATTTTTGAAGGATCTGAGCTTCATGAAGGGCTACCTCTCAATCATCTAAATGCCAATACTCTTCCAAAATGGTTTCTCAGATATTATGTACAAATTATTTCTAAACAATCTGCTAGGTATTGGTTTTAGACTTGAATATTCTTCAGTTACGTTCTTCCATATTTCCCAAAGGAGGAAGCCTACAAAGGGACCCAAAGATATATTGAGGACTAGACTCAAGGATATATGTTTTCGCCAAGTATTAATTGTCTTAGTAATGCTTTCATGATCCTTGTATATATGCTCAAAGATTTGAGCCAAGCTTCTCAACATTTGTTCTGAAAATATACACGTGTTTATAAGGTGTTCCAAGTCCTCCCCCATGTGGCCACAAAAAAATCAATAAGAGGTCCCATAGAACCCTCTTTTTTGCAACTGATCTTGCGTAAGGATTCTCCTCTCACATACTAACTAGAGGAATTGTGAATTTTTTGGATATAGATTCTCTTTCGAGATATTCCTCCAAAGTGACCCTATTTGTTCCTGAGGCTCATTCGATGGTAATTTGTAGGCCTCCTAGATATTAAACATGCCTTTAGTTAAGTAACCACATTAAGGATGTTCAGTCTTTCCTACTTGGTGATTTTTGAGGATTGAAGTTCCTTCTGCAAGTTATACCACTGATTAGTATTACGGGGGTTCCCCAGTCCTCCTTTGCCTTCCATTGTCTCCATTTTGGATAATTTTGTATAGGTTTCCATAAATTATCCACCGAGGAACAATTTTGAGTAACATTGAAGAGGAAAATATCCCCCAGATTTGGTCTACTAAAGAGATTTCCTCTCTACCGCCAAGCATCTTATTAGAAGAGCTCTATTTTCCCATCCTAAATTTCCCAAAAGGTGTTGTTCCTAATGATTTCTTTATTGTCGAGGGCTATATTTGAGGTGGATGATACCCTTGTAATGTCATTATGTCTTAACTTATCAACTTCATAGGTTGACATTATATATTTCCTTGTCCATATTTCCTTCGAAAGGTCAGCACCTCCCATGAGCCATCTGCATCATAACTTGGAACCTAACAGTTTATTTAGGATTTTAGGATCTTTGAGTCTGAGGCCTCCAACCATCTTAGGCCTTACCAAGTTTTACCAAGACATTAAAGCCCTAATTTTGAGTTTTGAGTCCCACTTTAGAGAATTTTTTTGAATATATCAGTCATGGAGATGCATATTATTTTTGGAGTAGAAAGAGCTGAGAGTTAGTATATAGGGATGGTCTGTAAGAATTCCTTCAAGAGTACTACTTTTTCACTCTGTGTAGACCTTTAAAATCCCATCCACTGAGTTTTTCCTGAGGCTTTTGAATGATATCCTTAAAGCAAGTAGTCCTAGGAGATTTGAAGACTAATGGGATGCATAGATATTTAATAGGAAGAGTGCCAATACAAAAACGAAGAGTTCTTTCCTGAAAGGTTTCAATTTTGTTCTGGGTATTGAAAAATAAGATATTAGATTTTTCATTGTTGATCAATGTGCCTAAGGCCTGCATAAACTCATTCGGAATATCTTTTAACCTTCTCAATTCATTTAACAATACCCTACAAAATAACATAATGCCATCCAAAAGCTGATGGTGGGTTAGGGTTATAACTTCTCTCCATAGGTGGAGACCTCGAATGTGGGAGGATTAAGCCGCATTTCAAATGTACCAACCTAGAACTTCAGTTGCTAGGACGAACATAAAGGGGGACGAAGGGTATCCTTGGTGAAATCCTCTAGATGGGTTAAAGGTTTTCGAATGGGATCGATTAAGAAGGATGGAAAGGAAAGGGTTGGATACTATGAGGGAAAAAACCCATCTAATCCACCTTGGATCAAAACAATAGGCTTGTAGAATTCTTAGGATGTACGACCACGTAGGGTTTTCATAGGCCTTAGAGAAGTCTTATTTAATCATCATACGGATGATTTTGAGCTTCTTAAAGGAGTGGACAACTTCATGGGATGTAATTATCCCATCCAATATTTGTCATCCTTCGAAAAAGCTTGTTTCCTCTGGAGGTATTAGTCTCTAAAGAATTGGTTTTAGAATTTTTACTATGAGGGTGGTAATAATATTATAGATAACATTATGTAAATAAATGGGTCGAAACCCACTAGGATCTTCAAAGTGTTGCGATTTAGGGATAAGACAAAGTAAAGAGGAGTTAATAATAGGACTTAACTTGTGCATTCACCAGGATTACTCCACCACATCCAGGATATGTTTCCCAATGAAGTTCCAGGCCTCTTGGTAGAATTTTTCTATGAAGCCATCAGGCCCAGGCACCTTGTTTCTATCTTTATGACCTCTTCCACCCCTCGAAGAGAGAAAACCCTCATCAGTCCCATGTTATGTTATTATTTAACCATTTTTTGGATATCTCTAGTGATCCTATGGATCACCTTTGATATGTCATGAACAGGCTCTATAAGGAGATATTGGAAGTGGTCTACTAAAAGGTCTTCCATTTCTTCACGCTAAGAGATGTGATTTTCTACACCATCCTTTAACAAGAATATACAATTATGTTGTCGATGTTTAATCATTTCCTTGTGGAATAATATTGTATTAATTTCTCCTTCTCAGAGCCATTGGACCCTTGATTTCTGTTTCCATAGGATTTCTTCTTGTTTCCTTCTTTCTTCAAGTTGGCTCAACACCCGAAATTCTTCTTCAAAAAGCTCTACTGATCACCTAGAGATGATCATGCATTGTTTTATCTCTTGCATTCTTCCTTAGAGGGTTTCTTTGGTCAACTAGAATGTTCCCAAATTCATTTTTATTCCAAATTTTTATCTTCTTCTTGAGATCCTTCAGCTTGAGTTGAAAGGTATGCATATGGCTTTTTCCTTGCACTGTGCTTGCTTTCCACCATGTATCCATCTTACCCAAAAAGGAAGGGTCCCTAAGCTGGAAGGATTAAAATCTAAATGACCTATTTCTAGGTGTAATCTCAATTCCATTTCTAGTCTAATCAACTAGTGGTCCAAACTAGAACATTGTAGGGTTGAGGCTTTGTAAAAGATATCCCTGGTTACCAATTGCATAGATGCTCAAAACCTATCTATATGAGATGCAACTTGGCGTTTATCCCTTTTATGGTTGTTCCAAGTGGATATCCCATTGTTAGTGTGTATGTCCACAAGTTTCGGGTCCGCAATCCTATCCCGGAATGTATCCGCTTCTTGATTTAGATGACTCGTACCACCCTTTTTCTCATCCAGGGAGGTGATTAGATTGAATTCCCCTCCCAGGATCCATAGTTCCTCAGATCAAATGTTTCGAATATTTCCCACATTTTGCAGGAACTTTTCTTTTTCTCTTGGAATATGGGGTCCATATACAACCAATGGCTTGACCCATTCTCAGGTACCAATGTGTCTAAAGCACCCAGTCAGGATTCAAATAAGTTTGATCCAATTGTCAAACACTATTTCATTTTGATCCCATAGGATTGCAACTCCACCCACACTTCTTCTTGCATATAGTGACATTACTTCATAGTTATGCTTAATACTGCTAAAAATTTCTTGCAAGTGAGCCTTAGACACCTTTGTTTCATGAAACATCATTATAACTAATCTTTCTTGATTTATTATTTCCTTAAGATATATTTTATTTCCTTTGTTGTTGAGGCCTCACATATTCTAAGAATCTACTTTCGTTCGTAATATTTGTTGACTTGGTGGAATACCGCAGAAAGCAGTATCACCCTACCCTATTTCACTATAATATCCTCTATCATATTTATCGATTCCTGCAACATTTTCCTTCCTTTAATCCTCCCAAATTTCAATAGATCCAAGCATTAGATCGATATGGCCCTTTGGTTTCCATTTCAAATGGATCCATTTGACGAGGTACTTTTTCGAGGGCCAAATCCTTATAAACTTATAGATTAATGCATGAACCTTCATGTATATTCTATAACTCTCCAGTTTGTTGTTTGGATTGATAATCCTTATCTTTTTGGTTTCCCTTGATAGGGATTGTCCTATGATATGTGCCTTCCACTGTGCCCCCATAATGAGGTTTCATTTTTCCTGCCATCAGTTGCATTCTCTCCTATCTTTCCTCCTTTTCCACTGGAATAGTTGGTCACAATGTTTTTTTAGTAGGGGATTCTCCCCTCTTGGATGCCCCACTCATTCGGTTGGTCAAGCACTACTCGTTTGGAGAAATATCATTGATTGTGTCATATCTAAACCTCTATTGTGCTTCAAAAGTTGTAGAGCCAAACCCTCATCCCAAAAAAAATATAGTTGGTTCGATGGTTATATATTTATGAAAATTTTCAAAAAAATATAGTAGTGTATAATAGTTTTTAAAATTTATAAAGATATTGAAATAAATACTAAAGAGGACATGCTTTTATATCACAAATATATGAGCAAATACCATAACATTTATGTACTTATGGAAACATATACCATCATTTTTTGGGCTAATTTTTTTTTTAAATTTTAATCATTTATTTATTTTAGTTTTAAATTTAATTACTTAATTTTCATGCTAATAAATTGAATATATATATATATATATATATATATATTCCTGCACCATTAATGACCAGGCAACAGATACGAGTTTATTTTCGATCGTTCATCCTAAATATGCATGTTTGCTTTGTAATATATGAATTAAGTGTCTAAATGGTCTAGAATTTAGACCATTTATTATCCAATTAGAAATTTTCTCGTAAAGAAAAACTTGCAAATTGTACATTGCTTGAACACCTAGTCTACATTAAGCAACATAGAAAATGTAATATTAACAATAAAACAATGAACTTATTATCTATTGGAAATCCTCATTTGCATCCTTGATGAACTATAACAATAGCACAACATTGGTTTTACAAAAATCAAGCCTAAAAGACTCTATTGGTTCCTTTAAACAACATGCACATACATTTACAAATCGAGTTCTAATAGAATTATAATAACTTTTATTGAAAAATGTTTGTGTGTACTTAAAAAATATGTTTTGGTAAACCCAACTAAATGAATAAACAAAAACAAATTTGGTTGAACTATAAATCATTTATGAAAATACTAATCACTCTCTCCATGATCTCTTACCCACAATATTAATACATTATTAGTTTATTTTTATATTTTTCAAGCCTTGAAAGCAAAAATTACACACTATCTAACTTGAAAAAAAAATGAATAAAGAAAGTTTCATAGCTATAAGTGCCATCAGATGCAATTCAATAACCCATGCACAATGTACACATTTTGTTAAATATCGTTATATAAACATAACGTACATGTTGCACTATATGAATATAGGGATTCAACTTATGTGCTTTAATATAATTTGTCATAAATAAATTAGAAAAAAAATAATAGAAATTGCCTTTATATCAATCTTTTATCTTTGTTAATATCTTTTATTTTTTTTAATATATTATATTTCATAAAAAAAATTGAAGTATATGTTTTAAATTTCAAATGAATATTATTGTGAAGTGTAAACTAATTAGTTTGTATGAGGGTTAATCCTTACTCGGTCTTATATTCAAACTTTATGAAAAGAAGTTTAAGATAGAAGTCGCTTTGAAGGAATTAAAACTATCCCAGGAGCATCCAAACTCCATCAAGATGATCAATAAGAAGTGATCATCTTTCTTCCATCTAATAAATATGCTTTCCATTCTTCTCTCATCTAATAAACATGCTCCCCCAACCTAAATTTAGAATAGTTAAAAAAGTAAAAGTATTCATTCTTCTTCCATCCAATAAACATGCCCTTAAATTTAGCCTACTCAAAAGAAATAATTAACTTTAACTTAAATACTATTAGAGTCTATTTCTAAAATGTAAGCTTTGAGTTTTAGAAAAATGTATCTCTTCAACTAATTATAATTGTATATAAATGTTTTTCTCGTATTTAGTCACTCAATTTTATTTTTATTGCTTGTCGATGTTTGTCTTTGACCAAAAAATTATGTCTTTTATCCATAATTTAACCTTGGAAATTCATTTTTTTTATTTTATATTATTATTTAAATTTATTTATTTGTAACGTGATTGGTTGAGGTTTTATTATGGATTGTTTAGTAACTTCCATTTTTATTAGTTACTAGTTTGTAGTTTTTAATTTTATTTCCTTTTTATTTAACCTTTTGATTTTGATTTTCTTTTACTATTATTCCTATTTTCATGAATGATAGTTTTTTCTCCATATTTTTAATTTAAGATGACAAATTTTAAAGAGGAAAAAATAAATATTTTTTTTTTTTCAAATAATTCTTTTTAGTTTTTTTTTTTTTTGGTTTTCTATGAATCTTTTTAAGATGACGAATTTTAAAGAGGAAAAAATAATTAAAAAAAATGTTTTTCCAATATATATTTTTAATTTTTGTTTTTGTCTTTTTCAAAAAATTTCCTCTATTTTCAATCCCAATTACATTAATCATATTATTTTTTCTTATTTACATATAGATTTTACAATTAATAACTATTAGTAATTAGTTATTAGTTTTTACAATTTTATGAGCATTTATTTCCTAATTTTACTAACAAAATTTTATTGATGTATATTTACTATTTCTTTAGGATCTCGTGAGCATTTTGTCCTAATTTTGTTGTATTTGTTTTATTTACGCATTGTTTTTATCATTTTTTTGCTTATATCAAGAATAGAAGAAATTGATCTTATAATAAGAAATTGAATTCAAGAAATTCAAGAATTTTTTTTTTTTTGAATCCTTTTGTGTGTCTGTGATTAATGGTTGTTGTTTTGAAATATCAAGGGATTTGAAAATCCCACTAGGTATTACTAGGATCCCACTTTGAAGTTTCATATTCTTCTTCAAGTAGCTAGACATTGCTTGACATTTATTGGGAGATTAGCCTTCAATTCTCATTTATTTCAATTGGTTTGTTAAAGTTGTTTTATCTTATTTCCTCAAAACAAGCATAGAAGATTGGTCTCAGTTATCATGCAAAAAGTTAATTTCTGAATTTTGTTAAAGCAGTTTAATCTACTATAACTTTATTCTGGTTTTATTCAAAGTGATTGTGTCAAATTCATCCATTTTAATACTAAATCACTAATCATAGACAAAAGTATAATAATTAGAAAATATTTGAAAAGGGCTAATGATGTATTTTATTTATTTTAATAATTAAAAAATTAAATGTTGGCTAACGATATATTTTATTTATTTTAATAGTTAAAAAATTAAATTTTTTTTTTAACCGATACTAAATGTTTTAGGAACTAAGTATTTTGATTAGAAATTAAGTGTTTTGATATCCATAACTTAGTTGTAAAATTAATAGTAAAAAAACTGTTATTAAGAATTATTCATAAATATTAGTTAACTTGTCTGTACAAATTAATTTAATACTAAATCACAAATTATAGATCATCCCAACTTCATTTTTCTCTGAAAAAGAAAGAAGACTTGTTTAAAATTAGACGTCATTTCAGATATAACATTTAAATTTTTGTTCCATATTCCCATGCCTTCACTACAAACACAATTTTTGGAATTGACATCTCATTGAGTTGAAACTAAGTTCCCTCATATCAATTTGAACCAAACATTATAAAAGAAATAAAGTTATAAAGCTTTATTACATAAATGAGATAAGGCCCTCAGCAAAAAGCAACAATTTAGCACAATATTTTCACTTTCATTTCTATTTTTTTTAATAAAAAATTTAATTGATGATCTCACATCCAGCTTCATATTCCAATTAGCTATAATTAAAGTAAATAACATATACTCTATACCACACAGCACTTATTAAATTGAAAATTTGAATTCAACTCCACACTTAATTAATTAATAAATATTAATTAGCAATAATAATATGTAGCAAAAAAACCATTCATTACCTCGTTAATTAGTAACTATTAATAAACAATAATAATGTATAGCAAAAGACATTCATTACCTCACTTAATGCTGAGAGTAAAATAACCAAATTCTCTCACTAATCGCATAGGTGGAATAAACGGTCCAAACGCCTTTTAAAATGTTAATACTTTTTAACAACTCATTAATAATGTGCTTCGTAGTGGTGAAGACATCATCATAGGACGAGTTCAGAAAATATCTCTTTAAAGAAACAATACCAAATATATCTCAATAAAGTTCATAATGGTAATTATGATTATGAACTATTTTACGATTGTGTGTTCACAACTACAAAGTGTTTGAAAGGGCAGATCATCAGGTCTAAATCGTCCATGAGCTGTACGTTCACACTACAAAGTGTTTAAAAGGGCAGATCATAAGGTCAACCGTTCATCAGTTTTGTTTTCTACTACACATTTGTGTTTATTATTTTTTATCATTCAACTTTAAAGTGAATTTAAATTTTTAATTTTACATGCATATAACTCATCTAACCTTTCCTTACCTTACCCGAAAGAAGAATGAGATCGTATGAATAAATATCATTTCAATATATTTTTATGCAACTTAAAAAAGATAAACATGGTTTTATCATTATTTATTTACCAATACAAGTGTATAACAATATTTTTAATAGGATAATGGTATATAAAGATAATGAAACTATTTGTATAAATGATTGATGCCTTTTTTAAATTGTTTATTTTATTTATGTAATTGTATATATTAAAATATATTTTCTTTTTAGTTTATTTTATTTTATATATTAAAATTATTTTTTAATGTAATTGGTAAGGTTTTATGTTTCTTGAGTGAGTCTAATGGTTAAGATCATATGTTTCCTTTTAATAGATCACAGGTTCAAAAAAGAGGGTGGTAGAGTATATATGTCTCTGTAGACATAAAGTGAAATGGCTAGGCACAGATGGGTCCCTTGTCCCATAAAAGGGAGGCCTCATATACCAATATAATGTCTAGCTTGGTTGTGGCCTTAAAATTAGATAATAACAAAAATAAGACCTTCATTTATATACGTATATGTTTATTACCAGCATAAGTAATTTAGTTTATGTGTTTATTTTGGAAAGTTTAAAGTTGTGATGTGTTAAAATGCATCAAGGAATAAGTAATTCAATTTATCAAATTCTATTTTGGCAAGTTCAAAGTCATGATATGTTAAAGTGCATCAATGATATTGTTGGGTTTGTGTTATATTATTTCCATGAGTCATGGGGTTTGGGGATCCAAGGATGGGGGCATATCTACCCATCGTTTTGCATATGGTTTTTGGGCACGGTGGATTTTTTCCCATGGATTAGAACATAACCAGTCTTTCCATGAGTCATGGGGTCTGGGGACCAAGGATGGGGGGAAGATATACCCATGGTTTTGTGCATGGTTTCGCTCATGGTTTCTAGGCACGGTGGTTTTTTTCCCATTGTGCATGGTTTGACTCATGGTTTCTAGGCACGGTGGTTTTTTTCCCATGGTATTTGTTGATCTGGTCAAGGGAATACCAGATTGGTAGTAAATTCCTAGATTAGAACATAATGGTAGTTCCTTTATAGATAGTAGAACATAACTCATTTATTTTCATAGTAGATCCATATTATATCTATGAGTGGAAGAACATGCATTAGAAAATTGAATAAAAAACCTTATATCATGTGTTTTTGTATGCATAACACAAAGAGAGTCATGGAGTCATGGTTCTTGGCATGCATAACAAGGAAGTTGTCTACTTCAACCTTGTAATGCATTCTTATGTTCACTGAGCAACCTTGTATCATTATTGCATCTTTGTTGAGTGATGTGCCTTGGGTCTATATAGTTATGGGAGTTATTTGTCTAGCCTTGCATATAAGAAAGAGTCATCATGTTAGTTTTAGCTCGTCCTTATATCATGTGTTTTTATATGCATAGAACAAAGAGAGTCATAAGTGGAGTCATGGTTCTTTGTCATGCATAACAAGGGAGTTGTTTACTTTAGCATGTAAAGCACTTTATCTACCGAGCAACCTTGTATCATTATTGCATCTTTATTATATGCCTTAGGTCTATATAGTTATGGGAGTTTGGTTTTATTTAGCTCTCAGATTTATAGTGCAGTCATCATGTTAGTTCTTGACCTTCTTGTATCATTATTGCATCTTTGTTGAGTGATGTGCCTTGGGTCTATATAGTTATGGGAGTTATTTGTCTAGCCTTGCATATAAGAAAGAGTCATCATGTTAGTTTTTAGGCTTCTATGATTATCATTTGTAAGAGAGATTCTCGGATTATAGACAGTGTAATAAGAATCATGCCGACTTTTTGAATCCCAATAGGGGTCCATCTTCAAGACTAATTGTTGAATGATTAAAGATTGAAAGAAGAACGAGACGAGAACTAATAATATAATAATTATTATTGATTTTTATATATTAATAATTGATAAATATTTATAATAATTATAATTGTTTAATAATTATTTATTTATTATGTTTATTCCAATTATACTATATTAATTTATTAAAACATTTATTTCAATTATAATATCCTTTAATTTATTAAAATTTATTTTAATTAAGCAAAATAATTGAAATGTATTTATTTTTTTAACTAAAATAACAATTAATTAATAATTAATCAATAATAAATCTTAAATTAATCTAATTGATTAGTAATTAAATATTCCCTAAAACATAATAATCCCTAAAACAAAATTTTAATTTAACTCATTGTTTTTAAGATTTTTTTGAGATTCTTTAGCCATTTAAATTAACTTATTAATAATAATAAGAAACTTTGTTAGAAAATAATAATAACTATTAAAAATAAAAATAAAAATAATTCATTGTTATTAACATTTATTACTAATTATTAATTAGTAATAATTAATAACAATTATTATTAGTAATAATTAATAACAATTATAATTATAATTATTAATAACTTATTAATAAATAATTATTATTATTAATAACTTATTAATAAATAATTATTATTAGGACTTATTAACAATAACAACTATTTTTCTAATTAATGATTAACAACAATTAATAAAATTTTGTAATAAATTATTATTTTAATAAAAATAAATACATTATAATTATTTTTCTTAATTAAAATAAATTTTAATAAATTAAGAGATATTATAAATAACAATTAATTGATAATTAATCAATAATAAATCTGAAATTAATCTAATTGATTAATAATTAAATATTTCCTAAAACAAATCTTAATTTAACTTACATTTTCTTTTTTAAGGTTTTTTTTGGGTTCTTTAGCAATTTAAATTAACTTATTAATAATAATAATAAACTGAAAATAATAATAACAATTAAAAATAATAATAACTATTAAAAATAAAATTAATTCATTATTATTGACATTTAATAGTAATTATTAGTAATAATTAATAACAATTATTAGTAATTATTATTAATAAACAATAATAATTATTAGTAATTATTATTAATAATAACAATTATTATTATTAACACGATTTAATTTTTTTTTATGAAAGTAATAAATTATTAATTTAATAAAGTACCTTTGATAATTAATCTTTTTATAATTATTAACCTTTTAATAAAAATAAATACATTACAATTATTTTGTTTAATTAAAATAAATTTTAGTAAATTAAAAGATATTATAATTGAAATAAAAGTTTTAATAAATTATTACAATATAATTGGAATAAACATAATAAATAAATAATTATTAAAATATTTCTCTCTTACTAATATATAAAAATCAATAATTATTATTATATAAAATCAATTAAATCTATTTAAATTAGGTCAGTTGTTTTTTCTGTTTTTTTTCCCTATTTATTCCTTGTCTTGTTCTTCTTTCAATCTTTCATCATTCAAAAATTGGTCCTGAAGATGGATCCCCATTGAGTTTTGAAACGGTGACATGATTCTTATTACAGTGTGGATAATCCGAGAATCTCTGTTACAAGAGTCATCATGTCAAGCATACACTATAAAGGTGTATTTCAAGATTAGTTATGTATGGGTTGCTGATCTCATTGGTATAAGCCCCATGTCCACTTGTATATCATTTCCATGGTGGTTGATTCGTCTTTCGTGATAGGAATGAGTAGAGAAGGTCATCAGTTTTGACATGTATTCATTTTAGCCATATGTGGGCTTATTGATGTCATTATGATAACATTGTGTATCATTGATATTGCCTTGTTTCTCACTCATGAAGTCTTGTGATTTTATTGTATGGGTTGTAGGAAGTCATTGATCAATTTATGGCCTCTTGCATGTGGAAATGAGGCAAAGCAAATAGCAAAAGTTTTGAAAAAAATTGTGGAGAAGTCTTGTAGCCCCCTTACATGTTCAGGGGGAGACTCTTCAACAAATAAGAAAACATGATGTTGGCTAAAGGATTTTTAGATGGAACGTGGAAAAAAATTTCCTTATTTCTAATGCCTATTTTGCAAGATTTTGGCCATTGCAGATGTTTTCATTAGCAAATCATTTGGCCACCCTTTTCCATTCATTTCAAAGGGGAAGAATGACAAATCAACTAGTAGCAAATAAATAGTGACCAACTTGTAGGGATTGAAAGTAAATTTGGTGATGTAGGTTGAAATCAATGCCAAAGGGGGAGAATGGTGGCAACATGTTGTTGTAATTGATATCAACCCTAGGAGATAATCAAAAATTTCAGATTGGCATTGATTCAACGATATTTCTACTATTGATATCATGTGTTGCAGAGATTATAGAGGCTATATATGTCCCTAAGAAAGTGTTCAAGAGGTGGCAACAATTTATGGGTAGTGTTACATTAAGATTCCCTAATTTATGGTATGGATGCTAGTTCAGAAAGGTAAATTCGAAAACTTAATTTTGCCACCCATATCTTATTTAGAAAATCAATGTCCATAGCTCGGATTAAGCATGTAGAATGTGTGTTTATGCCTCTTGGTGCCCAAAATGAGTTCCATGAGCCTTTAATAATAGAATTTACCCATGCATTCACTAAGAAATTTTGATCCTCAACGTGAATTTAAATGCATTTGTTTTTGGTTGATATAGTCAATGCTTCGAAGTGTGAACACAATTACTCAGTGATCATTGAAGTGGCTAAGGAACACATTGATTAATTTATTGTAAAATGAAAGGCATTTATATGGTCATCATTTGATAAGTATGAAATGGTCATCCAATGTTGCAATGATCTAATCCTCAATGAATATTGAATGTATTAATTTTTCAAGTGATTCCCCACGTTGATCTGGTCCATCTAATTAACATGGAAACAAATTCTATGTCTGATCTGGTAAACTCAATTATGAACTCATTGAGTTGGTTATTCTGGCTATGATGGTGAATTCAATAGGAACACAAGGTTATGGTTTTTTACCATAGTAATCAAAGGGTCAAGAGATGTATATTAGCAAAGGAATTCAACATTTTGGGTGTGCATTTGAGACTATTTGAGGAAATTGTTTTGGAACCAATACTCAAAAGTTATAAATCAGAATTTATTTTCTATCTTCTCTTTTGTTATGGCACAAGTTATTTGGAGATTGAAAATACTCTATTGAATTGATCTTATCCATTGAGACACCCTTGCAATATTATTGATCAACATTGTTTACTTAAAAAAGGAGTTTGATGGGCGACAAGGGGGTTCTTACTTAGTCACTATGGATATGAGAATGCATAGACTGATTTCAATATCCAAACCTTTTGATAACATGCTATTGGCGATTCCTATTTAATCGAATTTCTTTGGATTGATCAATTTGATGTCTTGACATGTTATTTGAATGGAGATCGATTAGAAGGAAATATGGATGTGAGGGACTGGGTTGTGAAATATTTATGGGTTGAATTTGATGAATGCAACATGAGCATGGAGTTAAGTGCAATGTGTATTGATTTTGAAGTGCACTTTTCCTAAAGAATTATTGTGATATGGAGGATTGATGTATGATTTTAGAGCATATGGCTAAAGGAGTGTGATTATAGAAGTTGAAGAGTCTATATGCATAGGATGAAAATGTGATGAAGATATAATCACATGACTTGTAGTGCATTTTCATATATAATGCCACATAGATGGAGATAAATTAGTGAGATTGAGCATGTTGCTGGAACTTTTGTAGACAAAGTTTAGTACCTATTTGAATGATAGAAAAATTATTTGACAAGGGAATATGTTATGTTCATATTTGACTAATAATGTGTTTTGCAAAGGTTGGTTTGTATACAATGAATATTGATAGAGAAGCCAAAGCATCTAATGTATATGTGTTGGATAGAACTTAGTATTTCTTGGTTATATGAATAATTGTAGGGGTCAATGTGTATAACCCTGTGATGATTTTCCTATTATGTTTTATCTAGTGAGTTGAGAAATGCTTTTGATGTATGTTTTTGTTGGATTATTGGGGTCTATATATGAATTGATGATTTGTGTGTAGTTGTCATTATTTGTCTAACTTGTATTAGCTGAGTGAAAGAGTTTGTTGAGAGTATGTATAATGTCGATGATTGAGTGAAGGAGAATTATTTTGCATGGGTTTGATATGATCACTGAGTTGTTTGTATTCAATTAATGAGCAAAGGGTATGATGGAGCTTGACTTTTAGGGTTTAACAATTTTTTGTATTTAGTTGCTGAGAGTATGTTTGTTGTTCTAATTTGTAATATATTGCTAGAGTATATGATCGGAGTATATTCCTGCTAAGGGAAGAGTAGTTTGTCCTAATATGATTTTTACATATTGTTGAAAAATGATTAGTTTATGTAAAAAGAGTGATTATTTCTAATGTTTGGGCAAATAAATAGATGCTACTCGGGTTTATGGAAGAATAGGTATTGCGAAGATTGATGGTATGGTATTGAAAAAAAAATTCTACTCTGGTGCGTGGTTATTATATTGCTTACAATGTTATTGTAGGGGTATGTGGTTGAGACATACATTTTTCTAGATGCACTCAATGTATCACTATTATGACTATCAGAGTATGATTATGTTATACTTGGTTTGACGTGTGAAATGCCATGCCAATAGTAATGTACCTGTTATTTATGATATTTTTTATTTAATTTGATGAGTGTTTTTGTGTTTGGGTCAAAGTATTGATTGAATTTTACTAGGGTTTGAGAGTGAAAGAGCTGTTTGAGGAACTCAAAGATGATTGATGAATTGTTAATTTTTTATTGTGTTAGATTGATGATGTATGCATGCAAATTAAAGGAGTTACATCAAAATTTGATGTTGATATATGCTAGGGTCTCAAAATACAATGAACATATTGTCTTCTTGTAGTGATTTTATTACAGAGTATTTGACAATGTTGATCAATTGGAAAAGCTAGGGTTTGATACTTGGTGCTACTTATATTGACTGAGTTAGATTAGATGTTATTGTTATAGTGATGATGAGAAAAGAATTAATTAGTAATGTATGATGCTAGGATATAATAAATATTTTTTTTTTATTATTGAGTTGCAAATCATATGATTTAGTTGAGTAATCAGTTAATGTTCAGAAAAAATGTTCTAAGTAGGTCCATTATGAAAATGGATGAAATGTGGCATACAATATTTTGAGTTTGTTTCGGGTGGATCCAGTATGAAAAAATGTGAACGAGGTCTACAAGAGTCTAAGAGTTGGAGCCTTCAGTAAAAGAGTGGTGGGTTCCTTCTGGTGCTAGCTTGAGAACTTTCTAACCGAGTAGTAGCTTCCTTTTGGTGGTCGCAGGAGAAATTTATCAGGGAGTGGTGACATCCTTATTATGGTATCCAAAGAACCTTCTAAAGGATTAGTAGCTTCCTTCAGGTGGTGGCTAGATAACTTTATCAGAAAATAATAGCTTCCTTTTTGTGGTACCTAGAGAAACTATTGAAGGGGGTGGCCTCCAACAAGTAGGGCCTATGCACTGGTAGTGGGCCATTGTATGATTTAAAATAATAATTTAAATATTAATAAGAAATTATATGAATACAAGCGGCGACAATAGTTTTTCCCAGTTGGGGTTTCCACCTGATATCTAGTGTCTATGTGTGCTTTATGGTGTTCACATGTTTTTTCTAATGGTTACTTGTTGAGTTTCTACTCATGGCTCGTGATTGATATTTTCTATGGTTTCTCTTATCCATTTTATCATGGTATTTGCATGTTTACATGTATGCTATTGATTAATCAATGGTACAGTTAATGATTAGAAAAGAAGAGGAGAAACTAAGAAAAAGTTGATTTATCAAGAAATACCTATTCATCTGCCCTCTGAATATTTCTAACAAAGCTATTTAAAATTTTTTGATTGGATACAATAAAGAATAATATATTATTAATTTTGGAGTAAAATTAAATTCTCTATGCCAATTACACGTTAAATCTTGATTATATACTCTAAAACCATGTTGAAATACTCTTGTTTGTTAGAGAAAAGGACTCCTTTTGTAGATAAAATGCAAATTAAAATAGGTTATTACTTAGAGCACAATAATTTTCTTCTCATTACCTATAATGTCTAAGGCCCTAGAATTTCCAATTCCAAATAAAGAATACAATTTACTTATTTCCATTTCAGAAATCAGAGTGTTACCTATTTGGTGAACAAGGAAAACCTTGTGCAAATTAAGAAATAAGTCCGTGCAAGACATAATAGAATTTGGTGAAACTAGAAATGTTCATGTCTAAGGAATATACCTATTATGTAATTTGTACACATACATTATTGTTTGAAGTTAGTATTCTACCTTCCTTTTTAATGTAATTTTACAATTCTTATATAACGTCTACTATGTGAGGTGATTAAATATAGATGATCTAGATTGTACCAATATGTTATTTTTCATCTATCTCAAAGATTTAAAAGTGGAAATGTTGGATGAATTAGCTTGTTGGGTCATTTATATTGGTGGATCTTAGTTCATTGAATTGGGGTTTGAAACCTTCTAGATAGATTATGAGGCATGAAATTAAGTTTTTTGAGTGAAAAAAAATTATTAGTTGCAATAGACCCCCTAGTATTACTCTACACTTAAAGGACTTTCCAATGATGCAATAATCACATGAAATGAAGCTTGTATGAAAAACTTATGCCTCTTTGAAGTTAAGCTACAATGTTGACAACAATGGTATGAGTGGATGACATGTCATGCCCCATTACTCATGCATATAGGGATAGCCACATGTGGCAATAAAGGAAACTCTATAAGGTCCAAAACTGCAACTTCAGATAGGGGTTGAGGGAGTCAAATCTTACCCCTAATTAGCTAATAAAACTATGGTAAAACACTAAATAACTAGGAGGAGTATGGGTTCTTACATAGTTGGGAAGAGAAACTATGATCTGAATATGGGAAAACTTGTTATTGCTATGAAAGATCCCTCATAAGTATTAAAAATGTGCTTAAGGATCGTCTCATTTAACCATTTGTGAAGGGGTTAAAGTGTCAAGCTTCATGTGTCTTTAATGATAAAATTATGAGTTAATTAGATTTTAAAAACTCATAAAAAAATTTAAATGCAGAAACATAACTCAGAGCAATCACATAACACAATGGATGATGATGGAGTTCACCCCTCCCGGGCTACATCTCCATGGACTTGCCTTAACTAGATAGGCCCTCCTGGGATTATGACTAAAATGTCTGATTACAAGAACCAATATTTCTCCAATGGTTTTTCTGACTATTCCATTGGCTTCACAACACTCAAATACCCCAAAAATGACTATCAAATTTCTTAATTTGGTTACCAGCTCCTTTAGGCTTGACCTCCAACCCTGGTGGCCATGGGCTTGTTTAATATCTAAAGTGACAAAATCATATTCAGATGTGTTCCAACACCTCTATAAACTATACTTCTATGTTCAAAGCATAAAATACATCAAAAATTGACTATTCATTCACTGAAATTTTCCTTCAGCTGATCTGGGCATGGCCTTCCCTCCCAGTGGTCCTAGGCTTCAAAATTCTTCAAGTGATCAAAAACACATGTAGATTTGCTCCATTTCCTATACAAGATATTCCAATGGATTCATTTCATGCTAGTCTACTAATAATGACTATCCTTGAACAAAATTTGGTCGAAAATTTACCAATATAGGCCTCATTAAATTTTCCCCTAGAAAAACTTGGAGCGATAAAAAGGTGTCTTTGTAGCTCCTAATTACCTCACATTAATTGTCAACCCAGGGACGACTTTTTGTTTCAAGAGTGTACTCAGTCTGAGGCGGCTATTTACTCAAGAGTAATGTTTTGCAGTATAGTGCTTAAAATCCAAAAGTAAATGAAAGCTTGTCTATAACTAAGTTACTTCAAAAGAATAAATCACACATTCAGAAAACTAGGCAGCTTATCAGTCAAGGGTTTGGCAGTGATAACCCATCCCTTTGGAAACTAATGGAGAGGAAATTAGAGCATAGACCACGGGTCTGGGAGCTAGACAGTGAATGCCGAAGCTCACTACAGCCTTAGATCGTTTCTCACACCAAAACAACAAATGCGAGTAAATAGAACAGCAAATAAAGAATTGAACATCAAATCTAAAATGGAACAGCAAACGAACAGCTAAGTCTCGCGAGTTGTAACCAAACTTAATCTATTAACCCAAATGCACTTTTCGCAATCAAATAACAATCTTTCACTTTTAAGGCAAGTTAAGCAGAACACGCTAATGGAACAGCAATAACTATTGATAAATTATGAACAGCATTAATAAATCATATATGCACACAACACGCTGGAAGGCCAAATACAAATGCATAATAACTTAACACAGGCACACGTTAATAGTAATCTGAGTCTGATACCGCAAGTATTAACCCTAGTTAGAAAGGGTAACGATTACAATTCATAATGGAACCACAATGTCAATTGAATAGCAACCGTATGAAGTATAAACCATAGAAAAATACAGTAATACCAGCTTAAGAAGGTTACAGCTTGGCTACTCTGCAATTAAACAGCAATAACGTTATGTGGAGAACAGCAATGTTACATTAACAACTTTAAAGGAATAACAATACGTTAAAATGCACATTACGATTTTCTTGTTGCAGAGAACGAAATAGGAAATATAACAGAGCTGTAATAAAACACACCAGATTACCGATTCAAGCTGATAAGCAAAACCACGCAGAAATCAAAGAGATAATATACAGCGGCAAGTGTCCTCCGGGGCCGGGCCCTTAGCCTCCAAGGGGACACCGCCTTAAGTTAATCCAGACGCAGAGATGAGATAATCACCAAGCTTATATTAATGCATTGGACAGAAATATAATGAACCAGTTCTCAACGAGACTCAATAATCAGCGCTGCTGTTTAACAGGAAATTACATGAAACGTCTTCCCAAATCCTCCTCTACACAATACGTGCTTTCTCCTTTTATAATCAGAAGGAGGAGAAATTGAATAGTAAATACAATCTTCCCATAACAATATTGGATTTCTTCCAACCAATTGATCAACAAGAAAATAGATTTACATCCATCTTTCAACAACAACAAGTCGAATTTGGCTTTTTAGCTGAGATTTGGAGGACGGCCGCAACAACAGAACTGAGAAAATCGTGCTTAAAGAACTCTGCGAATCTCTCAACACAGGCCGAATTTGGGCAAACCGTTCTTCAATAAAGTTAATTGGGTCCGTTCTGGACAAAACCCATGTTCCGGATTTTCCAGATTCGTCTTCATTTGCTCAGAATCTCAACCGCAAAACTGTCACTCCTTATTCCAGCGCATTTATGAGTTGGCACTTTTAATGATCAAATCTTCAATCTGGAAATTACCTTGGAGGCTAAAAATGGTGAATAATGTTATAACCAACTTATTAAAACTATCATTGATAAAATAAGTCATAATCATCAATTTATTAGAAATAAAGGAAGATAAATAATTTTCATCCATAAGAGCATAAATCATTTATAAAATGGATTTAAATGATAAATTATAACAAATGATATAATGGAGAAGAGTAAAAATGGATGAAATAAGTGTTACAAAGTGGTTGTATTCACGGCCCAACACACCCCCACACTCAATATGTTGCATGTCCTCATGCAACGAAAACTGAATATATTGCATGTCCTCATGCAACCCAAAGACAAAAACCCATGTGTTAACCAAGCAATAAAAATTTGAGAACAAATGAATGCTTCCTTAATTAATGAATATTCAATTTTAGCAATCTTAATGAAGGCATAACAATTTTTACATTGACATTCAACTATATGTGTGAAGTTGCAGCAAAATATGATATAGATAACAACAAACTTCATTAACCATTTTTTTCAAAACTACAAACCAGATTTTGTTGAAATGTTGCAAGTAAGTTTATAATATATGAAATGTCTCAATGATCCAAAAATCAGATCATTTTGATGCACGGATCATGAGATATAAACAAAATGGCTGTAGGTGAGAGTGCATGATTTCCGAAATTTTATGAACCAATTTAACTTGAAATTATCTGGGTTCGTATTAATGATACGTCTGAGTTTTCCAGAAATCACAAGAATTGAGTTCATAGTTTTAAAAATATTATGGAAATCAATTTCTGCATTGTGTAAAAATGAAATTGTATGCCTTAAATGAGAAAGAAAATTGAAAACATCCATCATGCGTAGCAATTCCTCCCCCTCTCTGAAGAATTAGCATGCCCTCATGCAATGCTAGAAAACAAATAGAGGCGGTTGCTACCAGCTGTTGAATTCTATGCTTGGTGGAAAACAACATGGAATAATGGAGGTGTTGAGAATGAATAAGAATAACAATGGATGATAAATAATATGGATGACATGGTCATAAGAAAGAAATGAATGAAAGAAATACTCCCCCATACTCGAAAATGATATGCCGCTGAAAAATAGGAAGTGGTAAAGATGTGGAATGAAGGATGATAAATAATGCTCAAAATGGATTTTTATGAAATTCTCCTAAATTCGTAATAAATCAGAAAATTATGCGATTTTACCTCAAGTTTTACCTCAAAAAATGTGGAATGACATATATGCACTGGCAGTTGTTGAAGCTGATGTAGGCAGAGTTGGTGCTGAAAGTGATGCAAAAGGTGGAATCCAGGTAAGCACATCATGTCTGAAGAATTGTTCACGTATGCGAGTTGCTCGAGCCTCTTCTGTTAGTTGCAATATTGTAGTCATGCTGTGAATAGAATTCTGCCCATACTTGTTGTTCTCCTATAAACAAAGCACTATTTTGCATACAACGTTCTTGAATCCATAGTGTTAGGTTTGAATAGCAACAGATAAGATGCATGAAAAACTTTCAATCAGAAAAACTTTTGTCAAATCAACAAGTTATGGCAGAGTGCAGTAATCATATCGCATGCAATCCCATAATGCAGACATTCCCCCCTCCAATTGGAAAAGGAATTCCATGACCATAAAGTATATGAGAGGTGTTGTGTTGATGGCAAGGCAAGGGAATGAACAATATAGCAGTGAATGAAGCAAAGTACACATATCAATGATAGGACAACGAGAGTTATGATTATAATGAGAGCAGAGTGTGTAAAGATAGTTATGAATAAGAGATAGGATGCTTTGGATTGATGATAAGTTATGAAAAAGAGAAAAAAGAACAACAATATGCCAAAAAGATGCTTTACTGATGGTATTCTAGCTGAAAAATGATGTGATTGATTATAAAACAATTTCTCATGCATAAAGGTTCAAAATAGGGAAAAAAGTAAGGAAATAACTTCTCTGATAAGAAAAAAAAAATAAGAAAAGGGTATTATAATAATAATTGACGATAAGATATAACTTCAATACCATAAGCAGAGCCGCTGCTGCCAGCAGGCGTCCATAGCCTCGGCAGGGTTGCTTTTTAACCCATATGAGCCAGGATCCTCAATTTATAACTAGAGAGTTACAGTGCTGTTCTACAGAAGAGATCAGTGTGCTAGCGTGGTAACCAGATAACCACACTGCCATTCACTGGGATGTAGCAAAAGTGATCAGGCCGGCTCGTGATGAGACCTCCTGTTCCAAGGATAATTTGGCTATCCAATGGATCATAACCCTGGTGTGGTGGCCATAATAGGAATGTCACTTTGTCACAGCCTTATGAACATGGTAGGCTGGCTCGTACTAAGACCCCCTATCCTCCATCTGCGAACAAAATTTTGTTATTATTACACATTTTTAAAAAAGAAGGAGACTCAATACTCCTTAAAAGCAGGGATGGTGGAAGAAGTTGAACATGTCAATAGAAAAATATACCCATAATCTCATTTATTACAGACAGAGAAGATTATAATCCAGAAGGGTGGAACCAGCATGGTATTAAGATGATCAATCAACATCATGTTCAATAGAAAACAATGCGGTAAAGTAGTATATAAATAATTGTGTCTCTTTTGAAAATATTCTATCATCAAGGAGCTGTCCTGTTAAAGATCATAACGTGAATGATATTAACTCGCTTCAATAGAATCCATAATTCTTGTCCTCATAAAAATAGTGTACTTCATGCCATGGAGGGGAATCAGTAAAATGTGGTTGAGATGAACTAGGAATAGTCCCACAAGAGGAAGAAAAGGTTGCTCTCAAAAATACTCCCAAAGTGTTGCTTTTTTGAATGAACAGCAAAAACACGCAAAAAAGTGTTGTTCCTTGTAGGGAAAAACAAAGGAAATGCACACAAAAAGCAAAAATACACACAAAAAAAGTGTGAAAATGAAAATGTCGTTCCTTTGAAGAAAGGAACAGCAAAAACTAAAAGTGCCGTTCCTTTAGAAAAGGAACAGCAAAAACGCAAGTGCCGTTCCTTTGGAAAAGGAACAACAAAATGGACAGTGCCGTTCCTTTGGAAAAGGAACAGCAAAAACGCAAGTGCCGTTCCTTTGGAAAAGGAACAGCAAAAACACACGTGTCGTTCATTTGGAAAAGGAAACAACAAAAATGAAAAGTGCAAAAGTGCTATTCCATTCGGAAAGGAACAACAAATCGTGAAAGTGCAGAAGTGTTGTTCCATTTGGAAAGGAACAACAAAACGTAAAAGTGCAAAAATGGTGTTTTATTCGAAAAGGAACAACAAAAAGTGGAAATGCAGAAGTGCTATGCCATTTGGAAAGGAATAGCAAAACGTGAAAATGTAGAAGTGTTGTTCCATTCGGAAAGGAACAACAAAAAGTGGAAGAGCAGAAGTGTTGTTCCATTCGGAAAGGAACAGCAAAACGTGAAAAAGAAACAGCAAAAAGAGTCGTGGAAAAGGAATGGCAAAATGACCCGTGACAAAGGAACAACAAAATGAATTGCTGACCAAAAAGGTGTTGTTCCTTTGGAAAAGAAATAAGAAAACAAAATTGTTGTCCCTTTGAAAAAGGAACAGCAAAAACGACAAAAGTGCACACAAACGCTGTCCCTTCAGAAAAAGAACAGCAAAAATACACAAGCATGAAATGCAAGCACGCAAAGAATGAATTAGCTGTTCACTGTATTGATGCTGAGGATGGGTCACAATTTGAATGAAGCAACACCTGAGACACAAAATATAAAAAAATATCAGAAAAGAAACAATGTTTTATTTAAAAACAATATGTAAATAACTAAATTAAGTTACAACAGCTATGATGTTATGTCAAAAAAAAATGATCTCTTTGAAAAATGTTTTGGCAGCAGTGATAAGACATGAATCTTCAGATTGAAATCAATTCTTCATTTGTCCTATTATGAATCCGTTGGGTAATGAGTTGGATGAAATTCCTTTGTTTTATTTAAAATTTCTTTCAAAATCACTTGTCCATAAATTGACCTTCTTTTTCTCCTAGGACCTGCAAAAAATGAGTATCTACCTGCAATAAAACATTAAATCATGGAGAAAGAGAGGTGTACGGGCTCCCTTAATCCAAGAATTATGAAAAAAATTAACAAGTAGTTACTCTGTATAACAAATTCATGGAGAAAATAACAAAGTAAAATTTATTTGTTACCTGTGGGAGAGCAGTGGCCAATCATGCTAACCTGCAGTGTTTTAATCACAACTTCTTTGTTTTTCGTCCAAATTGAGTGATTCCAAAGCCAAATGAGAGCTAATTCAAAGGTTAATCTCCAATAGCAACAGGTTTTAAAAATTCAATGATATGATATGTCAATTTTACTTAGAACAACCTGCATAGCATAGTCATTTTTGCTTACCCCACTTAGAACAACAGTGAATGTTTTAAGCATAGATTCTTCGTTTGATGTCGGATTCGAATGATTCAAATTGGAAATGAAAGTAGATTCATTTATTTATTTCCAATAGAAACAGGTTTTGAAGACAAGAAGAATTGATAGGTCAAATACTGTAAGGAACATCCGGAAAAACAGAGTTTTAAGGGTGCTGATTTACGATAGACAGTCAGTATTTTGATCATAACTTCCCCATACGATATCAAAAATGAGTGATTCCAATTTCATTGGAAACTAGATTCATAGGGGAATCTACCATAGAAACAGGTTTTAAAAATATGGTCATTTAGGCCTCCAAAAACTGACTGTCCCAACTCTGTTCCTGAGCTGCCCACTAGACATCCGGTCAATGTTTTGGTTCTAACTTTTTCGTTTCAAATCGAAATTGACTGATTCAAATTGGGTTAGAAAGTAGACATCAAGGGCTACCTAGGGTAGAAACAGGTTTTAAAAATATTCATTTTTGGTCCCTCAAAACATGACTGTCCCGACTGTTTTTCTAGAAAATTCATCAAGCCCGCAAGCCAAAAAATGATATTCAAGCATTTTTTTCAAATTGGTGATAAAAAATGAATATAAGTGTTTGTAGAACTATTATTTCCATTATAAGTCATCTACATACACCAATGAATTAAAAACAATTATCACCAATGTTGATTTGCATAGCATGTTGCAAAAAAAAAAAAACACTAGTTTTACATGGAAAAACAAAATGCATTTATTTATTCCCTTATTTATTTTATTTTCTACACTAACCTATTTTGATTTGAAAAATGAATATGACTACGTATATGAGTACTTCCAGTGGAGCCATTTTCGAAATAAGGCTTCATGTATACACACACCCAAATTTGAAAAATGCATATTAATGAAAATTAGGGTATGAGAAGCCAACTTCCCTTGAAAAGATGGAGTCAAAAATTGTTGAAGCGTGGAGCAATGTTGCAAACAAGTGATGGAGTGAAACCAATGTTCAATATATCCTTTATATTCTTGATTTCCCATAGCCATCATATCATGAAGTTCTTGAGCTTTTAAAATGACTTGTTGATGCAAACTAGAAGTAAGCTCATTTTCTTCCATAACTTCTACAATTTTTGAATTTGAAACATTCTGAATCTCATTGTAAGTTTTCTCTAATGGCGCATGTGAGATAGAATGGGTGGGAAGGGTGGGTAAATTTGGCAGTTCAACATTGTAAGTATGTTGTACTGGTTTATTGTGGTGAGGGTGTGGAATTAGTTGAGCAGGAAATTGTGTATGGAATGGAGCATTGTGATGATGTGGTTGGTTGGGTTGAGTGGATAAATTTGATATGCAAGCAGGATGTTGTGAAAGAGCTGGTGGAGAATTTGGAGAATGTGCTTGTGCTACAAGATGAGGGAGAGTAGTCATGCAATCATAAGGTGAACCATGCCAAACTTGTAGATAAGATTGGTGGTTATATTGAAATTGACATGGCTGCCCTAGAACATGAGTATTCCATAATGGATTATGCAAGTAAGAGAATGGAGAAGAAGTGTTTTGAACCATATCTGTAGGCCATGATTTCCATGGTTTTGACCTTGCTGCAGCTTCCTCACCTCTTTGATATGATACTTCCATCCTAGATAAGGAAGAGTAACCATCTATGGGCTGCTCCTTTTGGTCATGAGGGAAAAACATTTCATCAAATTCTTCATTTTTATGAACCTGCAAAACATCCAATTTTGAGCTTAGAGAGCTAATAAAATCAACTTTAAAATTTTCAAATAAATCATTGATTTCAGCTCTTATGTTTCCTATTCTTGTAGCAGATTTGGAAAACAAAGAACAAACATCTCTAGAATTCTCACCAGCCTTGGAGATTCCTCTTGAATACCTTATGCACAACTCACAAACATCATTATATGATAACTGAAAAACATCACCTTTTCCTATCAGATTTAAGAGTTCTAAAAATTCATCTTTGATTCCTTTAAGAAGAAGTGTTTTTAAGATCTCTTTCTCCAAATGCTTATATTTTGATTTTTGAAGGTTGTATTGAAATCGATCTACATAGTCCTCCAAACTTTCATCTTCCCCTTGTATTATACTGAAAATATCTTCATTGGATTTGCAATAGTCTTGGTACTTCTTCAAGAATATGTTCTTCATGTCCTCCCATGATTGGATGCAATTCCCACTTAGGCTCATGAACCATCGGAGAGCTGCTCCTTTTAGAGTAAGAGGAAACACTTTCAATCTTTGATCATTAGTACAATAATCATATCCTCTACAAAGTATTTCGAACTCAAATAAGAATGTATCTAGATCTTCATTTGCTAAACCATGAAAATTTGGTAAAGATGGGGGAATTATGTGCATTTGTATCACTCCTCCTAGATCTTTGATAGGAAATTCAAAAGTAGAAACGTGAGCCATTTCTTACCATAGTATAAGATGTTCTTCATGTGTTTCTTCGAGGATCATTCTTCAAATGTTCCTGTCAATCGGTTAGTGAAATGGGTGGTGCTTACATCACCACTTGCATGAGATCATGTGATCCATTTTTTTAAAAATTTCTATCTTTTTCCTAATCATTCACACAAAAATTCAAACATCTATTTCTACCCAACAAGGCAACAACAAATCTGTTAGGAAAGCGGACAGTGGAGCAGGGCTTGTACATGCTCCGCACGCAGGTTCTTACCTTCCATTTTTAGGATCCAACTCTTCCCTAGCAGACACTCATCAGCTTCACACTACTCTTTAGAAATGGCTACACTCTCCCCGGCAACGGCGCCAAAATGTGGAGCGATAAAAAGGTGTCTTTGTAACTCCTAATTACCTCACATTAATTATCAACCCAGGGACGACCTTTTGTTTCAAGAGTGTATTCAGTCTGAGGCGGCTATTTACTCAAGAGTAATGTTTTGCAGTATAGTGCTTAAAATCCAAAAGTAAATGAAAGCTTGTCTATAACTAAGTTACTTCAAAAGAATAAATCACACATTCAGAAAACTAGGCAGCTTATCAGTCAAGGGTTTGGCAGCGATAACCCATCCCTTTGGAAACTGATGGAAATGAAATTAGAGCATAGACCATGGGTCTGGGAGCTATACAGTGAATGCCGAAGCTCACTACAGCCTTAGATCGTTTCTCACACCAAAACAACAAATGCGAGTAAATAGAACAACAAATAAAGAATTGAACAACAAATCTAAAATGGAACAGCAAACGAACAGCTAAGTCTCGCGAGTCGTAACCAAACTTAATCTATTAACCCAAATGCACTTTTCGCAATCAAATAACAATCTTTCACTTTTAAGGCAAGTTAAGCAGAACACGCTAATGGAACAGCAATAACTATTGATAAATTATGAACAACATTAATAAATCATATACGCACACAACACGCTGGAAGGCCAAATACAAATGCATAATAACTTAACACAGGCACACGTTAATAGTAATCTGAGTCTGATACCGCAAGTATTAATCCTGGTTAGAAAGGGTAACGATTACAATTCATAATGGAACCACAATGTCAATTGAATAGCAATCGTATGAAGTATAAACCATAGAAAAATACAGTAATACCAACTTAAGAAGGTTACAGCTTGATTACTCTGCAATTAAACAGCAATAGCATTATGTAGAGAACGGCAATGTTACGGTAACGGTTTTAAAGGAATAGCAATACGTTAGAATGCAGATTACGGTGTTCCTGTTGCAGAGAACGAAATATGAAATATAACAGAGCTGTAATATAAGATAAAAAAAAACACATCGGATGCCGATTCAGAATGATAGAAAAAACCACGCATAAACCAAGGAGATAATATACGACGACGAAGTGTCCTGCGGGGCGGGCCCTGGCCCTCCAAGGACACACCGCCTTAAGTTAATCCGGACGCGAGAGATGAGATAATCACCAAGCTTCACTATTAATGCGTTGGATAGAAATATAATGAACTAGTTCTCAACGAGACTTCGATAATGTTGTTGTTTAACGAGGAAATTACATGAAACGTCTAATCCTCCTTTTTTACACAATACATGCTTCTCCTTTTATAATCAGAAGGTGGAGAAATTAAATAGCAAATAGGATCTCTAATAATAATATTGAATTTCTTCCAACCAATTGATCAACAGTAAAATAGATTTACATCCCTCTTTCAACAACAGCAAGTCGAATTTGGCTTTGTAGCTGAGATTTGGAGGACGGCCGCAACCACAGATCTGAGAAAATCATGCTCAAAGAACCCTGCGTTTCTCTCAGTACAAGCCGAATTTGGGCAAACCGTTCTTTAGATAAGTTAATTGGGTCCGTTCTGAACAAAACCCATGTTCCGGATTTTCCAGATTCGTCTTCATTTGCTCGGAATCTCAACCGCAAAACTGTCACTCCTTATTCCAGCGCATTTCTGAGTTGGCACTTTTAATGATCAAATCTTCAATCTGGAAATTACCTTGGAGGCTAAAAATGGTGGATAATGTTATAACCAACTTATTAAAACTATCATTGATAAAATAATTCATAATCATCAATTTATTAGAAATAAAGGAGAATAAATAACATTCATTCATAGAAGCATAAATCATCATAAAATGGATTTAAATAATAAATTATAACAAATGATATAATAGAGAAGAGTAAAAATGGATGAAATAAGTGTTACAAAGTGGTTGTATTCACGGCCCAACAAAAAACTCCACCAAAATCTGGCAAACTAGAGTTAAATCTCGCAACTCCGCTGAAATTGGAGGGACCACCAAAACTGCCACTAGCAGAAGCGTGATTAATTAAGAGATAAGTGTGCTTAACTGTGCACTAATCTTAAATTATTGGAGGCATTGGGTCCTGGGAAAATGACAGGGTTAAGTGGGAGGCGAGGCTGGCCCCTTCCGCTCCTTTGCCATCAGACAAATGCAAGCATTTAAATAGAACTTCTCCACAAAGGTTTTCAAGTCCTCTGTTTGTGGTACGTTGGTAAATGGTAGGAGTGGTATGGGGGAGGTCACAGGGTCGAATCCTGACCTCACCCATCCACAACGTTTTTACGGCACGCATATAAAACACACCATATAATACGCCTCACTATTTATAATGCCAAACATACATTAACCCATTGAAATATATGCCAACGTAAACATTTGAAATTTGGGTTATTTAAAATGGTATTTGTGGAATTTAATTAATATAAAGTTTGGAAATTATATATATATATATATATATATATATATATATATATGATACTTTAATTAATTAAAAAAAAACAATCTCACATAAAAATCAACATGAATCCAAATTCAACCTTGGAGGACATTAGAAAATTTTACCTTCACAACCCAAACTAGCGAATCTAATTGTGCCACTTGTCATAGTATCATTGGAAAAAACTGAAGAAGATCCTCTGCATGCTGATTGGAGTGCCATGTCATCAACTGTACCTGTTCTGTAATATTTTTTTAAAATTTGTGTGTTCTAAACAATGATCAGCAAACCATAAATCCTTCATCCGAACTCAATTTTTAACAAAACAAGTTGCGTTGGATTCCTTGCGACAGGTCGATCATTGTCATTCTAGTTTGGTGCAATTCTGAGCACTTTCATTTTTCAGCTAATTTTTGCCCCTAATCCAGATTCCGATCAAACTCGGATTGGGAGTATGGAGAGAAAAATAAAGGGGCTTCAGATTCTATGGTAGCCATACAACCCTTATGTCTCAAATAAATCCATAGAGAGTAATTATTTCTTTGTATTTGCACATTTTCCATACTAGCGAAAAGAGAGAAAATAAACATCACCTTCTAGGGGGGATTTCTCTCCCGAGGGTTTCCCAAGGAAAATATTAGTATTTATTATGGATGGTATGCATATTTTCTTTTGTTTTATATTTCTTGAATTTCAACTAGTTTAATTAGTTAAGCAGAAAAATCAACTAACTAAAGAATATGGAATCTACGAAAAAAATAATAGTAAATATTTCAGTGATTTTATTAGATCTATGTGACGAACTATTCTAGTGGAATATCCATTGTAATAAATCAGTAGAACATGTTCCTCATAATTTTTTCTCAGAATAATTGTAATCCAACATAGTTTCCTTAATCTGGTCATGAAAGTGTTGACCACACAACCTATTCTTGAAAATAGTTGACATGATGCTCCAATCTACAATATGTGTATTACACAGTACTTAATAAGATATGTACCTACAATAATTCTCTTCATTGCACGAGTGATCAAAGGCAGATATGTTTTTGTATTATTTCAATTTTCTAGTTGCTAACTAGCTTCTTTATGTTGAAAAATCTAGGGGTGGCAAGTAATTATGTGTGATATATTTTTTATTAATTTAATAAGTTTATTATTTTACTTGATTATTATTAGTGTTATTATATCATCAAACTACTACTAACTAGTAAAATCAATGAGATAATAGGTCACAATATGTAGGAAATTAGCTAGGGCCAAAAACTCTCCAACTTGAGAGGAAAAATCACTAGAATCCTTTCTCTTCTTATAGACCTTCAATTGACAAATTCTAATACCTTTTACCCTTGACCAAGATCCTCCAAGACACATTCAAACCTTGCTTCCAGAAAATTATGCAAATCTGACTTCCAACAACTTCTCCTATGATTTTTACCTCCCCAATAGATACTTCTGCAACTTCAACCTTTCCAGTAGATTCTTTTTCAACTTTGACTTGCCCAACACATTCTTCTGCAACTTCGATTTTTCCATCGAAATATTTTGTAGAAACCCTAACCCTTGCACGTCTGAGAAATGTAGGTGTATTATTTCTTCTTTCTTCTTCACTTGGGTGGACTCTCTCTCTTAGAGAATTCATATTCAAAATAACTTTACTTGATGACCTATCTTCAATTTTGCAATTCAACTTCTTCTACAACAATAGGATCCCTAATTGCTTCGCACGTGTGGAGAGTATTGGCCCAAAAATGATCCCAAAAACTCAGCTTTCTCTTCCTCCTTCATCCTCTTCTTATTCACACTAATTTTTCCTCATGGTGATCGAAATTGAGTGTGTGAAGTGTGTGTCTCGAAGTGAGGTCGAAGTCTCCTTTATATAGGATTATAGGGTAAAATTGCTTCTTTTAGGCTAACTTGTCTCTTCATCTAGGACGATTTGATATTTGTGCCATGACGAGGTATTGGAGGGTATTTTGACTCTTTTTTGGACTCAATAATATGTAACATGCCTAAATGTGTCTTCAATACTTGACAATGAGTCAATTGACTTTATGACAAACATAGAAGCACTCAATGGGTGGTTTACCTATAGAATAAATTTCCTTGAGCATGAACCCATGCCTTAAGAAAAAAAAACAATTATTTTTCTTTTTACATTTAAATACATAAAATCATGATCACATATTTCATTAGGAAGACCGAACCTAGTTACATATTTCAACACTCCCTCTTAACTAGGAAGGTATTCATAATCCATACAAATTACTTAGGAATTTTTCAATTTGAGGAATTATTATAAGAATATTAAGGTTTGGAACCCATTTTTTTAGCATCATATCATCTAGCATTGTCACATAGAAAGGCCTGGAACAAAAATTATATCTCTCCATAAGATCATAGAACAATGCTAGCGAGACCAATCTTTTATAGACATCATCACCATTATCTCTCAAGGTGCTAGCATACCCCACTGGGGTGTTCATAGGGTATGTCCTTCTATGACTATTCTTATCCTCAATTCCGAATCCTCAAATGATATCGTTCCTCTACAAGGAGTTTTATCTTGGATGCCTTACCACATTCTCAAAGAGTATAAGATTCTAGATGCTTACCCATACTCCATTGTTTCTTCCAAAGTGAGGATAATAATGATGTGTGTATCTCTCCCTCTCAACTAGGGAGGATGCGCATATTCCTATAAAGGAATGCACCCATTCCTACAAAAGGAATGTACCCATGTTCCTCTCATGTCAGAACTTGTCCAAGATCCCTTTTAGCCAAGGACTTTCTTGCAAGCTCCCTCTTAACCAGGGACTTATTTTCCAACAACAACTCTTTCGTGGAGGTCAAGGCACTATCCACTTCTAGAAGAGCTCCTCATTTTGATGTCATGAACATTATCTCTATCATTATGTATTATTTAATTTTTGGTACTTCTTTCTAGGGAATTGACCATCCATTACTTTCCTTCACAAGCCATAATGGTCATGTCATGCTTCTCTTTCTCAAAAAGTGATCCTTTAGTCCACATATGGATTTACTTCATACTGCTACCTCTTCCAAGTCATGCTTCCTTTAGGATGTTTCATCGAACCACATGAGTGCTAGTTGTAGGTTTCATCTACAACCCTCTTTTGGTAGCCTTGTAGTTGCCCATCTAGATGTTGTTCAAAATAAAAAATGAATATCAAATCATTGTTATCTTTTGTTATTTGCTTTCATCGTGACATCTATCTTGTCTGCAAGATCTTGCACATTCATAAATACATCTGCAAGACGTCATATGTCAAGGGTATCCTTTCTTTGTAGACCATATCATGGTATTCTACCTTATGGATTTTTCATGTTCAATTATTCTAGTCATCGGATGTTGACTTCCTATTACCGTAGTTGCATCTTTCATGATCTCCTCTAACTTTCTTCACATATTTCTCCCTGAAAACTTCCATCCATAGTTCCTTCACCCTTTCCAACCACCTCATATTACATATGAGGACCTATTATGTTGATTTCATCTAGTCAATTGTGAACCATGCCTTAATGCACATTTTCAAAGGCAGAGATACCTTTTGTTTAATCATGCTCATGAGATAGAGCATTTACCCATGCAATGACTCAATTAAATACATGCATACATACATCTTTCCTTCTTTCAATGATCTAGGCTTAATTAAACAACTTACCTTTATTGATTTAGAGTATTTCAATCATCTCGAAATGTTGCATTCCTTTGTCACCATACCATCATAATTTCAAACAAAGAATCCCATACAAGGTTGAATTCTTAGCGAGACACTTGCTTCCTTCAAGAGAGGTGAACCTTCCAATGAAGTTTACAACATAGGATCTAGATTATCATCATCTAACATAGGCTCCCTTCTCATAATGATGATGTATGATGAATTCCCATTATCATTAAAGATTAATTTATTCCATACGCACTCCACATGCTTGCAATGAGGTTACCAAGAGCTACTTCCTTTTACTAAATTTCCAATTCAACTATTTTTAAAGCTTTTTCTAATGATATCATGAGCTCTTGCTTCAAAAATATAATACTATGATGTCATCTCCTAAATTGATGCATCCTATCATGATAGTCATACTTTACAAACATTGAAAAGAACTTGGTGGAGAAGATTATCTCAATCATAGTAGAGATCTTTCTCTTCCTCCTTATTTGATTTCTTATTTTCAGCATCTTCACTTTTTCAGTGATATGGGATTCTTCTCTTCCTCTTTTGTTATTTTCCTTCTTGAGCTTTGGACAATATATCTTGTAATAACCATATTCATGAAAACCATAGAATTGGATTTTAGAAATATTCTTATTCTTTTTCTTAGGACCAAACTTTCTAAACTTTCTTTTTCTCTTAGCCATGGCAGCAAATGCTTGTGATTTCCCATTTGATCCTACATCACTTTTTTCCTTCAACCTTATTTCTTACATAATGACCAAATTTGACTGAACGGGGTAGCTTCCTTCTTTCCATAGATGCTTGATGTAATTTTTCCCTATTCTCCAGGCGGTGCATTGATCACAACGGTGGTCATTTCTTTGTCAAACATTATTGATTCCAACTCTTGTAGTTGGTCTCTTATTTATGACACCCTCATAAAGTATGAGGCTATTACTTATTCATTTTATATTTCCATCCTGTAGAGTTCTTTTCTTAATGATATCACTTCTCCCGTAGTACCCACAGAGAATAATTCTACTATATTTTCATATATTTCTTTTGATGTTTCTAAATTTGATGCATAAGGTATGAGGGGTTTCTTGGTGGATTCTATGAGAATCCTTCATTAGGGGAATTTTGAGGTTTAAAATGGGCCTCCTAAGGAAATTATAAAATAATAGTCGAAATAATAAAATAATATTTGATTACATCATCAAATTTTAGAGGGAAAAAATAAAAAACTACTTTTTCAACTTGTATTTTGAACTTATCTCCCTATGGTTTTACTCAAATTTTGAGCAGGAATACTTGTTGGATGCAAAATTTAATCCCCCATCCAAGGAGTACCCATGTTTCATACTTCTGATGGACTCTGCTACATGGAAAATGAGAAATACATTAAAAACATGATTGTAATCACATTTTTTCATGTATTTCTCATTTTCCTTGTAGCAAGGTCCACCAAAAGTATGAAACATTGGTACTTCTTGGATGATGAATTAAATTTTTCATCCAATGAGTAATCCCGCTCGAAATTTTGTTAAACCCTTAGGGAGATAAGTTGAAAATACGAGTTGAAAAAATAGTTTTATTATTTTATTATTTTTTAATCTTTTTAATTTCTTACTCCAAAAATGGTGAATCATCCTCCATGGTTCACATCATCATCTTGAATCCTATTGGTTCTCATAATTTTATTTTGGTTGTACATTTTTCTTAGGAGGCCCATTCTAGACCTCAAAATTCCCCTAATGTGAGCCCTTACTTCCCCTTTCATATACCCTGCTAGAGCTTGAGCTTATTCCTTTTCCGCTTTAGTGGTTGAACCCTTAACATGATCAATGACTTTTTTTTCTATGAGGAATAAATCTTCCTCTTCTTCCAAGCAAGAAATTTTGATGACCTAACTAATTCTTTTTTATTTCCTTGCAAAATGAAGTCATTTTGATAGACTCAGATGTGCACATAAAGATATTTACTTGTGAATATATTCCTTGATGAAAACATCTTCAACTTGCTACCTTTTTTATTTTTATGATGATGATAATGATATAATACATATTCTTTATGAATATTTATTCCTAAAAAAGTGAATCTTAAAAGAGTGGGAGACCACCTTGGTTACTTGATGATGATGTAAATTCCTTATCCTTGTTTTTCTTTCAAGTATAGTCTTCAAGATGTTACAATTTGTAATCCTTTCTTTATTTGAGTAGATTTAGGGTCTTTGAGGTCTCCTTATTCTTGTGGTGATGACTATTCTAGGTTCCTAAGAATGCTTTAAGTTTATTCCCTTTATTTGAATGAAATAAGGTTTTGAGATCCTCTTTAGTAAATTATTTCTAGATAATGATGTAATCCTTGTCTTTGTGATGCCTTTGATTATTCTTCATGTTGTTGATACTCTTGATGATATTTGAGTGCTTTGGACCTTGAGTGCCCTTCTTAAAGTTACCTTTCCTTGTTTTGTCACCTTAGCTCTGATAACATGTTGAAAAATCTAGGTGAAAAAAGTGTAGGCTATTTCTCTATCTTTGATAACAGCTTGTGATATATTTTTTCTTAAATTGATAAGTTTATTCTTTTACTTGATTATTATTAGTGTTCTTCTATCATCAAATAACTACCAAACCCTAAAATCAATGAGACAATAGGACACAATATGTAGGTTGTTAGGTCCCTATATTACTAGTATAGTCCCTTATTGTTGTTAGTGTAACCCAATTATTGTTATTGTTGTACCCCTGTAACCCCAATATTGTTATTATTGTGCCCTTACATTATTATTGTTAGGTCGTCTAGGATTATATTGTGGCCCCATGGACTCCTATATATAGAAGGAGGTTTTGTCATTTGTATCCTCCAAGAATTGTTCGTTTATGTAATGTAAATGAGGATTCCCCCTCGAAGTGGCTTATTTCTAAGGTGTTGATCTATCTTTTCTTCTATTTTTGGAGTTGGTTTCATAACATTTGATATTAGAGCCTTTGGATTCTGGGTTTCTCTTCTCCAAACAGGTCATTGTGGAATTTTTGCTATAAATTTTTTTCTACAAAGGTTCAAAAGCTTAAATTGTTACAGAGAGAAGCCTAAATCCTGATGAATGCCATGCAAACATTTCAAATCTTGGTTCGCAATATTTCCAGAGATATGATCTGTGGACATTAGGGTTTTTTCAGGCTCCCGAATTTCACCTAAAACAGGTCATCATGGAATTTTCGCTATAAATTATTTTCTACAAAGGTTCAAAAGCTGAAATGTTTACAAAGCGAATCTAAAATCCTGACGAAATTCTTGTAAAAATTTTAGATCTTGGTTCAAAATATTTGTGGAGATAGGATCTGTGGAACTTAGGGTTTTTTTAGGCTCCCTAATTTCATCTCAAAGAGGTGACTGTGGGAAAATCGTCATAACTCTCTCTCTGAGCATCGACCTAGAATTCTGTAAAAATTTGATGCAAGTACATGGACTGTAGTTTCATTTGTAGCAATTTCAGAGCCAAAGGAGGAAAAAATGACACATGTCACATCATACAAGTTCTCTCTACTGAACCAGTCCATAATTAGGTCATTGTAGGAGATTGGGCATAAATTTTCTTTGAAGAATTCAAATTAGGTCAGACCTGTGGCACTCGAATGAAGATTCGTAGGCCTACTACAATGCCAAATTTTAGATATTGAAGATCAGAAATCATAGATATAACTCAGTTTCAATATCGATCTTCTCAAAATCAAGAAAAAGGTGTGTATTTTGTTTTTCAAATTGCATAAGTGTTGTGTGAAAAATATATTTGAAGTGATTCCAAGGGAATATTGAAGCATAGATATTAGTATCAGTTCTAAAATTCCACCTAAAAATAATTCAACACCCATTAAGCCTTCATAAGGCTCAGCTATGACTCATGAAGAGGAAGAAACACAACATGGAATATCAAAATTACAAGAGCAAGTGCACCAAATTTCGCTCTCACAAAGAGCAACAAAAAATGAAATGGAAGTTTTGAAGAAAGACATGGAATCTAAGATGGATGGTTTTAAGAAATTCGTGGAAGCTAAAATGGATGGCATGGAAGCTGGCATGGAAGCTAAGATCGATGAAAAAATGAAAGGCAACATAGAAGACATGAAGAATGATCTAAAATCAGACATGGAAGGTTTGAAGACATGGTTAATACAAGAAATGATTCCTAATGGCAGAAATATAGTAGAGGAAATTCATGATGAGAACAAAATAAATGATAATCGTGATTTCATAAACTATAATGTTGGATTGAAGAACCACCATATTCTAAATATGGATATGAGGAATTTTGATGGAAAGGATCCCATAACATGGATACTACATATGGAGCAATATTTTGATCTCAATAATGTGCAAAACACACAAAAGGTACGCATTGAAACTTTACATTTAGAAAAAAATACATTTGTATGGTATCAATGGTTTTTCTCCCATAAAAGAATTGTCACTTGGTCAATTTTTACGGAGGAAATGATAGCACATTATGAGGATACAAAGAGCAACACCTTTTTAGCCAATTGATAAATCTCAAACGAAAGGATTCAGTGGTGGAGCACATTGAGGACTTCCAAAAATTGAATATAACGGTAACTGATATTCCAGAGGAACACATGGTTGATGTCTTCATAGGGACTTTAAAGGATAACATCCAACATGAAGTTCGAGTTTGTGAACCTGATTCATTGGAGAAGGAATTCAGGTTGGCAAGAAAAATTGAATGTAAAATTATGGTGACAAGGAATCCTACCACTCACATTTATAAAGATGGAAGTGTTGCTTCTCCTAGACTTCCACGACCTACAAGGTTGACACCACAACAATTGGAAGAAAAAAGAGAAAAATGGATTTGCTATAGTTGTGATAGAAAATACACTAAAGGTAACAAGTGTGCTGAGAAGAAATTATTTTACATAGATTGTGAAGAGGAGGAAGAAAATGAACAAGAAACTTCAAAAGAAGAGGATATACACCATGAACCGACCCTAGAAGAAGAAGAAATGAGTCTGACCATATCGTGTAATGCATTGGTAGGAATTAACACCCCTCAAACTCTCAAGATAGAAGGACATATCAATAATAAAAATGTAATAGTGTTGATTGATTCAGGTAGTACCCATAATTTTATTCATTATAAGGTAGCCAATGAATTGAATTGTTTCTTATACCTAGCACGAGAATATCCAGATATGGTTTCAAATGGAGGAACAATAAATTTCTCTGGAAAATTCCATAATATCAAGCTAACCATGGGGGAATATGTATTGAATAGTTCAATGCTTTCCATTCCAATGGGAGGTGTTGATGTTGTACTAGGAGTACAATGGTTACAATATTTTGGGACTGCTGGAAGGAAAGGAAATCAAATTATGGGGTATCGCAGGGAAGCCAGGAAAGATAATAATCTCTAATGTCATGAAAAATCTTCTGAATAAATAACAATGAGGCATAACTACACAATTATGCTCACTAGAAGTTCCAACATCAAAATCATATATTTCTCCAGATATACAAGAAGTCTTGGACAATCATTCCAAGGTGTTTGAAACTTCCAAAGGACTCCCACCTATTCGTGATCATGATCATGATATTCATTTGATTCTAGGAATTGTTCCTCCAAACATCAGGCCTTACAGATATCTTTATGTCCAAAAGAGTGAAACTGAATGTATGATTGCAGAAATGTTAGAGGCTGGTATAATTAAACCTAGTCAAATTTCTTTCTTTGCTCCATTAGTATTGGTGCACAAGAAGGATGGATCATGGCACATGTTTCTAGATTATAGGGAGCTCAATAAACTCACTATTAAAGAAAAATTTCCCATTCATGTGATTGATGAATTATTGGATGAATTACATGGAGAAATTTGTTTTACCAAGTTGGATCTTCGTTCAGGATATCATCAAATTAGAATGAAGAATGAAGATATTCCGAAAACAAAATTTTGAACTCATGAGGGTCATTATGAATTTTTGGTCATGCCTTTTGGCCTTACCATTACACCTTCTACATTTCAAGGGTTAATGAATTTCATTTTCAAACTCTTCCTTAGAAAATTTGTGCTAGTATTTTTGGAGGACATACTAATCTACAACAAGTCTTGGAAGGATCATGTTCAACATGTTAACATGGTGCTCAAACTATTGGAGGAGAAATAATTATATGCAAAAACATACAAATGTTTCTTTGGAGTAAAAGAGGTGGAATATGTGGGTCATATTGTATCTCATGAGGGCGTTAATGTAGACCCTAAAAATATTAAAGCCATTAAGGAATGGAAAGTCCCCACAACCATAAATCAGTTGCTTGGATTTCTCAGGTTAATAGGGTATTATTGCAAGTTTGTTAAAGATTATGGGAGAATAGCAACACCTCTAACAACATTATTGAAGAAAGATGCATTTTCATGGACTCCTGAAACAAATAAGGCCTTTGAACATCTTAAAGAGGCAATGTGCCTAGCACCAGTCTTAGCTATGCTAGACTTCACAAAAACCTTTATTGTGGAATGTGATGCCTTAGGAAATGGAATTCGTGTTATTTTAATGCAAGAAGGAAGACCCATTTCTTTTGAAATTCATCCAATGAAAGGGAAGTATTTACAAAAATCTATTTATGAGAAGGAAATGTCGACAATATTACATGCACTAAATAAATGGAGACATTGCCTAATGGGAAGACACTTCAAGGTAAAAAATGATCATGATAGTCTTAAACACTTTTTGGAACAAATAATATCTTCAGAAGAGCATAAAAAATGGGTCACAAAGATGTTAGGTTATGAATTTGAAATCATCTACAAAAAAGGGAAGCTAAATGTTGTTGCAAATGCACTCTCAAGAAAGGATGAAGAGGTGGAAGCATTGTTTTGTGCCTTTTCTATTATCCAACTAGATTGGATAACTGAAGCAAGGGATGAATGGAAGAAGGATGAAGAAGTGTAGACACTCATTCAAAAGTTACATCAAAATCCTAGTACATCTGATAAATTTAGTTGGAAAAATGAGTCCTTATGGTACAAATATTGCTTATATATTTGCAAGAATTCCCAACTAAAACAAAATATTCTTTTGGAGTTGGACACTTCTCCTTTAGGAGGACACTCAAAAATTTTAAAAACTTACCACAGGGTGAAGAAATAATTTTTTTGGGATGGCCTTAAATCTGATATTCAAAATTTTGTGGTAGACTGTTTGGTTTTCCAGCAAAATAAAGTTGAGACAATTAAGACCCCAGGTCTTCTACAACCAATATCCATTCCAAGTCAAATTTGGGAGGATATTTCAATGGATTTTATCACAGGTTTACATAATTCCGAAGGAAAGACTGTCATCATGGTGGTACTTGATAGACTTAAAATACCTTTGTAATCCTCATACTTAAAATACTAAGAGTAAAGGGATCTATTCTTGAATGGTTCATGAGGCACAATAGTTGCTAAGGTTTTGCAAATGGGGTAGCAAGCTAAGTGGGCTTGATTGTGGGGAAAACTCCACAGTTAAGCGCGCTTGAGCCAGAGGAGTTCTGGGATGGGTGACCTCTCGGGAAGTCCTGGTTACCGGGTGCAAGCCCCGGAAGTGATGATTGATGCTATGTGATTCATTTCACTAGTTTCAATCCCACTTCTTCACCCCTGTGAGCATCACCCGATGCAATGAGTGCTAAGTGGACTATTCAAAAATTATGAGAAATTTGTCAGCTATGAATACCTCTCATGGAAATGGTTATAGATGAATGACTTACTTAACGCAGTTTAATCCCGAAAATGATATCTAGTTGATAAACTTACCAAGTATGCACACTTTTGTGCATTATCTCATCCATTAAAGAAAGTACAATTGCTATTGCATTTAATGGAAACAATTCAAAAGCTACATGGAAACTTGAAGATTATTGTAAGTGACAGAGATCCCATTTTTCTTGGAAATTTTTGGATGGAATTATTTCTTGTTTGGGTACTCAACTAGCTCATAGCTCATCTTATCATCCTCAATCCCAGATGAATTCAGCCCAGACGGTGAATAAATTTTTGGAAGGATAACTTCATTTTTGTATACGATAAGCAAGCACAATGGGTCGAGTGGATTTACCTCTCGTTGAATGAGTGGTATAACACTTCCTTCCATATTAAAATAAAATATTTATTTATGGCACTTTATGGATATCATCCACCATCCATCACATCTTCTTTTAGAGAAAATTCTAAGTTTCAAAGCGATGGAAGATCACATCGAGCATGAGCAAGAAGTTCTCCGACTCTTAAGGATAACCTAAATTTGGCACAAAATCAAATAAAGTAAGCAGAATGAGATCAACATCGCAATGAGAAGTTTTGATGTAGGAGACTGGCTATTTTTATGGCTACAACTATACAAAAAAATGTCCCTAAACAAGCTAAGAAGGATAATACATTATCGCAAAAGTACTATGGTCCTTACAAGGTGTTGCAAAATATTGGTACTATGGCATACAAATTGGAGCTGCCTTCTTCTTCGTGAGTGAATCTAGTTTTCCATGTTTCATGCTTAAAGAAGGTTATAGGGGACAAAATTCTAGTTCAAACAATATTTCTAGAACTTGATGAGGAAGGAAAAATCATATTAGAACCTGAAGCAGTCATGCAAACAAGAACTTGACAGCTACGAAATCAATCAATTTGAGACTATATCATCAAATGGAAGAACTTGCCCACTGAAGATTCTACATGGGAGGATGTGAATTTTATACAGAAGCACCCGGAACTACTTAAGCACTGAGGACAACACTTTTTTGAAGGAGAGGGGCATGTTAGGCCCCTATATTACTAGTATAGTCCCTTATTGTTGTTAGTGTAACCCCCTTATCATTATTGTTGTACCCCTCTAACCCCAATATTGTTATTATTGTGCATTTACATTAATAGTGTTAGGTCGGAAAGGATTATATTATAGCCCATTAGGGGAATTTTGAGGTCTAAAATGGGCCTCCTAAGGAAATTATAAAATAATAGTGGAAATAATAAAACAAAATTTGATTACATCATCAAATTTTAGAAGGAAAAAAGAAAAAAACTACTTTTTCAACTCGTATTTTCAACTTATCTCCCAATTTTTTTACTCAGATTTCAAGTGGGAGTACTCGTTGGATACAAAATTTAATTTCTCATCCAAGGAGTACTCATGTTGCATACTTTCAATGGACCCTGCTACACAAAAAATGAGAAATACGTGAAAAACGTGATTGCAATCACATTTTTGAATGTATTTCTCATTTTTCGTGTAGAAAGGTCCATCAAAAGTATGAAACATGGGTACTCCTTGGATGAGGAATTAAATTTTTCATCCAATGAGTACTCCCACTCGAAATTTGAGTAAAAATTTTTGGAGATAAGATGAAAATATGAGTTGAAAAAATAGTTTTATTATTTTATTATTTTTTAATATTTTGACCCTTTTACTTAAAAAATGGTGAATCATCCCCCATTGTTGAAGTCATCATCTTGAATTCTATTGGTTCTTATAAGTTTTATTTTGGTTGTACATTTTTCTTAGGAGGGCCATTTTAGACCTCAAAATTCCCCTAATGCCATGGACTCCTATATATATAGAAGGAGGTTTTGTCATTTGTGTCATCCAAGAATATTCATTTATGTAATGTAAAGGAGGTTTCCGCCTCAAAGTGGCTTATTTATAAGGCATTGATCATCCAAGACCAAAATATCTCCAACTTGAGAGGAAAACCCACCAGAATTATTTCTCTTTTTATAGACCTTCAATTGAAAATTTCCAATATCTTTGACCCTTGACTAAGATCCTCCAAGACTAAGTCAAACCTTGCTTCTAGCAAATTACAAAAATATTTCTTCTAACATCTGCTCCTACAATTTGTACATCCCCTGTAAATTCTTCTGCAACTTCAACCTTTTTAGCATATTCTTTTGCAACTTTGACCTACCCAACAAATTCTTCTGCAACTTCGATTTTTCCAGTGAATTATTCTGCAAAAACCCTAACCCTTACATGTGTGAGAAATGTAGGTGTATTCTCGCTTCTTTCTTCTTCATTTGGATGGATTCTCTCTCCTAGATAATTCAAATTAAAAATAGCTTTTCTTGATGACCTATCTTCACTTCTGCCATTTGGCTCCTTTTGTTGCAATATGAGCCCTAATTTTTTCCCGCATGTGGATATTATTATCCTAGAAACAATCCCAAAAACTAGGATTTCTCTTCCCCTTCGTACTCTTATTATTCACACTCCTTTTTCCTTATTTTTATCAAACATGAGTGTGTGAAGTGTGTGTCTCCAAGTGAGGTCAAAGCATCCTTTATATAGGCTTCTCATAGGGGTGAATTTCTTCTTTTAGGTAGACTTGATCTTTATGCCATGATGAGGTCTTGGAGGGAATTTTGACTCAATAAAGCTTTCTTTACAATATGTAACATGCATAAATGGGTCTTCAATACATGAAAATGACTCAATTGAATTTATGACAAACCTAGAAGCACTCAATGGGCGTTTGACCTATAAAATAAATTTCCGTGAGCATGAAACCCATGTCTCAGGAACAACAATAATAAAATTATTTTTATTTTTACATTTAAATATATAAAATCATATCACATATTTCATTATGAAGACTGGACCTAGTTACATATTTCAACACATTACACTTCTTTGTAAAAATTTTCTCCCGCTTGTCTTGAAATTTGAAACTTTAATTGATAGATTTTACATTCATGTATACTTTTAATCATTGACTAAAAAAAATCCTTATTGATGAAATTTCTATATACCAAAATTTTAAAAATATTTACATTTGGTTAATATTTATAAGTTTCTAATAAGTACTTAGTAAACAAGGGAGGCTCCATGGCAGCTAGTCCCCGCCTTGAGCAAGGAGTCAAGCTTGATATTATCACAGCTTGGAGGTTATTGGATGAAGGTACTCTCCTCGGTGCTTCACATTCTATTGGATTCAGTTTTAACGAAATCGGCAAAAAATTTTACAATATGGATTGTGTGTAGTGCCAAGTGTGAAAATCATAGCATGATCTTAGAGTTTCGTATATAAATAATATTAATTCCAATCTCCCCAAAGTGCCATTGGAAGAGAAAAATATTTATCTCGAAAAATAAAGCTAATTAAATATTGGTATGAAACTAAAAAAAGAAAACTAATTAAAATTATAAAAAAATTACCAACAAATCTTTACGTTATCATAGGAACTTAAGGCAGGATTACCATGGGAAATGGGTAGAAATAATGATCGGAACTATGTAAGATGCTTCGATTTAGTGGCTCCATCAGACCCTACTAAGCTGACGACTTGAAATTAAAAATAAAAACATTTATTAAGAAATACAACAACAAATAAAATAACTAAAAAAAAATGTCGGACATGGATGCGATTAGTGCATGTAGCTAACGTGTCTCAACTGTTCTCTTTTAGAAGGAAGGAATGGCATTGTAGATATTTGTGTACAATTAGATTAGTGTACGCATCCAAGGGCTCTCATTAAAGTGTCCTCCCTGTATATAAACAAACTATGAAGTAAACACGTGGATTGTGGCGCCCTTTCTTATAGATTTCAAAGGATGTAATGTTATAAAAGGGAAAACCACAGAAGAGAGGAATGACTTGCCCTTTAGATCATTCTCTAGGTATTAATCATAAACAAGAAGTATGAAAAGCATCAATGGACATTAAAGTTGTGTGTGCTTCACTCTAGAAACTGCTTTTCGATTTTTTTCCAAATTTTTTATCAATTAAACATTTATTGAGAGAGAAAAAAATTACAGTTTAAACATGGATACACGATAAAAATGCACGTCACCGCACATCATTGTTCATAAGTGAAATTTTGCATTCTCACATTTCCAATTTCCATATTTTCACTACTCAAATAGAGTTGAATAATCCATATCATTTTAGCTTGTTGTTAGTTTACTTGTATTTTGGTTAGTCTATGATTGAAATGGGGATTTTATCCAAATTGCATCTCGTTTCTTTCTATCTTGGATCAGATAGGGGGTTATTCCTTTTCACAGTAAGCAACAATCAAATTGATGAGTAGGTAGGATCCACTCACGGTGGGATTTCTGTGACCATTTGTATTTGTTGGTGGCATGTCTCCTCTTGTAGGTTTCTAGGTCGAGGAGGTAAAATCTCTCAGGTACAGAAATTATTAATTGTTCAATTCTACTCGATGAACCCAATATCACCACCATGGAGTAAACCAGTGAAAGAGGTAAATTGAATCCATATCAGTTGTTGATAGATTTACAATGAGATATGCTACTGGAACTGGGTAAGCTTGATCTCTAACCGTCTCTAGGGAAGGATAAAATGGTTCAACCGCCTTTTCTCCTAGTAATGCTTTTAGTGCTTATTACTCTGCAACTATAAAATATCAATAAACTTCTTGCTTTGTTACTGTTTTTTTATTTATTTAACCTGCAGTTCCTACTAGGTTTCTATTTTTAATCTACAGAGATCAAATATATTGGTTTTTTATTTTGTTGTTTCAGTAGTATTTTTTTTTTGGTTTTTTATTTATTTTATTTCAGTAGTGCATCTTGACGGGTTTCAACACATAGAATATATTTCCATTGAACTAGGTGTCGATACTGAGGGGTAGCTCAAGCACGATTCATACTAGATATATGTTTTCATGAATAATCAAGGGGGTGGTTGAATAATAGGTACCCAAACCAAATGCAGAGTTAGTGAGTTGTATAATAGGCGACCATATTGCATGGTTCAGAGGGCACTTAAGTAAGCTTACACTACATCTTGAACCCCTATTTAATTATTTAAAGAATCTCATTTTGGTGGGGTCGATGACACTTATTAATCAACAATGGCTGGTACTAATGGCAATGGAGATAACACTGCCATTATGTTGGCATCAACTTTCTAGGTCTAGTAGGAGGCTCCACCTCTAAAGAGTCTTGTAGGTCAAATAGTAGGGCACCCCCAAGCAAGGAACAAGAAAGTATCGAATTAATGACCAGGCCCATGGCATCCCATGGAGAGTGAGGTGGAGTCAAATGTACCACCTCAATTGGCCAAGTTCATAGAGTAAAATTTACCAGACCAATTTAACTATCACCTTTTGTAGATACCTTTTAGTATTTCAATTACCAAAAACAAAAATTTTCCAAAATCACCAAAAATATCTAAAAATCCAAGTGATTTCTATTATTCACAAAATTAATTTTCTTACTTATTTAAATTTGTTGTGGAATTTGATATCTGAAATTACAAACATGTAATTGATTTCATTTTATTTCATGAGTCTTGTCTCTATCTACTTCGTTATGTGCAATTATGCACACTGAATAAACAACTTCAGTGAAATGAATAAATGACTTCAGTGAAATTATCGCCTTTTTTTTGGGTTAATTTGGGCACCATGAGGCCCTGAGAGAGCTTGGTGTACCTCCAGGTGTTATGCGCACAGATAAATTATTTTTGTTATGTAGATTTAAATTATGATGCAAAGGCATTTCCAAGTGGGAATAATGAATGAACAGGCAGTGACGGGCCGGGGATTACATGCAAATATGGCATGTGAAATTATGTGCACTAAATAAACGACTTCATTGAAATGAATAAATGACTTTAGTGAAATTATCACCTTTGTTGTTGGGTTAATTTGGATAGAAGCAAGGCCCTCAGGAGAGCTTGCCATGGGGGCTTGACCAATAATGAAGAACTTGGAAGGGGTCTTGGTGTAACTCCCAGATGTTATGCACACAAATAAATTATTTTTGTTATGTAGATTTAAATTATGATGGAGAGGCAGTGTCGGGTGGGAAAAATGAACGTGCAGGAGGTGACAGGTGAGGAGTAAATGCAAATATTGTCTATGAAATTACGTGCACTGAATAAACGACTTCAGTGAAATGAATAAACAGCTTTGGTGAAATTATCTCCTTTGTTTTTGGGTTAATTTGGGCAGTAGTAGGCCCTCAGGAGAGCTTGCCAGTGGGGCTTGAACAATAATGAGAAGCTTGCAAGGGGGCTTGGCATACAACCAATATGTTATGTGCATAGATAAATTATTATTTTTTTATGTAGATTTAAAGTATTATGTAGAGGCAATGTCAGGTGTGCAGAATGAACGCACAAGCAGTGACAGGTGGGTAGTACATACAAATATAGAGTACGTGGTTGTGGTACTAGCAGGGTGGCATAGAAGTCATGTTAAATAAACCTTGCCAAAAATAATATATGGTCCTCAACAAAAATGAGTAACACATAGCATTTACTGCCTTCAACTAATGCCAGCATTAGTTCTTCATTTTCAAAATGCGAAGAAAATGGATGAATATAACATAGGTTATAGCCTCCCCATCTCAAGAATAGGTCAAATAAGATGACTAAAAAAAATTCACTATGAAAAATACACTGCAATCCTAAATACTTTGGTTTTTCATAACATTAAGCAAGCGAAATTAATATTAAGCAGTCAAAACTAATATTAAATCCCACCCTATCGATTACGATAATCCCATACGTGTCTGCGACAAAGACTAATAACATATGACCTTCAAGAAGTTTTTCATGACATTAAGCAAGTGAAATTAATATTAAATAGCTGGAACTAATGTTAAACCCCACCTTATCGATTACTATAATCCCATATGTGCCTGCAGCAGGGACTAATAACATATGACCTTCAAGAGATATATGACCTTGAGGAAATCTGATTTTGTAAAAGGTATTTTATGACAATCCCATGCATGACTAACATGTGTTTTGTTTCCATTTTTATTTTCACAAATTGTCTCATTTACAAACTGTGTTCCTATTTTATTCTATTATGTGTGGTGATGGAGTGTTTATATTTTTATCTTTACACTTTCTACCATAATTTACAATTAAAAATATTTTGTTATTTGAACTCCATAATTATGGTTACTTTTTCAAAAATTTAGAGTGCCAAATTTTCTTAAATATTTTGATATCTATTTACTTTTTGAGTTCCCCATATTTATTTTTAAGGTTGTGCATGTCTAAATGAAAAGATTATTTTGTTAGACCACAACATTTTTACATTTTTTCTTCTCTGTCTGATTATTAAAATTGATGATTTCTTGTATATTTTTTTACTAAAGAACTAATTAAAATCAAAATAGAAAAAAAATTATTTACTTTTTGTTTTTAAATTATATTTTTTTACTAAAGAATTAATTAAAATAAAAATAGAAAAAAAATTATTATTATTTTTTTTAGCAAGCAATTTTATTTTGTAATTGAAAATAATCTATGTTATTTTAAAATTATAAATTAAGATATATATAAATTCAAACTAATTACCAGATATTTTACTAAAATCATTGATATGATTTAATCATTTTCCTTCCATTCATTTCATTGTCATTATTTATATTATTTATTTATTTAATTAAGCATATTATATTTTCTTGTTTTCTTCAAGTAAATATCTTCATTTTCTGGTTGAAAGTGCTTGCACTTGATATCATGAATCAAAAAATCACAAATGATTTATATAATGCAACGATTAATGTTTAAGGATTTATATAACGCAACGATTATTGTTTAAGGGTTCAATGAAAATTGCATTAATAAAAATATTATCTTATTTTCAAATCACAAATGATTTGTATAATGCAACGATTAATGTTTAAAGGTTTAATGAAAATTGCATTAATAAAATTCTTAGGATTGACACAAATAATTGTGCATATTTTAATTTGAATAAAGAGATAATAATTTATTCATTGAGTATGAGTGGGTGGGATGATGGGTTGGAAAAATAAGCTTTTACGTAGTGCTAATTCAAGATCTCTCTTGGCATTACAATTATGTAACAAGTAACAAGTGCTGCAAGGAAATATCGTCTTTATCATTGAAATTAAGAAATGTGTTGCTAAAAAAATTTATATAAAAATCGGCAACATGATATATATTGAGATATTTAAACTAATATTAATATAATATGGATAATATTAATATATATGTAATTGTTGGCAATATGATGCAATGTGTTGTCCTTGATGGCAACCTACTTGATGAAGTTGGCCTTGATGGAAACCTACTTGATGAGTCGCCTATGATAAGCAACCTATGTGCTAAAGATGTAAGAATGATGTATCTACAGATCAGTTCAGATGTGACAGAGAAAACATTTCCAGTAAGTGCCAGAAAAATGATAAATATAATATGTCACAATGTATACACTACTTTTGTGAAGGCAACCCGCGTATATACTCTACTTTTGTGAAGGGAACCCGCGTATACATTCAGGGTTAGCATATACGCAGTTTTTATGAGGCGAAGTTGCGTATACACGCGGATACGCACGCTCAAAGTCGCGTATGCCTTTTGCGCTCTAAAAACTATGATACCTAGGGGCATTACCATGGTATTGGCCCACTGTATTGAGCGCTGGATTATCTATTTGATCCCGTCCAGGAATACCATCAGAAGTTGTGTGGTTTTGACTCATGGTATTGATAAAGGCTAAATATATATAAGGAGAAGAAGATCATTGTGCAAGGGTGTGCATGAGTAAGGGTTGTTGATGAATAAATATCTCTAAGGATTATCTGCATGAATGAACTCTGTTCTTAATTGATAGATCTGAATCTTTGATGCACCCATGGATCTAAGGATGGTTCAAGATCTCTAGATCTTATGATGATGATAAATCTCTAGGATGATCTGCAGCAGAAGAAATGGTGAAGATCTGGTGCAAAGTCTGCTGAAGATAATGAAGAATTTTGGGTAAGTTTATAGATCTGATCTGTTTTGTAAAGTTTTCCATTTACATATCTATACGCTAGTTTTTCTCTGCAAAAGCGCATGTATATGCGGTCTCTATTAATGAAAGGCGCGTATAGGGTTTTCTGAAGAATAAAATACACAGAAGTATACGTAGGTTGGTGTGCAGGAAAGCGCATATGTACGCGGATTCAGTAAAGAAAAGTAGCATATGATATTTGATTCAATGAATGTTCAGGGTTGAGTTTACATCTACATATCTATTCCAAAGTCTGGGTTATCTCTGATATTCTGGTTACAGTGGTCACACTATTTTGTTTGAAGTATTGGGCAAAGTATGTTTATTGATAAGTGAAGGGTTGTGTTGAAGCTGTTTGATCCAGTATGAAAATTGATGAAATGTGGTCTGCAGTGGATCTAAGGGTTGAAGCCTTCAGTATGAAAGTAGAAGCTTTCTTCCAGTAGACGTTGGTGCTAATATCAGGGGGTAGTAGCTCCCTTCCAGGAGAGGCTGGTAAACGAGAGCAGGGGGTTGTAGCTCCCTTCCAGGAGAGGCTGGTAAACGAGAGAAGGTTGTAGCCTTCTGTAGGTGGGTGCCTGCGTGCTGGTATGAGTCTGCGCCAATACATGGTTGTAATATGTTTTCTTTATAATAAATATTGAAGACTGAGATGACGGTAGCGGTGGTTTTCTCCCGACTTGGGTTTCCACCTTAAATCATGGTGTTCATGTGTGTTGCTTATGTGTGATGGTTTATTCTGTTTTTACTGCACATGCTTACTTCTTAACATCTGATGAATAAATAATGCAATGATTTAAGAATAAAATACATAATAAGAGCTCTAAGCATACGCGATTTTCCTTAAGGATATCCACGTATATACGCTAGTTTTGTTCTGTAAAGTAGCATATGGGTTTTGAGAAAAGAAAAGTAAAAATTTTATCAGTTAGCTCTAAATATTGATTCACCCCCCGCCCTCTCATTAATTTTCCCAACAATTGGTATCAGAGCAGGTCCTTCTGAAAAAGCTTAGCCGCTAGAAGGAAGATCAAGCAAGATGAGCAATCAAGATGGAACAACATCTATCAAGCCTCCGCTCTTTAATGGAAGCAATTTAATCTTCTGGAAAATAAGGATGAGATCCTATCTTCAGTCTATGGGAGCAAATGTATGGGCCATTGTTGAACGAGGATATCAATATCCAGCTGCTGTATCAAAATATCCAACTGAAAAGAAGAATTATGAAACAAATGCAAAGGCAGTCAATGCTCTAACAGGAAGTTTAATTGAATCAGAATTTGTCAAAGTTATGCAGCTGAATACAGCAAAGGAGATATGGGACAAAATCATTCAAAGTTATGAAGGTGATGCAAAGGTAAAAAGTGCAAAACTTCAAACTCTCAGAATTGAATATGAAAATTTAAAGATGCATAGTGATGAGAATATTGCCAGTTTATTTTTACGTCTTGATGATGTTGTAAATCGTATGAGAAATCTGGGAGAAACAATAACCGAATCTACTTTGGTTGAGAAAATTTTAAGATCGCTAACGGAAAAATTTGAGTCAAAAGTTTCTGCTCTTGAAGAAAAACAAGATCTTCAAAATCTTACTGTGGTGCAACTTCATGGCATACTAACTGCATATGAAATGAGAAGAGGAGGACCATCTGAAGTCAAAGAGGTTGTCTTCAGAGCATCTACAAAAGGGAAATAAGTACAAGAAACAGAAGGATCAGGATATATCTCAGAAGAAGATGAGGTAAATTTTGTAAAGAAACTCCAACTTGGCACAGGACGGTTCAGAGGTAAGCTTCCTTTCAAATGTTTTGAGTGTGGAAGAGTTGGTCATTATGTTGCTAAGTGTCCTCATAAAGAAACACCTACAAAAGGGAAGGAAGTAGCAAGAAGGAATAAGAATCGGTTTAACACTAGAAAAATTTACTATACTCATGAAGACAGTGATGGGTTATCTGATAGTGAGGAAGAATGTGAACAAGATCTTAGACTTCTCATGGCATTTGAATCTAGAGAAGAAAAGGATAATTTTGTGGATGCTCTAGAGGAAAATGATTTTCTTGAAGAAAACAATTAACTCAAAATACGCTTAGAAGAAATTAAAATACTCTTAGAAGAAAGGAAAATAACCATTAGAAGAAAGGAAAATAACCATAGAAACTATGGAAAAGCAGTTTGAAGAAGCGAAGAAACACAATGAGAAATTAGAATGTGAAGTGGTAAGTCTAAGAAAATAATTTGAGAAAGTAAAGACTCTGAATCTTAGATTTGCTAAAGGATCTGAAACCCTAGATGAGATTATCAAGGTACAACGTTCTCCTCTTATAAAGACAGGTCTTGGATATACCGAAGAATCTTCTCAGGATTCAACACCAAATTATCTAAAAGCAGCTACAGCTGGTTTACAACATTCTGCCACTCAGCAAGGGAATAAATAATCATTACAGGTAAAGCATGATCATCTCAATTCAAAGAACACCAACAGGAATATCTTTCAAAGAAACAACAATCAACAGGTAAATTCAAGTAGAAGATTTCATGATCGTAGAAATTTCTTCTTCAATGGACAATGTTTCTCGTGTCACAATTTTGGTCATAAAGCTGTTCAATGTGTTGCATATAAAACCATCATGACAAGAGAAGAAAGAAAGAAAAGGATTGATATTGAAACAAAGAATAATACCTATAACAAATTTTCTCCATTTCTAAATGAAGTTGAATGTGCTTATTGCAATAACTTTGGCCATGAAGAATCTGAATGCAGGAGCAAAGTTCAGCCAAAAGAGCATGTTCCTTCAAGCTCCAAAGTATGGAAAAAGAAGGAATTGCAGGTTGAAAATTGTGGCATAACGTTATTTGCAGAAGGTGAAGAAAATCAATGGTACATTGATAGCGGATGCTCAAGACACATGACAGGTGACAAAAACAAACTTCTTACATATAATGCTCTAGAAAAGGAAAATAAGGTTACATTTGGAAATGATACTCCTGCGGTAATTAAGGGAAAAGGGTCTGTGTTTCTAAAAGAAAAGGTGAAAGCTAATGATGTCATGTATGTGGATGGATTAAAGCATAACCTATTAAGTGTAAGTCAAATGTGTGATCAAGGAACTGAAGTTTTCTTTAGTTCAAAAGAATGTGTGGTACGTGATCTTGATACAGGTAAAACAATTATAAAAGGAAAAAGAACTCCAAGCAACCTGTATGTATTGAAGAACTGCAAAGAACAATGTTACTTGAGCAAATCTTCAGAAAACTGGCTATGGCATAGAAGTTTGGGGCATCTGAGCTTCTCTTAAATCAAAAAATCAAGCAGACTTAAAGATGTCCGTGATCTTCCCAATATTACTCCACCCGAAAATATCATATGCAAATCTTGCCAATTTGGTAAGCAAACCAGAGTACAGTTTAATGCCAAGGAAGGATCATCAAGTAAGCCTCTTGAACTTATTCATACTGACATATGTGGACCTGTGAGGAAAAATTCACCATGTGGTGAACAATACTATATCTTATTTATTGATGATTTCTCTAGAATGTGTTGGATTGGGTTGCTTAAACACAAAGATGAAGCATTTGAAAAATTCCAGACCTTCAAAGCACTAGTTGAAAATGAATTAGATCTGAAAATCAAGTGTCTTAGATCTTATCGAGGAGGAGAATATACATCAAATGAATTCCTTGAATTTTGTGAACAACATGGCATAAAAAGACAGTTTTCTGTAGCTGGCACTCCACAACAAAATGGTGTTGTAGAAAGAATGAATAGAATAGTTCAACAAATGGCTAGAGCTATGCTTGATGATTCCGGAACACCTGACACATTTTGGGGAGAAGCAGCACATACAACAGTAAATATTCTTAACAAGGCACATGTTCGTGTAAATAGTGATAAAACTCCATATGAACTCTGGTATGGTAATCCTCCCACTGTGAAGAATTTTAGAGTTTTTGGAAGCAAATTCTTTATCAAAAATAATAATGAAAAACTTGGCAAGTTTGAACCCAGAGCAGATGAAGGAATACTTCTTGGTTACTCCTCTAGGAGTAGAGCATATAAATGTTACAATAAAAGACTTTGGAAGATTGTTGAATGTATTGATGTTGTTATTGACGAGTCTCCTGCAGCCCCAAAAGAAGAAAAACAAACAACAAATGAAGACGATGGTGACATATGTCCTCCTACATCAAATAGCAATGATATAGACAGTGAACCCAATGAAGAACCTGAAGATGAGTTATCTGAAAAAGCTCCATCCAGATATGTTCAAAAGAATCATCCAGAATCTCAAATTTTGGGAGATAAGGGATCGGGTGTACAAACAAGAAGGACTCTTGTGGGATCTTCTAGCTATCTGGCATTTCTATCCACTATTGAACCACACAATGTCAATCAAGCTAGCAAAGATGAATGTTGGATTCAAGCCATGAATGAAGAGCTTGATCAAATTGAAAGGAATCACACTTGGGAATTAGTACCAAGACCTCATGAAAAAAATGTCATTGGAACCAAATGGATATTCAAAAACAAGTTAAATGAGAATGGGGAGGTTATAAGAAATAAAGCTAGACTTGTCTGCAAGGGGTATGCTCAACAAGAAGGTATAGACTTTGAAGAAAATTTTGCTCCTGTAGCTAGACTTGAAGCCATAAGAATGTTTCTTGCTTTTTCAAGCTTCCAACAAATCAAAGTTTATCAGATGGATGTTAAATCTGCTTTTCTCAATGGAGATCTAGAAGAAGAAGTTTATATAGAACAACCAGAAGGATTCATTTTGGGAAATGATGAAAATCTTGTTTGTAGACTTAAAAGGCTCTATATGGTCTCAAACAAGCTCCAAGGGCATGGTATTATCGTCTTGACAAATATCTTCATCAACAAGGATTTTCAAAGGGGTCTGCTGATAGCAATTTATACACAAAAATTGAAAATGATAAACTATTGATTGTGGTTGTATATGTTGATGATATCATTTTTGGAAGCAATGAAGAATCTATGAGTCAGAAATTTGCTTCTGCTATGCAACAAGAATTTGAAATGTCTTTACTTGGGGAACTAATATTATTTCTTGGCTTGCAAGTGCATCAAACTACAGATGGCATATTCTTATCACAAGCAAAATACCTTAAGCAAATTCTAAAGAAGTATGGCATGGAAGAGTGCAAACCTGTAAGTACACCAATGATAACCGGATGTAATCTCAGTTCTCATGATGATTCTCCCACGGTGAATCAACCAGAATACAGATCTATGATAGGAAGTATACTTTATCTCACTGGGACTAGACCAGACATTATGCATGCAGTTGGGATTGTTGGACGATTCCAAGCTAATCCAAAAGAGTCTCACCTTCAAGCTGTCAAAAGAATATTCAAATATCTACAAGGAACTCAAGACTTTGGACTATGGTATCCAAAGAATGCTAATCTCACTCTTCATGCTTACACTGATGCAGATTGGGCTGGAAATGTTGATGATTGGAAAAGCACTAGTGGTGGTGCATTCTATATGGGGCCCCGGTTAGTATCTTGGTTCAGCAAGAAGAAAAACTCTATTGCCTTATCTACAGCAGAAGCAGAATATGTGGCTGCCGCATCATGTTGCACTCAACTTCTTTGGATGATGCAAACCTTACAAGACTTTCAAATCAAATGTTCACCTCCTATCTCCATTATGTGTGATAATAAAAGTGCCATCAGTATCTCAAAGAATCCTGTTATGCATTCCAATACCAAGCACATTCCCATCAAGTATCACTTCTTACGTGAACAAGTGCTTGAAAAAAAGGTGAAGTTGGAGTATGTTCCCTCCAAAGAACAAGTTGTTGATATATTTACCAAACCTCTGCCTAGGGAAGCATTCGAATATCTCAGACAGAAGCTAGGAGTAGTTTCTGCCATGCAGAAGATCAGATCTGCTTAAATGCAGAAGATTAAATTGGATACACGGATTTCATGAAAGACAGTCACGTATATACACGAGTTTATATAGATAAAACCGCGTATGGGTGGTTGCTGACAATTTTTCTCTGGGTCAGCATTCTTCAGCACAGCTATGGTGCTGTTGGGTATCTCTGGTGACGTTCAGCTCTTATATTTCTATTTCATTCTCTGATATTGGGTGAATATGCCTTGATGATTTGTTGTTGAAAGTGTTCAGGATGCACAAGCTAAGCGGGAGCGTTGGTCATGTGGAAAGGATGCATTGTTGGCATTATGATGGTTCTAAAATATGATCTCTCTCTTGAGGTATTTTTGGTATTTGTAACAAAAGGTCATATTTGTAATGTGATGAAAAGGTCATGTTGAGACCTATGATGTAAAATTGTAATATTCAATCATGTAAGGACTTGGTCAAATTTGTAAACCCACTTGGTAGGGTAGTTGAGTCAAAATATGTAAACCCACTTGGTTGGGTACCCGAGTCACATATGTAAATCCACTTGGTTGGATCATTGATGTAAGTATGAGTCCTTGGTGATAGGAAATGTCATAAAGTCATGTACTTCATTGAAAAATATGTTTGAAGATTTAGCATGAACTCAGGGGGAGCATGGTAGCTTCAGTGCACATCAGATCTACAGAGCTCTTCTATCTACATGAGAAGAAAAAACCTTGTTTTGGTTTTGATCCGCCCTTTGCCCTTGATGTCAAAGGGGGAGAGTATCATGGTGTTTATGGTGTTTGAATAGGGGGAGAGTATCCTGGTGGTTGCATAATGGTTATATTCAATGTATCTATATGTTGTGGTGATCAAACACCATCATGGTTGCCATCAAGTCCAAAGGGGGAGATTGTTGGCAATATGATGCAATGTGTTGTCCTTGATGGCAACCTACTTGATGAAGTTGGCCTTGATGAAAACCTACTTGATGAGTCGCCTATGATAAGCATCCTATGTGCTAAAGATGTAAGAATGAGGTATCTACAGATCAGTTCAGATGTGACAGAGAAAACAATTCTAGTAAGTGCCAGAAAAATGATAAATATAATATGTCAGAATGTATACGCTACTTTTGTGAAGGAAACCCGCGTATATACTCTAATTTTGTGAAGGGAACCCGTGTATACATTCTGGGTTAGCATATACGCAGTTTTTATGAGGCGAAGTTGCGTATACACGCAGATACGCAAGCTGAAAGTCGCGTATTCCTTTTGCGCTCTAAAAACTATGATACCTAGGGGCATTACCATGGTATTGGCCCACTGTATTGAGCGTTGGATTATCTATTTGATCCCGTCTAGGAATACCATCGGAATTTGTGTGGTTTTGACTCATGGTATTGATAAAGGCTAAATCTATATAAGGAGAAGAAGATCATTGTGCAAGGGTGTGCATGAGTAAGGGTTGTTGATGAATAAATATCTCTAAGGATTATCTGCATGAATGAACTCTGTTCTTAATTGATAGATCTGAATCTTTGATGCACCCATGGATCTGAGGATGGTTCAAGATCTCTAGATCTTATGATGATGATAAATCTCTAGGATGATCTGCAACAGAAGAAATGGTGAAGGTCTGGCGCAAAGTCTGCTGAAGATAATGAAGAAATATGGGTAAGTTTATAGATCTGATCTGTTTTGTAAAGTTTTCCATTTACAGATCTATACGCTAGTTGGTCTCTGCAAAAGCACGTGTATACGCGGTCTCTATTAATGAAAGGCGCGTATAGGGTTTTCTGAAGAATAAAATACACAAAAGTATACGCGGGTTGGTGTGCAGGAAAGCGCGTATGTACGCGGCTTCAGTAAAGAAAAGTAGCGTATGATATTTGATTCAATGAATGTTTAGGGTTGAGTTTAAATCTTCATATCTATTCTGAAGTCTAGGTTATCTCTGATATTCTGGTTACAATGGTCTCACAATTCTGTTTGAAGTATTGGGAAAAGTATGTTTGTTGATAAGTGAAGGGTTGTGTTGAAGCTGTTTGATCCAGTATGAAAATTGATGAAATGTGGTCTGCAGTGGATCTGAGGGTTGAAGCCTTCAGTATGAAAGTAGAAGCTTTCTGCCAGTAGAGGCTGGTGCTAATATCAGGGGGTAGTAGCTCCCTTCCAGGAGAGGCTAGTAAACGAGAGTAGGGGGTTGTAGCTCCCTTCCAGGAGAGGCTGGTAAACGAGAGAAGGTTGTAGCCTTCTGCAGGTGGGTGCCTATGTGTTGTTATGAGTCTGCGCCAATACATGGTTGTAAGATGTTTTCTTTATAATAAATATTGAAGACTGAGACGACGGCAACGGTGGTTTTCTCCCGACTTGGGTTTCCACCTTAAATCCTGGTGTTCATGTGTGTTGCTTATGTGTGATGGTTTATTCTATTTTTACTGCACATGCTTACTGCTTAACATCTGATGAATAAATGATGCAATGATTTAAGAATCAAATACATAATAATAGCTCTGAGCATACGCGAGTTTCCTTAAGGATATCTGCGTATATACGCTAGTTTTGTTCTGTAAAGTAGCGTATGGGTTTTGAGAAAAGAAAAGTAAAAATTTTATTAGTTAGCTCTAAATACTGATTCACCCCCCCCTCTCAGTATTTTTCCCAAATAATTTTAATATAATAGGGATAATATTAATATATATGTTTTATATTTGTAAGTTAATATAAAATTATTATTTTATGAAACAATATTATTTTATGAAATTGTTTTATAAAGTACAATTGTATTTATATTTATAATAAAATTTGATAATTTATATTTTCTCAAAAAATAAGCTTTGGTAATTCAATTGAAAATTAGTAATTTTGGTACGAGTTTTTACAAAATAGATGTCTTTTTTTTATAGATATAAATTACAATTTTTTTAGTACAATGCACAATTGCATAGTGTTGATCAATTTGGCATGGAACTTAACATGATGCTAGAGTAATGTGAGGACTACCAATGTGAAAATTGTGAGGTATTTTTCTTGGGATACTTTTGGCCTAAGAATTCAACCATTGACCATCTCATAGCTTGTATATGTTTTGAAAAAGAGATGAAGAAACAATATGCTTCTTTGATTTTTCTAGAAATTGTGATACTATGCCTAATAAATTTGAAAAAGAATGGAGAAAGTAGGAATTTCAAGTAGAGTGGAGAAGATCTACTTACAAATTATATGAAAATTTAAATGTAAAATTGAGAATTTCAATAAATGATAAAATTAGAAGGACTTATCAAAATCAAGAGTAAAATATAAATTAAATAAGAATGTATCCTCTATTTGACTCATATATATATTAGTTAGAAAATTGAATTATAAAAATTAAAGAAAATATACAAATAAGAAGTTGTGCTTTGTTATTATTAATTTACATGGATGATGTTGTGTTATTAACAAACAATAAAGATTACTTGTGATAAAAATATAGTCATTTCCTATAACAGTAATATTTTCTTCTTACGTAATATGATGTTATTATTAAAACTCTTATATACAAATAGATAACCATGATCATGAATGCTCTCTATTCTATACATAACAAATGAAAAACATAGTAACAATTTTATATGGTTGTTGTTTATGAGTAGTTGCAACTAAAGTAATTTGATCTAAACACTCGTCTTTATCCTCATTCTTCACACACTCTCTTTTACAATCTCATCATTGCAATTCTTTCTCCTTCAGTAACTGCAATGTTTAAAAACAAAGTGAATGCAAGGCAACTAAATCAATAAAAAAGAGAAACAATCAAATAAATATGTATGACAACTTCTTTTGTATAGGCGTATAGTTTTAGACTGAAAATTACTAAAAATTAAAATAATAGTTAAATTGATATCAAATTTGGTTTAACTTAATTAAAAATATAAAATCTGAATCAATTAATATGAGATTTTGTGTTTTCCTAATAATTTGAACTAAATACCAATCCAAATACAAATGAATATGTTAAGCCTTCGCAATTTAGTAGAGTGGCAAGACTAAATGCTGCAGAGCCTACATCAAAAACCACTTTGGGATTCTTTGATCTGGCCCTCCTGAATCCAGAGAGGGATCTCTCTATAAGTGCAAAGATTGATTTATCTTTTAAGGTTTTAATATGATATTAGGCTAGTTATTAAGAACAAGGGTTTTTATTTGTTTTTTTTGCGTATGATATTTAATTGGATAGAATATCACAAAATGAAAGAGTCCCGAAGGGTGAGGATGCAAGTGTACTGAGTAGTGTTTAGCAGATAGGATTAGTATGAAGCAGCTTTAAACCATTGGGCAATGGAGTCACAAAGGGTTTAATTGTACAACAATTTTTAGAGTGATCCAAGGGGCAAGTCATCTATATCAAAAGATCCTCTAGATTAAATGATGGGGTGGAACATTAAAAGTGTTGTGAAACTGGAAAAAACCAATAATTTCAACAAGGATTTATCAAATTACCATACAAGAAAAGCATTTTTAAGTAACTGTTTCAAACCAGCCAAAGGACAGGGATAACCATAAACTTCTTTGGACAAGCTTGTATTAAAGCTAACTTATCAGACAACAATCCAGTAATCTCACTAGACTACTTTAAGAAGGGATAAAAACAGATAAGAAAAACAAAGTGTAGCTTAAGATTAGGTCAGATGTATTAAAATCATGGCCTGCTTTTAGCATACTCTTAGGGAAACTTTCAAACAACTTTTGGAGAAAGAACCAGAAGACAGGGCAAACTGTAAACTTTTCTAGTTTAACTCTACTCAGCATGTAATGAAAATATCATTCAAGAACTTCCTTTCAAGTTTTGCACATCAAGACATGGACTAACCAACATTCTTTGATAATGTTTACACTTAATTTAAGTCATTCCCAAATATCACAATTAGTGGAAAACATATAGATAAATATTATCACTGAGAGTAGGGTACTTTAACAGTAAATCCTAGCTCTAGGATTGCTGCTCTTTATCCGAGAAAAGTGAACAAAATGGCATACATGAAAGGAAAATAATAACAGTAAGACGTACTTCACCAATGATATAGACCAGGATCCCAAAAATCAACTTTTATATTGATTGTCAATCCAGTTACAAACTACAATGTCCAATGTTTCATCACAACTTCAAACTTCTCTTCTTAGCCTATTCTTCTTCAATAACTTACCAGAGCTTCAGAGCTTCAGAACTTATTTACATTCAACAATGATTCGATACAAAAAATATTACATCAACGTCCAACAACCAACCCACAACTCATCTTCTTCATAAGTATTTATAGAAGAAAGAGGAGGTGGCATGAAAGGAAGAATAATTTGTCAGTTAATACAAGTTTTAATGCTTCTCTGTCTTTGAGGGGTTAAATAGAGAAGGTTTCTGATATTTTCTTTGTATTAATTGGTTTTCATTAAGTATTTAGCTACTTGTCAGATTTTTTTGACTTTAAAACTCTTTAGGCAGGCTGGCAATAACTCTGGCTGTCTTTAACAAAATATCACTGACTAGGAAATAAATATGCCTTCTTTTAATTTATGAAAGTTGTAGGTGGCACTTTTGGTAGCTAAAAGGATATTTTTTAGCCTCTGATGTAACGATGGAAACTTCATGGAAGATATACATAATTTCTACAAATTTTATTTTAAAACATTTTTAATTCTTTTTTTGATTTGCGGTGGACCACATTTTGCCAGGCAATAATAACGGGTCTTCATTCTCTGATACTCTTTGTTGTTATTTGTTTATACAAGTGGCTTTCTACTGTTGGAGGGTTTCATCTGAGATCAAGGGTTGTGATATCCATAATAAAACATGAATTCGTAACCCACTGGTTCCTTTTCTTCATTGATTTAAGGTTAGAATCGTCACTCTAAGCCTTATCTGTCACGTGTCTATGACTGTGGAAATATACAGATCGAACACCATTAAAATCCTGCAAAACACAAAAACTAATTATAAAAAACCCTGTGAATTGTGGTCAAACTGCGTTCAGAGGTTTAATGGAAGCATTTTGGAGCTGTGAGGATGAGGAAATGTAGTGGTGGAGGAGGAAACCCTAGCAGAAATAGCTAACCAAGTAAATATTTGAATTTGGCGCGAAATTGGAGAAGGGTGGTTTTGGAAAACCGGAAGCGGTTTTCGTGCGGGCTTCGGGTAGTAAGCGGAATTAGCCAAATGGAACGCGATATGATACAACAATTGACACGTGGATTTATAAAACCACTTTTGTTGCGCAAAAGTAGCGCACTGTGGAAAGGGGCCAAAAATTGCACGATATAGCTTTTCGGCCGTTGGATCATTGGTGATAGATCGAATGGTGCAAGTAGAATGTGATCAATCCAAAGATGTGTGGAGGATGTATGGTGGGAGCAACAGTTGCGTCAGCACTTTTGTCGCGTGGTGGATGGGTTTAAATGGAGAATGGGGTTTATCGGGTTAAGTCCCGATCGTTGGATCTGATGATCGGGCAGTCGATATTCAAAGGGGAGATAGGAATGTGAAAAAGGGAAGAAGCTAAGGCAGATGGTAATGCGGAGAACAGGTAGCCCGATGGTCATTGATCTATGTAGTTCAACGGTACACATCTATTTAAACTTGAAATGTCAAGGAACGAAGAATAGAAGGAAATAAGGGTTCGGAAAAGGGTTTTTAGGCCTTTAAGCGCTCGATTGCGGGGCTTTAGGTCATATGAAGGATAGGGTTTTTAAAGCCATAAGCACTCGAGGGCTAAATAACTTATAGTGCAAAAATGGGTTTTTTAGGCCAAAAACGAGGACTTTTAAGGCCAAATAGGGTTCCGATAGGTGAAAGGAGGGATTTTTATACCAAATAAAGGGAAATATCAGGTTTAAAAAAGGGGTTGAAGATGATTTAGAGGTTCAAATGAAGGTTTATAGAGGGATTTTTGTAAAGGGAATAAGGGTGAAAATGGAATTACTTGTGAGTGAAAAGGAGAAGTGTAATAATGGAAAACGGAGCCTATTAAGCATTTTTCTCTTGGTAAACAACAAGGTTCTTGAGGGCTAATAGTGAAACAACAGTGAGGATTAATACCAAGGATAAAGGTCATCATAAGACTTCAAGAACTCACAATTTAGACATAAATTGTTTCTGTAAGGCTAAAAAAGATTTAGCCACCATTTGATATAAAAAATTTTATAGGTGGCTAACTGTGGCTCCAAGTGGGGATGGCATCTTCCTGAAGATTTAAAGAACTTAAGACAATTTTCTCTGGAAGCTGATCAGTGCCTTGCACTTTGATAATATTTTTTTATCAGCTGCTAACAAAAATGACTTAGAACTTGATATATCAACAGAAAAGTATTTCCCTAACATCTACCTACATCACCTAGTTCCTAACATTTTTTCTTCAGAAGGTGCACTTGGACTTGCAAACCTTTTCATCAATCATTTTATTCTTTTATTGAAAACATAAAGCTATTCTAAGTCCACTCTTATTTCTCCATGACTTCAGATTAAGCTGTTGAACTCATAAGTTTCTCTACCTAACTACTATCTGTCAGGATTAGAATGTCTGACAAACTTCATTCTCTATTTTCTAAAACAGAAATTTAAAAGCAGTCAAGCCAGGATTAAGAAATTTGACTTCTTTTATTGGGTCTATAGTATAAAGTAATTTTTTACATAGACCTTTAAAATTTGTAGGAAATTTAAAATAAACGGTGAAGAGCTTAAAGATCTGATTTTTTAAAAAATCCTTCATTATTTCCTCGGCTCGGGTTTGCAAAGTCTTGTTTTTGATTTTTTCTTCTTCTTTCTTTTCTGGTTCAAGTTTTAAGCTTTTTAGAACCAGTTCTTCATCAATCTCATATGTTCAAGATTTGAGCTTGTTTGAACCTTTGTTTTTCTATCATAATCTACCTTACTGATAAGCCAAGATTGAGTTATTTGGCAAATCTGACTCACTAACCTATCAGTAGTAAATTTTAAACTTATCCAATCATGATTTGACTGTATGATTGAATAGAAAGTGTTTCTTGTGGTAGTGGCATTTAAGCTTACACACTTTCATATTTTATTTCTCTTTTTTGGTATGGGGTTGTACCTTCTTGTTTTCATTCTACCCTCTTTTCTATTTTTATTTTTTTTTGAATTTTTCCTTTTCTAACTTTGAAAGAAGTGATAGATATGATATTTACAATGAGGGAAAATGAAAAAGCTTCAAGCTAGTATAGTTAAGAAAAATAATGTTTGAGCATCCTGCCATTGAGAAGACCCCCAAAAGGTTCAGTTCCATCCATTTCCTGCAAGAAATAAGCATTGCTACCAGCAATAGAATGAATGAGATAAGGGCCTAGTCATAGGTTATCAAATTTTCCATGTTTGCCCTTATTTTCTCTCCTGGAATCCAACTTCAAAACTTTGTCTCCAATGCTGAAATCATTGGCCTTTGTCCCTTTATCAAACAGCTTCTTGATGTTTTCTTGCTTGTGTAGTGCTCTTTTGTAGACTTCCTCTCTGGTTTGTTGAAGATGTATATTCTGATTGATTCTTTTTGTCAGATCATTATCCTCAGACTGTATTTATTGTATCAGCTTCATGACTACCACTCCTAGACTGGTTGGAAAAATTTGGAAAAATTGCATCTACTCCATAAACTAGCTGGTAGGGAGACATTCCAATTGATTTTTTAAGTGTTAATCTATTAGCCCATAGTGCATGTACTAGCTTTGTGTGCCATGATTTCTTATTGTCTTCCAAAAACTTTTTGATTATATTCACCAAACTTTTGTTTGAGGATTCTTCCAACCCATTACCTTGAGGGTAATAAGCATTAGAATGGCCCAATTTAATCTGATATTTATGACAGAATTTAACCATATTTTTGGATCCAAATGTAGTAGCATTGTCAGTGATAATATTTCTAGGACAGCCAAATCTAGATAGGATATGATTTTCAAGGAATTTTATGATGACAGAGTCAGTGGCTTGCCTAGAAGGGATGGCTTCTATCCATTTGGTAAAATAGTCTGTTGCAGTGAGAATCCATCTATGTTGGGTAGATGAGGCTGAATGGATTTCCCTAATGAATTCTAGACCCCAATGCTGAAAAGGAGCTTCAATAGTGATTGGATGCAAGGGTAACGGAAGCAATTTTCTTTTGCCTTCAAAGAGTTGGCATTTGTGACAGGAAATAATCATTTTTTGGACATCTTGAAAGAGGGTGGGCCAAAAGTAACCAGTTCTAAGGATTTTATTGGAATTTGTCTTCCAATAGAGATGGCCTCCACATTCTCCTTCATGTAATTCATGCTTGATCTTATCTGCATCATTCTCAGGCAAACATTTAAGCAATAATCCACTAGCATTTTTCCAATATAGACATTTATTCAAAATGTAGTAATTAACAGCTTTCAATTTTAAAAATATTGTCTTCGTTTTAGACAAAGTAGGAGCTGTATTTAAATTGAGAAAAACATATAAAATATCAGCATACCAAGATGAAAACAGAAAATGATCTTCAATAATAGGAGTTGACAACTCCTCCTGTTCATCTAATGCATCTAACATGTTTATATCAAGAGCTTCAAAATTAGACTCGTCCATTAATCTTGCTAGTCCTTGGCCTTTTATGAGCTTAGTGGGCTTCATTTCTAAATCATATTCAAGTATCACAACAATCCACTTTCCTCTTTTGCCATCTAGATCTTGGGTTAAAATGTCTTTTACAACTGAATTTGGCACAAATGCAATTATGCGAGAATGTTAAATGTAAACTCTAAAGTCTTTTAAGGCTTTAACTAAGGCAAAAGCTTGTTTTTCCATGATATTGTACTTCAGAGGTGCATATCTTAATGCCTTACTAAAGAATGCAATTGGCTGCTCTTGTCCCTTCAAGTTCTTTTGTAATAGGACAACAACTATAGTGTGTTCTGATGCAACTAAAAAATGAAAAAATCCTTTGTAAAATCAGGACTAATGAGAACTGGAGTTTTGGTTAATGATTGTTTTACTAGTTCAAATGATTTCTTTGCTTGTAAGGTCCATTTCACTCATTTTTCTCTTTTAAGCATATTGGTCATGTTTCTAAGGAGTTCAACTAGATTGGGTATGAACCTTCTCAAGAAATTAATCTTCCCAATGAAAGATTGAAGTTCCTTGATGTTTCTAGGATTGTTGATTTGCAATATAACCTCAATCCTCTTTTGTTCTATCTTTATCCCTTCTTCTGATATGATGTGTCCAAGTAGTTTTCCTTCTTGGAGACCAAACATTGTTTTCTTTGGATTTAAGGATAACCCATATTTTATTCATTTCTAAAAGACTTTTCTCAAATGTTCTAGGTATTCTTCATCTGTTTTGGAAAAAATAGTGATGTCATCAAGGTATATAATAATTAAGAAGAATAATTCTTCTGAGAATGCAATATCCATGGCTCTCTGAAATGTAGCACCAGCATTCATTAAACCAAAGGGAATTTTTACATACATGAAAGTACCCCAAGGTGTAGTAAAGGCTGTTTTGAGTTGATCATCAGGATGTACCAGAATTTTATTGTAACCTGAGAAGCCATCTAGCAAAGAAATTCTTCTAGAACCAATCACCTTTTGTAAAATATGATCCATTTTGGGCAAAGGATAGTTGTCTTTCAGTGAGGCTTTGTTTAAGTTTCTAAAATCATTGCAAAGCCTAATCTCTCCTGTTTTATTCCTCACTGATACAATATTAGACATCCACTCTGAGTATCTAACAGGGACAATAATTCTAGCTTCATACATTTTTTTAATTTATTTTTCTACCAGAGGTAATTGAACAAGGTTGATTCTGCGCAATTTTTGTTTAAAAGGTTTTTGGTTTTCCTTAAGTGGTATCCTATGCTGAATTATTTCTATATAATAGGACTTTAGATCTTCATAACTCCATAAAAATACATCAGAAAATTCCTTAAAGAGCTCAATGTATTTCAGTTTAATGTGAGCTGGCAAGGTTTTAGATAGTTTAATCATTTTTGGCTTTTGTTCACTGCCTATGTTACATTCTTCTACTCCAGTTTCAACAAATTCTAGTTTTGGTTTTTTGGCAACATCATTGAAATCAAACAATTCTTCTAATGGGACCAGTCATTTTGGCAAGATTTGAGTGTTATATTGCAGCATTTTTAAGTCTTCTTTTTCTAAATCTGAACTAATTTGTGTTGTTGTTCAAGTTTATTAGATAACAAATTTATATCAGCAATCTATGGAGACTTTACTTCTTCATCAAGTATATTTTCTTCAATAAGACATTCATTTTCATAATCTGAATTTGAACTTGGTGGCTCAAATCCATTTTTGAACTGTAGGAAGTCTTCTATTTGTTTATCTCCCTCAAACACTTTCTAGTATTTTTCATTGTCTGGGATGGCTGCTCTGTATTTCTCTTTAATTGCATGTTGTTTGCTTTCATAAGGCCTTTTGAAAGTACTAGAAAAAATGGCCAATGTATTGGCTAGCATATTTTGGTTTCTGGGGACAAATGTAAGTTCATACTCATCAAAAGTTTTGAGTAAATCCAGGGTATCATTCATATAGGCTCTCAGTCTGGGATGTTTTGCAGTGTATTCCCCATTAATTTTCTTAATTATTAGTTCAGAATCTCCATGAACAATTATCCTTCTGGCTCCTAATTTTTTCAAAAAATTCAAGCCTCGAAGGAGTGCCTCATATTCAGCTATATTATTTGTGAATGGAAAGTTCAATTTGTATGAGTGTCCTTCAACATGATTTTTCATTGTACTGTGAAGCCAAACTCCCGCACATGTACTATTCTTACTGTGAGAACCATCAAAACTCATACTCCAAAGAGGACTATTTTCAAATTTACTAGTTTGACTACCCTCCTCTTTATCTTGTGTGCTTTTGGATTGTTCTTGTGAGCCAGTGCTATGTTGAATTTGGTTGAGTTCCTCATGTTCTTCATTATGTTGAGGACTCTTCTCTTGATTCTCGAGGTTGACAACCACTGGATGACTATTTTGTAGCCCTAGACCTATGATTGGTTTGCTGTGATTTTCCGATTTGGCAAACTGTCTTGATACTTTTGTCTTGTCTTCCTCCTTTTCTGTGTCTACCACTATGTTATAGCGAGGGGTGGCCACTGAATCAGTTAAGGTTTCTTACTCATTAAATGTTTCATGATTGAAGAGAATAAATGAGTCAAGGCCTATATGCACAAAATAAAGGGAAGATTTTTCCAGTCTCTCTTGGCTACTGACCATGTATAGCATGTGAGATTCCCTATAAATTCTTCTAGTTTGATTAAAAACAGGGATGGTAGCATATGTCATATCCATTTGCATTGTTCCCTGTAACTTAGTTCTCCATGATCTTGATAACAACATACCATATTTGGGGGGTACATCAGCCACTACAATATCCATCACCAAACACTTGGCTGGAATTTGAGCTAAGCTCACACAAAGTTCTTTTATCAAACCTAAACATTTCACTCTACTGGAGTCAAAGGAGTATAGATCTTTGTACGGTCTGGTGATTTCAAGGCCAAGACTCTCCATTACTGCTTTGGGCATTAAGTTATGAGAGGCCCCTGAATCATGCATAGCATTGTGTAAAATTTTGTCATGAATTTTCAAGCTAACATAAAATGGAGGAACTGGCCCTTCTTGGTATCTTCCTTCAATCTTAGGACCAAATAAGAGCTCTGGTTGGTCATCATTGAGGTTGACAGTGTAATTATTTTCTCCTATGTTTAAGGATTTCAAAATTTGAGATCTATAGACATCTTGGGTGACTAATTCAGTGAGGGGAACAGAGATTTTAATCTTGGCAATTTCCTGTTCCAAACTAAAAGGCAACTGATTTTTTACAATGTTTGTTTCAGCCTTGTTAATCACTACTTTATCAGAAACATCAGTTTGCTTATTTCCTCTATTTACATTGGTAAAAATTGTTTTAATAGGAGCACTAGCTGAAGTACTAATGCTGCTAAGATCTGCACTCTGTTTTTCATTAATTTGAGTGCCTTTCTCTTTTTTTTTTATCATAATTTACAACCATTGTTTTGTCCTTTTGTTTAATGTTTTTGGGTTTTCTCACAGGACTATTTTTGTAGAATTGTCCAAGGTTTTGTTGTTGGGAGATTCCTGATTCTTTTTACTCCTAAGGTCATATTATTTTCGGGTCTCTATGATGACATTTTCCAGCTCTTGATAATAACGTTCATCCTCTATTCTTTTATCATCATAGGGTGTGTATAGACCTTGTTTTTTATTAATATGAACATCGAAGTGGTCACTACCTACTCCCAACATATTTATGTTATCTTCCTCTATTTGTTCAATTGTTTCTTCAACCTCACTTACATAGTTTTCTTGGAAAGGAGGTCTGATCTATTGATCATCCTCTTTTTGTCTGTTTTCAGGTTGATTTCTCCTAAAGTTCTCATTTTGATTTTGAGATTGATTTATGTTTTGGGGAGCTGATTAGTTTTCTCTAGTTTGTTCTCTCTCAAGTATGCTCATCTTTTTCATCATTTCCTCCATCATCCTTTCCCGTTTTGAGCTAGATATGGAGGGTGTACTTTCCTCCCTACATGATATTGTCTTCTCATTCCTCATTCTAGCTCTTTTCTCAATCAAATTCACTTCCACAGCGAAAGCTCCCTTTTGCATGTCTTCCAAGGTTAAGGGATCTCTTTCTCTTAGTTCATATGCCATTTCAGGATCAAATCCTTCAGGAAATTTGGCCAAGGCTGAACCTTGTGGAGGTTTTAATTCTGGGGGAAGGGCATTATAAACACTATTAAATCTAGTGCAATAATTTTTAACACTTTCCCTAGTGTTTATTTTGAGGTTGTTGTAGTCTGAAATTATTTGGAGATGGTTTTTTCTAACTTCCCACTTGCTTAGGAATGATTGATGGAGAGCTTGGAGGTCATTAATACTATTATGGGTTAAGATTTTGAACCATTTTCTTGCTTCTCCCCCTAGAATTTGAGCAAACAATCTGAGTTTGACAGTTTCATCATCTATCTCATTTCTATCAAAATAGTCATTCATCTTGTCCACATGTTGTGAAGCAGTAGTAGCACCACTGGCATCATATAATGGTATCTTGGACTGATAGTCCTGTGGCAGATTGACTAAAGGTAAAGGAAGGAATAGAGGGGCATACCATGTTTCCATGATAGGAGGTTGTGGAAAAAGTGGGGGGTTTACAGGTGGAGGATGTAAGATGGGAGGGGTTTGATGGAATGGTGTGGTTTGAACAGTGGGTGTGTGAAGGATAGATGTGAATGGACTAGCAAGATATTGTTGAGCAAATCTCGGATGAGAGAAACCAAAATTATGAAGGAAATGTTAATTAGGTGGAGTAGTTTCTCTGCTAACAGGATGTTCACCTCTATCTTGGGGTGAAGGTGGAGACTCAAAATCTATCTGATCTATATCATCAAGTGACCTAGTTCTGAATGGATTTCTTAAGTTAAATCATGAATATTGTAGAGCTATAAGGTTTGGAGGAACAGAATTAGCTCTATGGAGTGGCCTAACAACAGTTGAAGCTTGAGCCTTAGGAGATTTTCTAAGTATACTTTCAGTATTATCAACTATCTCAGGAGGGTTTGGGTCAGGATAGGCTCTAGTATGAACACTTCTAGAAGCCACTATGCTATGTTTTCTGACCCAATAACAAGAAAATTTTAACCAAATATGACAATATTTAGTAGGCTAACTGATATTAGCAAGAGAAATTTAATCCTAAAAGTCTTCTTCATTAATTTTTAATGATTTTATCACAGAAATGGTTTTCCCAGTGGGGTCTTCGAAAAACCAAGGAAAATCGGCAGGCCTACTGATCTTCAGTGGAGTCACCTGGTGAAGAGTTTTTACTTGATTTCATGGCTTGAATTTTGTTCACCATCAACAATAAAAAACCACTCTAGGTAGAAACTTGGTTCATTAGTTAAAAATGGGATTATCTGAGTTGTGAAGTTATCTATTACTTCAGAAATTCCCCAGTATGGCCACAGAAATTTTAGGCCTCTGTAATTTAGTAGAGTGGCAAGACTAAATGCTGCAGAGGCTACATCAAAAACCACTTTTGGATTCTTAGATCTAGCCCTCCTGAATCCAGAGAGGGATCTCTCTATAAGTGCAAAGATTGATTTGTCTTTTAAGGTTTTAATATGATATTAGACTAGTTATTAAAAACAAGGGTTTTTGTTTGTTTGGTTGGGTATGATATTTAATTGGATAGAATATCACAAAATGAAAGAGTCCCAAAGGGTGAGTATGCAAGTGTACTGAATAGTGTTCAGCAGATAGGATTATTATGAAACAGCTTTAAACCATTGGGCAATGGGGTCACAAAGGGTTTAATTGTACAACAATTTCAAGAGTGGTCCAAGGGACAAGTCATCTATATCAAAATATCCTTTAGATTAAATGATGGGGTGGAACATTAAAAGTGTTTTGAAAGTGGAAAAAGACAATAATTTCAACAAGGATTTAACAACTTACCATACAAGAAAATCTTTTTTAAGTAACTGTTTGCAACTAGCCAAAGGATAGGGCTAACCATAAACTTCTTTGGACAAGCTTGTATTAAAGGTAACTTATCAGACAACAATCCAGTAATCTCACTAGACTACTTTTAGAAGGGATGAAAACAAATAAGAAAAACAAAGTGCAACTTAAGATCAGGTCAGATGTATTAAAATCATGGCCTACATTTAGCATACTCTTAGGAAAACTTTCAAACAAATTTTGTTTAACTCTACTCAGCATGTAATGAAAATATCATTCAAGAATTTCCTTTCAAGTTTTATACATCAAGACATGGACTAACCAACATTCCTTGATAAAGTTTACACTTAATTTAAGTCATTCCCAAATATCACAATTATCAGAAAACATATAGATAAAGATTATCAGCGAGAGTAGGGTACTTTAACATTAAATCCTAGCTCTATGCTTGCTTTTCTTTATCAGAGAAAAGTGAAAAAAATGGCATACATGAAAGGAAAACAATAACAGTAAGAGGTACTTCACCAATGATATAGACCAGGATCCCAAAAATTAGCTTGTATATTGATTGTCAATCTCGTTACAAGCTACAATGTCCAATGTTTCATCACAACTTCAAACTTCTCTTCTTAGCCTATTATTCTTCAATAACTTAATAGAGATTCAGAGCTTCAGAACTTATTTACATTCAACAATGATTCGATACAACAAATATTACATCAAAGTCCAACAACCAACCCACAACTCATCTTCTTCAGAAGTATTTATAGAAGAAAGAGGAGGTGGCATGAAAGGAGGAATAATTTGTCAATTAATACAAGTTTTAATGCTTCTCTATCTTTGAGGGGTTCAATAGAGAAGGTTTCTGATATTTTCTTTGTATCAATTGGTTTTCATTAAGTATTTAGCTACTTGGCAGATTTTGTTGACTTTAAAAATCTTTAGGTAGACTGGCAATAACTCTGGTTGTCTTTAAACAAAATATCACTGACTAGGTAATAACTATGCCTTCTTTTAATTTATGAAAGTTGTAAATGGCACTTTTGGTAGCTAAAAGGATATTTTCTAGCCTCTGATGTCGCAGTGGAGGCTTCCTTCGACTGATATAATTTCTCTGTTTTATTTTAAAACATTTTTAGTTTTCTTTTTTATCTACGTTTAGGCTTAATTAAGCCTTGATCTTTGCTTCAGGTCTTCATTCTCTAATACTCTTTGTTGTTCTTTGTTTATACAGGTGGCTTTCTGCTATTGGAGGGTTTCATCTGATATTGAGGGTCGTGATATCCATGATAAAACATGAATTCGTAACCCCCTGGTTCATTTTCTTCATTGATTTAAGGTCAGAATCATCAGTCTGAGCCTTATTCGTCACATGTCTGTGACTGTGGAAATATACAGATCGAACACCATTAAAACCCTGTGAATTGTGGTAAAACTGTGTTTAGAGGTTTAATGGAAGTGTTTGGAGCTGTGAGGATGAGGAAATGCAGTGGTGGAGGAAGAAACCCTGGCAGAAACAAATAACCAGGTAAATATTTGAATTTGACGTGAAATTGGAGAAGCCTGGTGGTTTCGGAAAACCGGAAGCGGTTTTCGCGCGGGCTCTGGGTGGTAAGAAGAATTAGCCAAATGGAATGCGATATGATACAACGATTGAAACGTGGATTTCTAAAACCACTTTTATCGCGTGGAAGTAGCGCACTATGGAAAGGGGCCAAAAATTGCGCGATATAGCTTTACGGCCATTGGATCATTAGTGATAGATCGAATGGTGTGGGTAGAACGTGATCAATACAAAGATGTGCGGAGGATGTATGGTGGGACCAACAGTTGCGTCAGCACTTTTGTCACGTGGTGGATGGGTTTAAATGGAGAATGGGGTTTATCAGGTTAATTCCTGATCGTTGGATCTGATGATCGAGCGGTCGAGATTCAAAGGGGAGACGGGAATGTTAGAAACGGAAGAAGCCAAAGCAGATGGTAATGTGGAGAATGGGTAGCCCGACGGCCGTTGATCTATGTAGATCAACGGTCCACATCTATTTAAAATTGAAATGTCCGTGAAATGAAGAATAGAAGGAAATAAGGGTTCAGAAAAGGGTTTTTAGGCCTTTAAGCGCCTGATTGCGGGGCTTTAGGTCATATGAAGGAAAGGGTTTTTAAAGCCATTATCCCTCAGGGGATAAATAACTTATAGTGCAAAAAGGTGTTTTTTAGTCCAAAAACAAGGAATTTCAAGGCCAAATAGGGTTCTGATAGGTGAAAAGAGGGATTTTTAAACCAAATAAAGGGAAATATTAGGTTTAAAAAAAGGGGTTTAAGATGATTTAGAGGTTAAAATGAAGGTTTATAGAGGGATTTTTGTAAAGGGAATAAGGGTGAAAATGGAATTACTTTTGAGTGAAAAGGAGAAGTGTAATGATGGAAAACAGAGAGTATTAAGCAGTTTTCTCTTGGTAAACAGCAAGGTTCTTGAGAGCTAATAGTGAAACAACAGTGAAGATTAATACCAAGGATAAAGGTCATCATAAGACTTCATGAACTCACAATTTGGACATGAATTGTTTCTTGAAGGCTAAAAGAGATTTAGCCACCATTTGATATAACAAATTTTATAGGTGGCTAACAGAATAGAATACCAATAAATTGTATCGTACCAACAAAATATAATAAATAAATTAAAAATAACTAACATAATGAATTTGAAAATTATAATTTAATATGTCTCAAAAATATTTTATTAATAAAAATTTAAATTAATTAACAATATAGATAACATAGAGAAATATATTTTAATATAACCAAAGATAAACATTTTTTTTTAATAATGAATTAATTAGATGGAAAGTAATTATAAATGCAAACAACATTGTATAAATTATACAAATAATATGTATACCAATGGATTCAATCCGATCATGTGATATGCTAAAGCAAGATCTGAATCCCTCTACAAATTAATTGCGGAAAATAAACACAATAACACAATCATGCCAAGTAAAAGAAAGAAGAAAATCAATCCACAACACAATATTTTTCCTGGGAAAAACTTGTTTCTCAAAACCCCTCTATCTCTATTGTTTATTCAACCAAGGAATCATGAAACAATTACAATGCACTGTTCTCACAAGAGTTTGCTGCACTTTTCCAACGGTCTCACATTGATATGGAAAAAATTGGGCTAGTACTTAGCCAATTCTTAGCCTTTGCTCAGTCTACCTTGCTCATGTGATCCCTATGGAATGCAATCCCTATTCTTTATGAATTTCAGCATTCCTTGACTGCGCAAGTATCATGGGAAACCTATGGTGTATATAATTGCGCTCAGGCAATTTGCTATAAATACAATTAATAAATAACTTCCCTTTAACCTCTTTCTCAACTAGGTATTCATCAAAACTGACATGCATGCAACTATTTATAGTAAATCATCAGTCACTTGAAATATTAGTGCATGTGAATTAAAATTGATTTAATTCACTTGACCTCTCATTAGTGCAAAAATCAGTTACAACTAGTTAGACTCACTTTAACTCACTTAATTGAGTTAACTTATTTCTCATGCATTAAACTAATATACTAATTGCAACTTAGACTCTAAAACAAATAGAATCATGCTACATGCATCACAAACCACCCTCAACTCGAAATTAATGATTTAACTGAGTCTATCACACTCAGTTAACTATTACAAGTGTGTATGAGATAAGATTACAATTTATTGTCTAATTTAATTAAGGGAAAATTAAATTAGACACCTTTCCAATTTATTTAATAAATTGGCTTGCACACTAATGTATCGTTAGCACCCATCACTGTGTGATCTATGGTCCTACACTAGTGTGTGTGCTATCATGTTGCTTCTAGATGCCAATTTCACTATTTCTTGTTGCAAATTTTAGCACTCCCTCTCAACAAGAAAGGAAGAAATCTGTGCTGATCCAATAACTTTGGAATGTTCTTGCATGTGCACATGCAACCCTTGCATTGCAACACTTCTCTAGAATTTTTCGCACATGAGAATATTATATGCAACACTTCTCTATTGTTGTTCACACATGCAACTCTTGCAAGCAACACTTTTGAAATTGAATAGCCTCCAAACAACTGAATCAGTATAATGCATATGTCATCATAGTCTTCTGACTACTGGTACCTACTGCACATTTCTACTAGACTCTCTACATTGTTGACATCTGCATCCATGCACTCTGCACTGCTTCTAACTCTGATATGTGCTCCAATATCCGACACCTGTCACTCTAATTTTTGTCTTCCTGACATATGATTGCATCAATATAACCAATCCTTCCTGCTATGGATGTAATATGGGCTCCTTGTATGCAGGTTTGATCCATGAGACACACCATCTCAATGAATCCTACCCAAATTTCTTCTTGGTATTATTTCTGCACATTGCCCCACCTCACACCTGGAAGTATAGTTGCATGTACTCTCTCTGCCCATCTGGCTCGAAATTTTCTCCTTCTGGAGGTCTTTGTTGTGCACCTCCTACCATGTCTGGTGGATGGATCTGCATGAGTGGTTTCTGCCACAACATGATCCTCCTCATGTGGTTGCTCCACATCTTGAGTTTCATCCTTTGGAACCAAGAGTTCCTCATCTACATGCAAATAAAGCTCCCTCTCATGGGACAATCGCATGGCTCTCTCATTTTTTATTTTCCTAGGCTTGTCCTTCAACGCCAACTTCCTTTGGTCACTATTGTTCTAAAATAGATCTAACAAGGCCTTCCACAATCCATCTGGAGTCGCCTTGACATGGAGACTCGAGACAATGTGATCTTGAACTCCCTCTAATAAGATCCTCCTCGCCCTTGCTACCTTCTTTTCCCAAGCATCAAGAAGAGCGGCGTCTATTGTTGCGGGGTTAGGAATATCATTTTCAATAAAAAAATTCAACACGTTGTCCTCTAGAACCGCCTCCATTATTTTGTTCCATGCAATATAATTAGAACTTCCCTCGAGTGCATATTCCAATCTTAATCCGTTGAAAGCCATCTTGATCCTCTTGTCGCATCAACAAAAGTATTTTCAAGTTTGAATATTGTTCAACACAAACTCAATTTATTCTCTACTATAGTGATTTCCAGTGCTCTGATACCATATAGAAATTATAAAAACAATATGTATACCAATGGATTCAATCCGATCATGTGATATGCTAAAGAAATATACTGAATCCTTCTACAAATTAATTGTAGAAAATAAACACAATTACACAATCACACCAAGTAAAAGAAAGAAGCAAATCAATCCACAACACAGATATTTTTCCTAGGGAAAGCTTGTTGCTCAAAACCCCTCTATCTTTATTGTATATTCGATCAAGGAATCATGAAATAATTACAATGCACCCTTCTCACAAGAGTCTGTTGCACTCTGCTAAGTGTCTCACATTGATCCGGACCAAATCGGGTTAGTACTTAGCCAATTCTCAGCCTCTGCTCAGCCTACCTTGCTTACAAAATCCCTGTGGAATGCAATCCCTATTCTTTAGAAATTTCAGCCTTCCTTGACTGCGCAAGTATCATGGGAAACCTATGGTATATATAATTGTACCTGTGCAATTTTCTATAAATACAACTGATAGATAACTTCCTTTTAACCTTTGTCTCAATTGGGTCTTCATCAGAACTGACATGCATGTAGCTATTAAAATTAAATCATCATTCACTTGAAATATCACTACATGTGAATTAAATATCATTTAATTCACTTGACCTCTCACTAGTGCAACAATCAGTTACAACTAGTTAGAGTGACTTTAACTCGCTTAATTGAGTTAACTGATTTCTCATGCATTAAACTAATACAGTAACTACAACTTGGACTCTAAAACAAATAGAATCGCTCTACATGCTTCACCAACCACCCTCAACTCGAAATTCATGAGCTAACTGAGTCTATCACACTCAATTAATATTACAAGTGTTTATGAATTAAGATTATAATTTATTGTCCAATTTAACTAAGGGAAAATTAAATTAGACACATTTCCAATTTATTTCATAAATTGGCTTGCAAACTAATGTATCGCTAAGACCCATCACTGTGTGACATGTGGTCCCACACTAGTGTATGTGCTGTCATGTTGTTTTTGGATGCCAATTTCATTGTTTCTTGTTGCAAATTTCAACAAGCATAATAAAAAATAAAATTACTAAAATGAAAATCATCACTTCTCTATATAATTTTATATTTTTTTTACATGTATAATCATATAAAAAAATTCAGAATTTACATACAATCAATCTAACATATTCATCTAATTTTATTCTATTTTTAATTTTCTTTTGCTTATTTTAAAATTATAATTAAAAAATTATATACTATTTCCTATTAAAAAATATATTAATATATAATAAAAGAAAATTCAAAATAAATTAATATATAATAATAAATAAAATTCTATATTTTACAATTTTTAATTACCTAAAATTTATAAATATAATTTATAAATAATAAGTAAATAACACCATAATATTTAAATATGAAAAATTGTAATTTTGAAATAAAGAACTTAAAGAGAGAATCAAAACATCAATGGAAACCAAAATAGTGTCGTACTCCATATCCATATCCATCGCTGAAGCGTAAGCAAGTTACATTTCTCGGATTGGGAATAAGTTTATAACACACACCATTCATTCAAACGTTGATAGAGGAGCTTATTATTATTTAAGCAGCCCAGTTCTTATGGATGGGAATAAATAGTTCAGAATGGGGCGTTTACGCTGTCTTGAACGATTATTCATAAGGTAACAAAGGAAGATTTTAGAGAAAAGCTAGTAAACAAGACAAAGGTAGCACGGTAGGAGATGAAGAACTGAGAAATAAGACTTCAAAATATGAATTAACGAGATAATTAAAATTTAGTTTTTTTAATAATGTTAAAATACATATAAAACTAAACATTAGAAAGCTAATCGTTACTAAAATCTTATCTTGTAAGGACTAATAACAATTCAAATAATATTATTAATGACATTTTCTAATACAAAGAACATTTTAGTGAGTGTAATAGTTGGTTTAATGTTAAGTGAGGATTAAATATATTGTTAAGACATTAAGATATTTATTAATATTTATATTAGAAATAGTACATTATGAACAGAAATTAATTTTTGATTTAATATAATTAAGTATGGAAGTGAATTCCATAAGAGAGTAATGAACTGATGGTAAATAAATAATTCAAGAACTGAGAGTTAGTTGAACAGAATCAGTTCAAATATTTATCCAACCTCTGGGGATAAAAAGTTATCCTAGTGAGGAAGAGGGGTTCTATTCAGTAACTGGAGAAGGAAATTTACAGAGAAGAATTCTCGAGCTGATGGTAACTAGTGGAATACTTTGATTTCTGATAATTGATTGGAATAGAAGACTAGACCGGAATATCTCGAGGTCTCTTCCACTGATTCTGTCAACTTGCAAAGCTCAGAATTGGAGCACACGGGAGAGATGAGAACATGATTGCCTCTCTCGAGGTAGGGAGGAACATCATCAGTCCGAAAATGAGAAACATATAAGTTTTTTCTGCCATGGATATTAATGGTTTATGAATGGGATTTATAGCTTTAAGTGTGAAAACTAGAGAAAAGTTACAATACCTAAATTGTGAAATATTAGGTTCTGTGAATGCCTTCATTGAAAAAAGATAGCTGGTATTGATTCTTAATATTATTTTTGATAAAAATATAGACAGGAAATCGTTAACTCAGAACTATCGAGAAGAAGGTTCTGAGTTGATCATTTCCTGCAATTAGTGTATTTTTACGGACATAATGGTTCGACCATTTTAATGCGAGGGAAATGGAAGAATAAAATTAGAGACAGAACCCTTAAAACTTAAAGAAAGATGTTTTGTAGATAACCAGAGTATAATAAATTTCTACTAAGTACATAGTCAAGAAGAAAATTTATGCTAACAATAATTTAAACAAACAAAACTGTGAGATAGTGGAATCATCCTCTAAAATGTTTAGTAGTATACTCTATGGACAAAGTTAAATAGAAGAAAAACAAAGCCAAAATACTAAACAGAAAACAATGCAAAGCACTGTGCATTTAATTATGGAGATGAGAACGAAAGAGTATAGAAGTATTCTTTTTATTACGACCGAATGGTAGAATATCGCTAACTTAAGACAAACACTATACATTTAGGAAAAGACATAGCAGGACTTGTACTACTGGTGCTGAACCTTATTAACATTGAAAATAACATAAGAGTTTTACTATTTTTGTATATATTCTTATAAATGGAATTAATACAATCAGTGCCTAACCACAGAAAGTCACAACGATAAGCCTGGAAAACGTAAATCAAATGCTGAGGAGAACTACTTCATTTAACAGCCTTGAACTTCAAGAAGATATTGTACAGGTCAGACAACCATAGCTGTGACAAGTATATTGCATGCAATGAAAATCAAGAAATGTCTCTACATTGAGTAGAGAAAAAACCTCGGAACAAACCATAACAGTATACAACCTAGAAAACTATAAATTAGAAGTTGAAGCTTAGATTAAACAAGTTTGAATATGAGTAAACTGTCATAGTAAACAATTTAAGATATTGTCACATATAAACGATCGTGAGTGCCCATTTGAGGGTACAGGCCAAAATTGAAGGATAACATGTAAAGTATCTAAAGAAGATAGAGTAAAATCTGTAGCAAGTCATCAATCTTTGGCAAGCGTAATAATTCAGAGACCAAGTCCCTTACTACAGAGATGGTACCTGAAAGAGCCAACGAAGTGTAGTTAGCAGATTTTACAACCGAGTTTCCTTAAGAGCATAATCGTTATGGTGTTAATCTTGCGAGCATACGTGCATGTAAAGGAAGGATGGGTTAAGTATTTTTCTCAACCCTATTATACTGGAAAGGAAGAAAAAAATTAAAACTTGGAAACCTTGTAAACTTACCTATAATAGTTATTGTCGAGAACTGGGCACGCTAACTTGCAAGAATGGCATTAAGACTCTCTAGTTAGAATAATGTAAATTGTGAGGAATGTACCAAGAAAAAACCCAGAGTAGTTGTTTGCAAACTCACATGATTCTCACCGTTTCATCATTGCAGTAGCCGTGTATGAGAAAGGGTTCCAGTTGGAGTATGGAGGTCAATTAAACACTGAGAGACCCTAGACAAGAAAACACACCAGAGTTAAGAGCAGATGCGAAAAATAGGAATGGAAATTATAATATTAAAAGAGATTCATAATAAAAGTCATCCTGCATTAGATTTATGGTAACAAACTTAAAAATTTGTGAATATTTTTATAATGAAATTAAACCACAACCATAAGACTTTTACCTGGAGGGATTAATTGCACAGGCCAGTTATCCTCCTATGAATCTTTAGTGAGTTTGAGAAGTCGGAAAGAGGTTTTCTGCAGAGACAGTGTCTCCTCTCATGGAGCAAAATTCCGAAAGAATCCGGAAATGGTTAGGTTGGTAAAGTCATTACCCCGTAATCCTAAAAATTTTACCACCGTTGGATCATGGGAGGGATAGATCTAGGGCAGAGAGATTTCCAGATGTCACCATAAGTGATGACCAGCACAGGGGAAAATTAATTGAAGACTATATTAAATAAAACATTCATATCAGTGTTATACCATGTCGGAATAAAAACTAATTATTTAATCATAATTTAGATCACCTTGATTGCACGTACATGGATGATCTTAAAGAGATAAGAAAGCTATCAGCTAGCACCTCATAAGACGGAAGAGGTGTAATGGTAAACGTAGTCCTACACTATGGCTTTTATGTTTAATAAAAAAACCTTACACATGTAATAAAATTTCAACAGTGAACATTGATATGTGTAATAATGTCAAGGGGTTTAAACAAATATATGTTCTATCATTGATTTGTGTAATAATGTAAAGGGTTTAAAATAAATATATGTTCTATCATTGATATGTGTAATAATTTCAAGGGGTTTAAATAAATATATGCTCTATTGTTATCAGTATAGTGAACTATGTATAAAGGCTAAATGATATTTATACGTAGATGTTTTTCATGATAGTAAGTATTTTGATTTTTTTTATTAGTATAATGATGAACGTTACAAGTGGTATCACAGTAGCATTGGCATGCTGGGACCCTATGGGTCAACTAACGATTTACGTTGTGTGTATACTAATGCAAAGAGAAAAAAAATTATAATAGGAGACATTATGAGAATGGGGCAAACGCAATAACCACCTCAGAACATCGGGGAACCTCAACCCTGACCAGAAATGAATCCGGAGATGTGGGTGCAGCTAAGTGTGGATCAGCACTAGCAAACAGGTAGACTGCTGGAGGAACAACATCACGAAACTATTATTCTGTTAAATACAGTACAAAAGGTACAAGAGTAAATAGTGAGGGTTCAAAGTGATAATGCGAGTTTAATGCAAGAACAAGAGAGGATATTAAAAAGCCTCTCAAGTAAAAATAATCAGGGAATGGAACAACCCAGCCCTGACAAAGACATGCAGGAAGGAAATGAGAAACAAGCAAGAGACCGTGCCACTGACAGAATGGATAGAAGTCACTCTCAGTGGAGTAATAGAAATAAAAACTATAATGAGGCTAAGTCAGATAATGTGTCAGATCAGAAAGAAGTTAAGAGATAGAAAGTGGAACTACAAGGTGAATTTTGAAAGATAAAACCACCTATGTTTGATGGAGTGGAGGAAGAGGTGGCTGAAGCATGGCTAATAAATATGAACAAGTATTTCCAAGTTTATGAATATAGTAGCAATATTAAAGCCAGATTGGCCATTTATCAGTTGAGGGAGAAGGCCTCACTATGGTGGGAGGAAGTGAAAAATGTTTGCAGTATAGATGATCAGGACATGACTTGGGATTTGTTCCAGCAATATTTTAAGGATAAATACTTAACTAAACGCGTTTATGACAAAAAATCTAGAGAGTTCCATGACTTAAAGCTGAGAGAAATGACGATGGATGAGTACATCACCAAGTTCACTTCCTTACTCCGTTATGTTCCTTATTTAAGGGATGAAAAGGAAAAAGTACAACGGTTCCAGAGTATTTTTCCGACTCATATGAAGGAACGAATTGAGTTTGTGAATCCCAAAACTATGGATGAGGCAATCCGGAAGGCAAGAATGTGCTACCAGCAAGATAAAGAAAAAGGAGAGCAGGGTAAAAGTTGGCACACAAAGAAATAACATAAGGGAAGTTCTAGTTTCAAGAGAAACAAAACTAGTAATTTCAAGAGTGCTGCCAGAAGCTCAGTTAGCAAACATTTTTGAAGGAATCATCAAAGAATAAGATGGTGCAGAAGATAAACCCGCGGAAGCTTCCAGTAAACCAGATCAAGTGCAAAATCAAAATCCACCCCTATAGTGCTGGGGTGTTGTGAGACACACTACTACAGAAATTGTCCACAGCGAGGAAGGAGCGAGGTAGTTACTAACTTAGAGGAAGCCTCAACAGTAGGAGATGTAGCCAGAAATATACCCAAAATTAATGCAGCCTTGGAAGATCGACATGCAGATTACCAACCAACAATGACAGAATTGGAAGGTAAATTACTCTCTCAACCTATTTCTATTTTGGTAGACCCAGGTACAAGTTTAAGCTATGTGAGTCCCAAAGTAGTAGAGATTTGTAAATTGCAGTCAGAAATTCAGAAATCCATGGCTGGTATGGTTAGCCATGGGGGCAAAGAGAAAAATTTGTGCCAAGATTCTGAACTGTGCACTAGAAATTAGTGAACAACAGCTAACTGTAGACATGAATATATTACCGCTGGGATCCTATGATGTGATACTTGGTATGGACTGTTTGGAGAAGCATTGGATGTTAGTAGACTGTAAATAAAAATTCATATATTACAAAATAAACGATGGAACCCGTAAAGAAATTCAAGGTATAAAGAAACCTCTGCAGTTGCATCCAATTATAGCATCTCAAATGGGTAAGTGCATGAGGAAAGGATGCCAGTTATACACCATCCAAGTGGGCTTTACTAATTCCAAAGAAAAGGCTCCAATGATCGAAAACATTCTGATAGTGCCAGAGGTTATGGATGTATTTCCAGAGGAAATACCATGCTTACCACTTAGAAGGGACATAGATTTTACTATTGAATTCATACCTGGAGCATCACCAATTTCAAGGACACCATACCAAATGAGCATACCAGAATTAACTGAGTTAAATATGCAGTTACAGGAACTATTGGATAAAGGGTACATCTGACCGAGTGTATCCCCTTGGGGAGAACCTATGCTATTTGTGAAGAAGAAAGACAGAACCATGCAAATATGCATGGATTACCGCCAGCTCAATAAATTGACTGTTAAAAATAGATACCTACTACCGCGAATTGATGATCTGTTTGATCAAGTGAAATGAACTATAGTATTTTCAAAGATAGATCTAAGCTCATGATACCATCAGATCTCGATAAAAGACGAAGACATATATAAAACTACTTTTCGTCCCAGGTATAGACACTACGAGTTTGTAGTGTTACCATTTGGGTTGACTAATGCACCAGCAACCTTTATGAGGCTGATGCATGGTATATTTCACCCCTTTCTGGATAGTTTTGTGTTAATATTTATTGATGACATTTTAGTTTACTCCAAGAATGCAGAAGAAGATAAAGAGCACTTACGGATAGTGCTGGAAATGTTACGGAAGCATTAGTTGTACACTAAGTTAAGAAAGTGTGATTTCTTCAAGGAAGAAATACAGTACCTTGGTCACGTTATTTCTACTAAAGGAATTGTAGTTGACCCGAAGAAAATCAGAACGATTATGGAATGGAAGATACCCCAAAATGTGGCAGAAATCTAATCCTTTATGGGTTTGGCTAGCTATTATCGGCAGTTCATTGAAGGATTTTCAAATATTGCCTTCCCAATTACTTCCTTACAAAGAAAATGAAAAATATTTAAATGGACAAAGGAATGTCAAGACAGTTTTGAAAAATTAAAATTTTTATTGACTACAGCTCCAGTATTAAGGGTAGCTGATCCCAATAAAGAGTTTGAAGTTTGTGCAGATGCGTGTAAGGAAGGAGTTGAAGCGATTTTATCATAGGAGGGTAAGGTATTTGCCTACGAATCACGAAAATTAAAAGAACATGAAGAACGGTACTCCGCTTATGATTTGGAGCTAACAGTCGTAGTGCATGCACTCTGGGTATGGAGGCACTACTTGCTTGGAAATATATTTGTACTCAAAACTGATCATAGCATCTTAAGTAGTTATTTTAAGCAAGCTGACCTTAATTCTCGCCAAGCAAGGTGGAATTCCTTCGTGAGGGAGTTTGACATTCATATGCAGCATGTGAAGGGAAAGGAGAATAGAGTAGTTGATGCGTTAAGTAGGAAGTTGCATGGTGTTTATGAGCTGTACTATAATGAGGTTGAATGCAAATTATTGGAGCAAATAAAAACAGAAGCTGCAAAAAGATCCCGAATACCAGTTTATGTGGAAACAAGTAGAGGAGCTCAGAAAACAAGGAAAATTTGTTGATTACAAAATTAATAAATATGGGTTACTAAATTTCAAGGAGAGGATTTTTGTTCCAAACAAAATGGAGTTGATGGAACTAATTCTAAATGAGCATCACCGAAGTAACTACTCTGGAAATCCCAGGTATCAGAAAATGCTAACAACCACTAGGAAGAACTACTTCTGGCCAGGTATGAGAAGAGACATTGTAGAATATCTAATCAAATGTTTAGAGTGCTATAAAGTGAAAGTGGAACGTCGGCACTCAGTCGGGTTGATGCAGCCTATACCGGTACCTGAGTGGAAGTGGGAGGTGATATCTTTAGCCTTCATCATTGATCTTCCAAGGTTAAAGAAGAATAATGATTCTATAATGGTAGTCGTGGATCTGTTAAGAAAAGCAACACATTTTATACCTGTACAGTCTACTTATAAGACACTGCAGATAACAGACATATTTATGCTCGAGATCTTTAGATTGCATGGTATCCTAAAGACTGTCATATCTGATAGGGATGTGAAGTTTACTTCAGCATTCTAGAAAATGTTATTTACAGGATTCGGAATTCAAATTAATTTTAGCATTGCCTACCATCCGCAGACGGATAGGAAAATGGAGCGAGTAAATCAGATCCTGGAGGACATGTTATGTATATATGTAATGCAATAGCCAACTAGGTGAGAGGAATATTTGCACCTAGTGGATTTTGCAAGCAATAACGGATATCAGGAATCCCTTAAGATGAGTCCGTTCGAAGCCTTATACGGATGACAATGTGGAACTTCCATTAATTGGAGTAGCCTAGAAACCAAGTTGATGCTTGGACTGGAAATGTTAGCTGAAATGGAGACAGAAGTAAGGAATTCAGGAAAAATTTGAAGGCAGCTCAGGATAGACAAAAAGTATACACAGATAAGAAAAGGACTTATCATGAGTTTGAGGTGGGAGACCATGTGTATGTTAGGATCAAACCAAACAAAAGCACTTTAAGGTGGACCTCTTGTGCTAAGTTGGCACCCAGATTTTGTGGCCCTTTCCAAATATTGGAAAGGGTAGGACCCATGGCTTACCGATTGGCCTTGCCCAGTCATATCTGTGTACATAAGGTATTTTATGTATCGTTATTGAAACGATACATACACGATCCAAAGCACATAATCCACTGGTAGAGTATACAGGTAGGATATAGATGCGAGAATTAATTGGAAATGCTAAGATTTATGAGAAACATTAATTCAAAATTTGTTGATTTCAGCTCGAACCAGACGGCGAGTTTCTGGTTGAGCCTCAATGTATAATCGATCATAGAGAAATCATGCTCCGAAAACGAGCCATCACCTAGGTTAACGTGTAGTGGAAGCACTTTGGCCTGGATGAAGCTACTTGGGAGGGTGAAGGCTTTGTTTGGGAATCATATCTAGAACTATTTGCTGGAGTAGAATGAGAACACCGAGGATGGTGTTCACTTCCAGGGGGGAAGTTGTAACCATTGGCTTAATGTTAGCTGATGATTAAGTATGTTGTTAAGACACTAAGTCATTTATTAATATTTATATTGGAAATAGTACATTATGAATAGAAATTAATTTTTGATTTAATATAATTAAGTATGGAAGTGAATTCCATAAGAGAGTAATAGACTCATGGTAAAAAAGTAATTCAAGAACTGAGAGTTAATTGAACATAATTCATTCAAAAAGTTACCCAACATTTGGAGATAAAAGGCAATCCAGGTGAGGAAGAGGGGTTATGTTCGGTAACTCGAGAAGGAAATTTACAGAGAAGAGTTCTCGAGCTAGTGGTAACTAGTGGAATACTCTAATTTATGATAATTGATTGGAATGGAAGATTAGAACGGAATGACCTAAGGTCTGTTCCAATAATTTTTTCAACTTTCAAAGCTCAGACTTAGAGCACGAGGGAGAGACAAGGACGTGATTGCCTCTCTCAAGGTAGGAAGGAACAACATCAGTATGAAAACGAGAAACAGATAAGTTTTTCTTTCCATTGATATTAATGGTTTATGAATGGGATTTAGAGCTTTAAGTGTGAAAACTAAAGAAAAGTTACAGTACTTAAACTATGAAATATTAGGTTTTGTGAATGCTTTCATTGACAAAAGATAATTGGTATTGTTTCTTAATATTATTTTTGATAAAAAGATAGACATGAAACCGTTAACTCAGAACTCTCGGGAAGAAGGTTCTGAGTTGAATGTTTCCTACAATTAGTGTATTTTCACGGACAGAATGGTCCAACCATTTTCATGCTAGGGCAATGGAAGAATAAAAGTAGAGACAGAAGCCTTAAAACTTAAAGAAAGATATTTTGTAGATAACCAGAGTATAATAAATTTCTACTAAGTACATAATCAATAAGCAAAGTTATGCTGGCAATAATTTAAACAAACAAAATTGTGTTATAGTGGAGTCATCCTCTAAAGTGTTTAGTAGTATACTTTGTGGATAGAGTTTAATACAAGAAAAACAGACCCAAAATACTAAATGAAAAACAATGTAAAGCACTGTTCATTTAATAGTACTGAAGTATTATTTTTATTACGACCGAATGGTAGAATATCGCTAACTTAAGACAAGCGCTATAGATTTAGGGAAAGAAAAAGCAGGACTTGTACTACTGGTGCTGAAGCTTATAAACATTGAAAATAACATAAGAGTTTTACTATTTTTTTATATATTCTTATAAATGGAATTAATACAATCAGTACCTAACCACAAAAAGTCACAATGATAAGCGTGGTAAACGTAAATAAAATTATGAGGAGAACTACTTCATTTAACAGTCTTGAAATTCAGGAAGATATTGTATAGGTCTGACAACCATAGCGACAATAAGTATATCACATGCAATGAAAATCAAGAAATGTCTCTACATCGAGTATAGAAAAAACCTCGGAACAAACCATAACAATATACAACCCAGAAAACTGTAAATTAGAAGTTGAAGCTTAGATTAAACAAGTTTGAATATGAGTAAACTGTCATAGTAAACAATTTAAGATACGGTCACATATAAACGACTGTGAGTGCCCATTTGAGGGTACAGGGAAAAATCAAAGGATAACATGTAAAGTATCTAAATAAGGCATAGTAAACTTTGTAGCATGTCGTCAATATTTGGCAAGGGTAATAATTTGGAGACCAAGTCCCTTACTGCACAGATGGTACCTGACAGAGCTGGCGAAGTGGAGTTAGCGGATTTTACAACTGAGTTTCCTTAAGAGCATAATCATTATGGTGTTAATCCTACGAGCATACCCGCATGTAAAGGAAGGAAGGGTTAAGTACTTTTCTCAACCATATTATACTGGAAAGGAAGAAAAACATTAAAACTTGGAAACCTCGCAGACTCACCTATAACAGTTATTGCCAAGAACCGGGAATGCTAACCTGCAAGAAAGGTGTTAAGACTCTTCGGTTAGAATAATGTAAATTGTGAGGAATGTACCAAGCAAAAACCCTGAGTATTCCTTTGCAAACTGGCAGGATTCTCACCGTTTCGTCGTTGTAGTAGCAATGTATGAGAAAGGGTTCCAGATGGAGTATGGAGGTCAATTAAACATTAAGAGACCCTAGACAAGAAAGCACGCCAGATTTAAATGCAAATGCGGAAAATAGGAACGTAAATTATAATATTAAAATAGATTCATAAGCGAATTCATCCTCCATTAGATTTATGGTAACAAACTTTAAAATCAGTGAATATTTCTCTAATGAAATTAAACCATAACCGTAATAATTTTAACTGGAGGGATTCGTTGTAGAGACCAGGTATCCTCCTATGAATCTGTACGAGGTAGACAAGCCGGAAAGAGGTTTGTCATAGAGATAGAGTCTCCTCTCGCGGAGCGAAATTCCAAAAGACTCTGGAAATGTCTAGGGCGATAAAGTCATTACCCCATAACCCTAAAATTGTTACCACCATTGCATCATGGGAGGGATAGATCTAGGGCAGAGATATTTCCAGATGTCACCATAAGTGATGACTAGCACGAAGGTGGATTAATCAAAGTCTATATTAAATGCAACATTCATATTAATGTTGTACCATGCCGGAATAAAAACTAATCATTTAATCAAAATTTAGATCACCTTGATTGTGAATACAGGGAAGATCTTAAAGCGATAAGAAATTTGTCAGCTGGTACCTCGTAAGATGGAAGAGATGTAATGGTAAACGTAGTCCTAGACTATGGCTTTTATGTTTAATAAAATAGTCTTACACATGTAATAAAATTTCGACCATGGACATTGATATGTGTAATAATGTCAAGGGGTTTAATCAAATATATGTTCTATCATTGATTTGTATGATAGTGTCAAGGGGTTAAAATAAATATATGTTTTATCATTGATATGTGTAATAATGTCAAGGGTTTAAATAAATATATGTTCTATTCTTATGAGTATAGTGAACTATGTATAAAGGTTAAATGATATTTATGCGTAGTTGTTTTTCATGATAGTAAGTATTTTGAAATTTTTTTATTAGTATAACAATGAACGTTACAGTGACATTTTAAAACATAATTCACTCTGAATCACATTAAGATATTGAAATCATGGAACAATATGGTTTCACAAATATTTGGGAGGAAAATTAAGATTTTAATTTTGTGAAATTTAAAGAATTATAAAAGTCAACAAATTACCTTATTAAAAATGAAAAATATTAGAGATCCAAAATAGATATACTTTTTGTGGAAATAAAACGATATAGTAAATAAAAAATTAAATTAACATTATGGAGTGAAACTTGCATATCTCCATAGGTGTGTTTTATGCATTCAATGTGTTTGAGAATCAATGAAATGTATTGCAAACTTTTTTTTAAGTTGAACCCAAACTATAGTGTTGAAAACGAGCTTTGACAATTTAAATTGGAGTGCTCAGTGACTTCTCTTCTTCTAAGTTTGTTTTGACCATTTGAATTGGAGTACTCAATCACTTCTCGTCTTTTAAGTTTGTTTTGACAATTTAAATTGGAGTGCTCAATAACTTCTCTTCTTTTAAGTTTTAGCAATGACTCATGTTGATCTATGTTTTCCTTTTAACCTCTTAGGAAATTAGGGATATATTCACTGACATTGAACCCTCAAGGACGATGTCTGGCTTGAAATTCTTAATAAAAAATCTCCTCCCACGCCTAAGGCTCTACTTGTTATGAGTGCATTTTTTAAATAAATCTCTCTTCCGATTCCATTTCTTACCGCATAGATGAAAATGTCAAAAGCATATTTTTCAATGCAAGTTCATTAATCAAGGTGTATATCATTGTATCCTAACTTGAATGTATAAGAAATATGGATTTTTTTTATAATTATTCATTGGGTTATTACGATTGAAGATGAGTTTTTTAATTTTGAGGAAATAATTGTATTTTTTTCTTTTCTAATGTTTAAAAAAAAAAGGCTATCTAAATAGAAGAACACTTTGCTTAATTGGTTTCAATCTTTAATGTCTTAACAATATTAGTTACTCTGTGAACAATTAAAAATGTAATAATAACAAATACAATTATTTTATATAACGTTAAATATAAAAAATTAAAAATAACAAATACAATTATTTTATATAACGTTAAATATAAAAAATTAAAAATAACAAATACAATTATTTTATATGACATTAAATATTTCTATAGCTCATTCTCAAATAGTCTCATAATTTAGTAAATACAAACTCCTAATAATTTAGTAATTATTAATAGTTAAAGTGGCTGATAATAAATATTGGACACAATATTAATATTATCATTAAATAGATATATAAGTAATTAATTTGTTGCATTGTAGTGCTTATAAAGTAAACATTGATTAATTTAGTTTTTAATACAAAATATAAATAAATAATAAAATAAATAAATAATATTTTTATTTTAATTCATAATTTATTTTAATGGTTAGAAAGATAAATCTAGATTTATAAAATAATTTCTCTTTTCAACTCTAAAATTCTTCCAACTTCCTATCATAAAATATAGTCCTAAGTAAGGAAATGTTAGTTATTATGATTTTTTTTTTTTTTTAAGAAACAACCCCATTGGTATCATGTATAGTTAAAATTAGGAATAAAAATAATACATGATCAATAATCATAACTATTAAATACACACCAGCGACTACATATAGACCATGCACCCCATGATTTACTATGGAAAACCCTATCTATTAAAAAAAACCAACCTAATAAGAAATATATTATTATCATATGGCTTAAATGAAACAATGTTTTGACTTAAAAGCAGGCAAACTGGCCAACATCCTAGCAAGGCCAAGTAAACTAGCTCAACTTAGGCATATTACAATGGGGAATCTCCAAGCTATTTAAAGGCTTCATCACATGTAAATCATGGGCTCTAATACCACAAGTCACCAAAACCATGTACTCAATACCACCACTGTGGACCTAACAACTTTAAGTCTTTCACATAGTCAAATTTACACTACCTTAACATTTCTCCCTTTAAACTTGATTGAGGAAACCCTCATGCTCCCTTCTCATTTCACTTGGGACTACACCAAAGCTTTACTAGTAGGGACATGCATGCCTAACTAAGTCTTAGAGTCATATTCCCATATATATGTAGTTTATAATTTACTTATTTTTATGTGGCATTCTCACACATATGTGCACTTTCTCAATCCATAGCTGGAAATTGTAATTACTCTCATGTGCATGTGATGCACTATGTGAGAGGTTGAGTTGACTTGAGTTAATTTGAGTCCAATATTAGAAGTTCAAGTTCATTCTATATTTGGAAATGTTAAATATAGTGATTGTTTGCATGTTAAGGTCCGCATTAGTTGTGTCACAAGTTAAAAAGTATAAATTACCCCACTTTGTGTTCATTGTAATCAATTCAATATTGTGTGAGTTTAATAGAAGAAAATAATCTCATATTATTTTTGTCTGTGTCAATTTGTGTCTTTCCTCCTATTCCTTTCCAACAATCATGTGCTCTTCTCAGTCACACCAAGTTATCTCCTCACTAGATATTTCTTTTGTGGCTAAGTATCACCAGATAAATAATCATAACAATCACATACACAACAAAAATACAATATATAAAGTATGCACACCATGATTTACCTTGAAAACCCCCAACTAGGGAAATATCTATTATTATCAAGTCGATTAAACTCAACCATGAATGACTTAAAAATAAAGCATGCACACCATGATTTACCTTGAAATCTCCCAATTAAGGAAATATATATTATTATCAAGTGGATTAAAGGAAACCATGGCTAAATTAAAAGTATCCTTCTAAAATTTTGGCTCAACTCGAGCACATTACAATAGAGAATCTTCTAGCTTTTAAAGCCTTCATCAGATATAACCCATAAGCTCTAATCTCCTTAAGTCTTTTAAAGTCTTCATCACATGTAACCCATGGGCTCTAATCTACAATCCTTTCAATGTCTTCATCACATAAAACCCACGAGTTATAATACCACAGGCCATGGAAACCGTGTACCCAAAGCCACTACTATGAACTTAATAACATTGACTCCCCAAAGCCACCAGTATGAACCTAACAACATTTACTCTTTCACCAATTGAGAACTACCTATGGCATTTCGTAGACTCTTTCACTCCATTTACTTTACGTGATCTTAGGAATAAGAATGAAACATATGCAATTTGTTTATAATGATTTTAAGAACTTAAAAACTTTTTAGGAACTTCAACTTCAAGAAAATGGAAACATAGGAACTAATTTTCAAAATCTAAAAATTTAAATTTAAATTTTATTTTTAATATTAATAATATCATTTTTCAATATCATTAAATTAATATAAAAATATGTTTATTCAATTATTTAAAACACCTACTTTATGTTTTTTACTATGAAGTGAATACAATAATGGTTTAAATTTACAATTAAATTTACAATGATATGAGAAGTTTAATTTTACAGACGCTTTAAATTTTTATATATATATGTGAAGTTTAATTTTACAAAGGATTTAAATTTTTATATATGTATTTTATTTCATATTTTTAAATGAATTTTTTTTATATTAAACTTTTAGTGTTTTCAAATAAAAATAAAATAAATAAATATAATCAAATAAATTATTAAATCAAATTAAGTTATATTATATTAGATTATTTTTTTTCTAAGTGACCATAATAATATTTTTTTCTCAATAATTTTTTTTTTTATATAATTTTTTCTTTGTTTTAATTTTTATAATTTTTTTCAAAAAATATTTGGTGTTTACTACTGATGATGGATTCACTTGAGAAATCCGAATCATTGGATTATTAAAAAAATCCGAACAAGTTATTCCTCTCTCTTCATATATATTTTTTATTTTTTAATTAATTTTTATTTTTTATATTAAAATTTAGTATTTTGTTAAATATCTCCATTAAAATAAAGTAATATGTTTTAATTTTGCAGGTTTCTACACCATTTGAACATAATATTTTATTAATTTATTAATATTGAAATTAAAATTTAATATATTAAAATAATAAAGTTCTATATACTTATTCGATCAAAGTAGTATTTAAGATATATCATTTTATAAAGATAATGTAAATAGTGAAGTTTAAGAATTTTTGGTTTTTTTTTTTTTTTCTTCAAATCTTGATGTGTTGTTTAATTTGTTTTTTTTTTTTTTTTTTTTTTTAATAAGTAATTTCGTATTGCAATATGAAGCATTAAAAAACCTAGCTCACAATACATCTTACATTGCTCAAATAAAAATATAGAAAAATAATCATAAAAATTAAGGTTTTAAATTATAATAAAAATAATAATTATTATTATTAATTAAAAAAAATTAATATATGATTAAACAATATTTCACTGATTTATTCTCATTTTACTATGAAATTTTTTTATTTGTAAATAGTATTTGTTATAATACTATGAGTCAATACTATGGCTTATCAACACCACATATAAATAAATGAACATGATATTTTTTTAATTAATTAATTTTTAATAAATTGATTTAAAAACTAAAACTAATTTAGAAAATAATTATACTTTAAAAACTATTATGAATAATTAAACAAATTGCACTCAAATTAAAGCCATTCTTAACAATTAAATTTTCTAAAACACTTATTATCAAATAAAATAATTATAGTTTTAAAACTATTATGAATAATTGAACAAATTGCACTCAAATTAAAGCCATTCTTAGTAATTAAATTAACATTCTAAAACATACATGATTATTCATGTAAGAATCGTACCTTGATCCTCAGCATATCTCATTAAAGAAGTGACGTAAGTCGCAGACCGTGGGGAGGGGTTGTAGAATCGGTGATGGATTGTAAAAAGGTTTCGGGCTGAACGGTTTAAAACAAACCGTTGGTCCTCCAACGAATCTGAAAAGTCGGCATAACCAGTCAAATGAAAACACAGTTATTCCGTGTTCCATGCCTTCCAAAGCCAATGTTAAATGAATGAACGACATAAGGAGAATTTAGAATAACATAATAAATTTGATTAAATTAATGTGAAGTTAAATTTATTTGTAATTGAAGAAGAGACTGGACTAAATGTGAAACAACTTGATTGACTCTAGCATCCATAACTAAGAGAGCATTGGAACCTCACACATTACAGACATATGGCTGCGACTTTTCTCTAGCTCCATCTTTAAAATATTTCTGGAGCACCTTCCCTCGTCAAATTTTTAAAAAAATGGAGAAGGGCATTGAGCTCCTGCTGAAGCCGAAAACATTAATCAACTGTGTGTTGCTTATCGTCAGTGTATGGACGAGTCTGCAACTCATAGTGGCTAAGGATTTTAGCTATTCCTATTTGGGTGATTGCTCGACCAAGGTTGGAAACGGATTCCCATAACCAGAGCTCCCGATTTTTTTTTTCTTTTTTCAAAAAGAAAAACCCATCTTACATTAACCAGAGGTCCCAAAATGGTGCCCCTGTATCTAATGAAGTGCTTATCTATTGATGTACCTCAACATAAGTAGACCTCATATAATTGTTTTTGCAGGTGAGGAAAGAGAAATTAGCTTATCGCTTCCTGAGTTGAATCTGGAACTCATTTTTAAGTACCACATTGTTGGAAATTAATTCCAATTATTGATATCAATCAACATTAATTGCAGAAGGACTGGATTGCGGGACATTGATGCCTTAGCAAAGGTGGTTGCTGCCTTTCTGTAGAGTTGCAAAAGGATTGGAAAGCTCACACAAGTGAAGTGCAGAGCAGATAAGAATCAGCCTCTTGATATTTATCTAAAGCGGTAGCTGACTTCTTAGAAGCAGAGTTAAGGCTTAGACTCAAAGTCTCGCCAGCAGCACAGAACTTTGATTACAAGTTGAATAAGGGTTTAAAAGCCTTACCTTTATATTGGTGAAGTTAATGTTTCAAGGCAGCACAATTTCGTTGCATTACAAACAGTGATGCGATGCGATGATAGTTTTAACACTATCACATCGCAAAATTTCAAAGAACTTAAAATCGTGCACACCGAAGAGTTTCGGCGATGCGATGAGGTCCCACCTCAATTGCAATCCTAGCATCACAAAGTTTGTTGCATGTCTGTTGCACTATTGTCGTTCTCTGATGCGATATGGGCCCCGTGCAATCGCAATCGCAAATCGCAAGACCAAAAATGTTCCTCCCACTTGCATTGTATTGATCGCTTCTGATGTTGCGATGCGATGTGGTCCCTACCACCATTTCTAATCGCACATCGCAATTGTAAAGCGCAAAGGTCCTAAACCTTTTGGCTGCTGAAATGCCAATCATCGATTGACTTACGGACGCGATGTGGATTTTAACATGGATTTCATAGATTTGAGATCCGGCTTTCTTGGTCGGTTTAATTGTTTTATTGTAACCGTGCCTTATAAAAGGGAAAGAGCCTGAAGGCTTTTGTAATGAGTTTTTATGTATTAATACATTATTGAAAACATAACTACTGTGTCAAGAAGAAAATCTCGCAAGTTAGAAAAACACAGCAAGATTGTAAGAATTGTATGTGCAGATTTGAGGACAGAGAATTTTGTGAGCACTGTTGTTTTACAATCCACTGTTATACTTTGTGAATCCCTCTCAAGGAGGAGGAATCATTTTCGTTCTGATTTTGTGTTTCTTTTATTCTTCTTATGAATTAAGAAAATTTATCCTAAATTGTTTATGTTTATTCTGCAAATTGAGTTTTAAAACTCTGTGTTGTTGAGGGAATCTTCATTCTCTCTTGTTGTTTAGAAGTAATCAAAAACTTCTACATGGTATCAGGGATAGTCTAGGCACTCGGTGAGACAAAACAGATTTTGTTTTTCCACTGCAGGAGCTGTAAGAAGCTTATTGAGCATATTTTCTCTAGTAGAGAAAGTTCTTGCTTGTTTTATTATGCAGTTTCTTTACTTATACAGTTAAGATGGCAGATGCTGGAACTGGTTTGACAAATTCCCAACTTCCACAGTTTAATGGGAGGAATCATATTTATTGGTCCATAACTATGAGAGCTTTGTTTTCTTCTCAGGGATTATGGGAGCTAGTTGAAAATGGCTACCCTGAATCTGCAGATGGAGCAGCGTTGGCTGCTTTGACAACAACAGAAAGAGACATGTTTAAGAGCAACAGGAAGAAGGACTCCAAAGCCCTCTTTTATCTCTTTCAATCAGTACATGAGAGTGTTTTCCCATGGATTGCAGCAGCAACAAAGTCTAAATAGGCATGGGATATTCTCAAAACTGCTTCTCAAGGCATGGAGAAGGTGAAGACTGTAAAGTTGGAGATGTTGAGGAGAGACTTTGAAACACTCAGAATAAAGGAATCTAATACAATAGATTCATTCTGCACTCATGTTATTGGGTTGATAACTCAGATAATATCTCATGGTGAAACACTTGAAGAGAGAAGGATTGTAAAGAAAATCTTGAGAATTTTACCGTCAAGGTTTGAAGCTATTGTGGTAGCAATAGAAAAGACAAAGGATCTCTCACAGTTCATAGTAGATGAAATGAGTGCTTCTCTTATGTTTCATGAACACAGACTAAGTAGAATAACAAATTCCTCTTTGGAGGAAGCATTGAAGACTCAGATGTCATTCGGCCGAGGCAGAGGTCATGGCATAGCAAATAACAGAGGTCGAGGAAGAAGCCAAAACAGAGGCAGAAATAATCCTGCTAGCACAAGTGGAAGGAGCTGCAATCATAACCAAGATGAAGGTTCAAGAAAAGAGCAAGCTCATGGACAAAGGTATGACAAATCCCAAGTCCAATGTCATTACTGCAAGAAATTAGGCCATTATGCCAATGAATGTAAGAAAAAACAAAATGACATGAATACTAGGCAAAATGCTAATTTTGCAAATGACGAAGATAAGAATCCAAAGATTGTGCTGTTAACATATAACATTGCAAAAGATGAACAAGAAGATGTTTGGTTCTTGGACTCAGGTTGTAGTAATCACATGACTGGAAACATTGCAATGTTTGCCAATCTGGATGAAAATGTGAAATCTGAGGTAACAACAGGAACTGATAGTAAGATATCTATCAAGGGTAAAGGTAGAGTCAGTATTCTAGCAAGAAATGGAGAACAGAAAATTGTGCCAGATGTATACTATGTACCTGGTCTGAAATGTAATATTTTAAGCATTAGACAACTCATTGAGAAAGCTTAAAATGTGTTCTTCAAAAAGGATGTTTGTGCGATCAGAGATATACCTCCAAGTAATAAGATCATTGCAGAGGTGCATATGACCAACAATAGAATGTTTCCTCTCAAACTTAGGGCAGATTTGAAGGAAGGAAGAACTATTGCAGCTGTAACACAAGAAGTCTTTCAAGAGCAAGTGAAAGATGAGAACTAGTTATAGCACTTGAGATCTGGACATCTCAATATTGGAGGTCTAAATCTGTTGCACAGAAAGGGAATGGTAAAGGGATTGCTATTGATTGAAAAGCTGGACAACCTTTGTGAAGGCTGCATCTTGGGCAAACAACATAGAGAAATCTTTCCAGCAGGAAAGAATATAAGGGAAAAAGCACCCTTGGAAATTGTTCACTCTGATGTGTGTGGACTGATGCAAATACCATCATTTGCTGGAAATAAATATGTTTTAACTTTCATTTATGATTACACCAGAAAGACATGGGTGTATATGTTAAAACAGAAGAGTGAAGTGTTTAAGAAATTCCACCACTTCAAAACTCTTGTTGAGAAGAAGTGTGGGCATTATATCAAAGTGCTCAGAAGTGACAGAGGTGGAGAGTACATCTCTAAGGACTTTCTTCATTTTTTCAGAGAGAATGGCATACAGAAGAAACTCACCACAAGGTATACACCTCAGCAAAATGGTGTTGCAGAAAGGAAGAATAGGACCATTTTGGACATGGTCAAAAGTATGCTGAAGGCAAAACACTTGCCACATGAGTACTGGGTTGAAGCTGTCATTTGCGCAGTTTACATATTGAACAAATGCCCAACTAAAGCTGAACAAAATACCAGAAGAAGCATGGAGTGGACAAAATCAAATTGTCACTCACATGAGAGTATTCAGCTGTGTAGCATATGCACTTGTACCAGATTAGCTAAGAAAGAAGCTTGATAGTAAGGGGGAGAAGTCTATCTTTATTGGCTACTGTGATGAGTCAAAAGCATACAAACTTTATAATCCATCCACCAAGAACTTGATAGTAAGCAGAGATGTGCAGTTCTGTGAAGAAGATGCTTGGGATGGAAGTCTAGAAAAGACTGTGAATGTGAAGACAACTTTGTCTCACGATGAAGAAGAAGAAGGAACAACACCTCTTAACCCTTCTTCGGTGGCTCCCCCTCCACCACCACAAACTGGAATTCGAACAGCCTTGAGAAGTCAAGGAAGTGCTACTCCAAGCACACCGCAGGGATCAGAAACGCCCTCAAGTTTGAATGGAACTCCAAGTACACCAAGAAGACCAAGATTCAGAAATCTGAGTGAGATTTATGAACAAGGAGAGGTAAGTAACAATACCGGTCTGAATTCATTATTCTCTTTTTATTGTCATGTTGATGACCCAATCCATTTTGAAGATGTTGTAGATGATGATAAATGGATTGAAGCAATGAATGAAGAAATTGGTGCAATTGAGAAGAGTAAAACATGGGAGTTAGTGGACCTCCCTAAAGGCAAAGATGCCATTGGAGTTAAGTGGGTCTATAAGACCAAAAGCAATGCTGAAGGCAAGATTGAAAGGCACAAGGCCAGACTTGTTGTTAAAGGCTACAAGCAGCAAGAAGGGAGAGACTATGATGAAACCTTTGCACCAATAGCAAGGATGGAAAGAGTCAGAATAATGTTGTTTATTGTGGCACAACACAAAGAGAAGATTTATCAGATGGATGTTAAATCTGCATTCCTGAATGGAGTGTTAAAAGAAGAGGTTTATGTTGAACATCCTCCAGGCTATGAAGTTGAAGGCTGAGAGCATAAAGTATGCAGGCTGAAGAAGGCTCTTTATGGGTTGAAGCAAGCTCCAAGAGCATGGTACAACACGATAGATGCTTACCTAATTGAGAATGGGTTTGAGAAGTGTGATGGAGAACCCACACTCTACATAAAGGAGAATGACGGTAAGATACTTATTTTTGTTTTATATGTAGATGATTTAAGCTTTACTGGCAATGATGCTTCTCTCATTGCTGATTTTAAAGCAGTCATGAAAAGAGAATATGAAATGACTAACTTGGGCTTCTTAAGATATTTTCTTGGAATTGAAGTAGACCAAAGTGAAAATGGTGTTTTCATTTCTCAAGCTAAATATGTAGAAGCAGTGTTGAAGAGATTCAACATGCAAAATAGCAAGGCAGTTGTGACTCCAACGATAATGTGGTTGAAATTGAGTAAAGAAGATAGCAGCAAGGATTTTGATCCAAAGTTGTATAAAATCATAGTTGGCAGCCTTATGTACTTAACTGCAACTAGGCCAGATATTATGCATGTTGCTAGCTTAATCCCCATATTCATGGAAAGACCGAAAGAAGCTCATTGGGAAGCAGCCAAGAGAATTCTAAGGTATGTAAATGGAACAAAGGGGTTTGGTACATTATACTCCTCTTCTGAAAGTTTCATTTTGACAGGATACACTGACATTGATTGGGCTAGAAGTGTTGATGATCAGAAGAGCACATTAGGATATGTGTTTCATTTGGGATTGGGAGCAGTTTCATGGGCTTCCAAGAAGCAACTAGTAATTGCTTTATCTGCAGCAGACACAGAATATGTGGCAGCAACAGCAGCAACATGCCAAGCAGTATGGATGAGAAGAATTCTGAGATATTTTTGTCATGAACAAGAATAGGGCACAACCATTTATTGTGATAATAGCTCAGCGATAGCTTTATCAAAAAACTTTGTTTTTCATAAAAGGACAAAGCACATTGACACCAAGTTTCACTTCATATGTGAATTGATAACAATGGTGAGATTGTTTTGCAACACTGTAGAATAGAGGATCAATTTGCAGATATCCTCACAAAGCCATTAGCTCAGAAAAGCTTTGATCAGTTCAGGCAATTCCTGGGTATGCAGAAAAACCCAGCAGTTGAAATTAAGGGGGAGTCTTGGAAATTAATTCCAACTACTGATATCAATGAGCAGTAATTGCAAAAAGATTAGATTGCGGCACATTGATACCTTAGCAAAGGCGGTTGTCGTCTTCCTGTATAATTGCAAAAGGATTGGAAAGCTCACACAAGTGAAGTGCAAAGCAGATAAGAATCGGCCCCTTGACATTTATCTAAGGTGGCAACCAAATTCTTAGAAGCAGAGTTAAGTCTCAGACTCAAAGTCTCGCCAGCAGTGCAGAACTTTGATTACAGGTTGAATCGGGCTTTAAAAGCCTTACCTTTATATTGGCGACGTTTCAAGGTGGCACAAGTTTGTTGCATTACAAACAGTGATGTGATGCGACGATAGTTTTAACACTATTGCATCTCAAAGTTTCAAAGAACTTAAAATCATGCACGCCAAAGAGTTTTGGCGATGCGATGAGGTCCCACCTCAATCGCAATCGCGGCATCGCAAAGTTTTTTTCATGTCTGTTGCACTACTGTCGTTCTCTGATGCGATATGGGCCCCACGCAATCACAATCGCAAATCACAAGATTGCAAATGTTCCTCCGAATTGCATTGTATTGATCGCTTCCGATGTTGCGATGCGATGTGGTCCCCACTACTATCACTAATCACACATCGCAATTGTAAAGCACAAAGGTCCTAAACCTTTTGGCCGCTGAAATGCCGATCGCCGATTAACTTACGGATGCGATGAGGATTTTAAAATGGATTTCATAGATTTGAGATCCGGATTTGTTGGTCGATTTAATTGTTTTATTGTAACCACATCTTATAAAAGGCAAAGAGCCCGAAGGCTTTTGTAATGATTTTTTATGTTTTAAGACGTTATTGAAAACAAAACTACTGTGTCGAGAAGAAAAGCTCGCAGGCTAGAAAAACACAGCAAGATTGTAAGCACTGTATGTGCGGATTTAAGGATAGAGAAGTTTGTGAGCATTGTTGTTTTACAGTCCACTGTTATACTTTGTGAATCCCTCTCAAGGAGGAAGAATCAGTTTCATTCTGATTTTGTATTTCTTTTATTCTTTTTATAAATTAAGAAAACTTGTCCTAAATTGTTTATGTTCATTCTGCAAATTGAGTTTTAAAACTCTGTGTTGTTGAGGGAATCTTCATTCTCTCTTGTTGTTTAAAAGTAATCAGAAAATTCTACACACATTCTGAGAGAGGCTACTTCCAATTTTGGGTCCGTCTATAAAGTGAGTGTTACATAATTTCTTTCAATTGAATTAGTGATTTATATGCAGGAAAGTAATTAAAATATGATTTAATGTAAGCGTTAAATAACTGCTCCCATTTCATTTGGGATATTAGAGTTATGGAGTTGTTTCGGGATACAATAGTAGAGTTTGGATGTTAAATTTCTGTTGGAATTTTGTTAAAAACTTTTAAAAATTAGATAGTTGGAGTGTTTGAATTGCATTTTTTTTATGTTGGAAATGGATTCAGTACTATAGAAAATATTTTTAGACACTCCAAAGACTGAAGTTAAAGATTGTAACTCAGTTTTTCAAAAAAAATTGTTCAAATTTCTCATAATCTTATCAAAATTTCTAAATAATTTTATGAGTTTTTTTTTTACTACAGCTAAAATTATAACTAGAAACAGCTCCAAGTCATAATGGAGAATTTAAAGAATTTAAACCTGATTGATGTACCTCACGGGCAAGAGGTTGCAGTTAAACCACTGAAAAAAGGCTCAACGCAAGGAGACGTTGAATTCTTGAATGAAGTAAATGTCATCAGTCGTGTTCAACACATAAATTTAGTGAAATTGCTTGGTTGCTGCATTGAAAGCTCTGAAAGGCTACTGGTTTACGAATACCTCGAGAACAGTAGTCTCGACAAAATTATATTCGGTTGCAGCTTCTAGCTCTTTAACTGCTTAATTGCCGCATGGATCTTTGATTTGTTCCATTTTGTGTATGTAATTTGTTAATGTTTTTACTTCCCGATATGCATTCATTGTAGATTCAACAAAAAGTTATTCGCTTACATGGAGACAGAGATTTGAAATCATAGTTGCAACTGGGCGCGGGGTGTCCTATCTTCACGAGCAGTCTGAAAATCGGATCATCCACAAAGATACTAAATCAAGCAATATTTTACTGGATAATAAACACAGGCCCAAACTAACATACTTTGGCTTGTCCAAACTCTTTATAGAAGATCAGAGCCACGTTAGCACTAGAGTTGCTGAGACTTTGTAAGAGTTATCTTTCTAGTTCAATCTTTTGATGTCTTCATTGATTTATTAAAATAATATAGAAAATGAGCCAACTACAATTCATATATCTGAAAGGTTTATATTCTAGGAATTTGGTTTATGTGATTTATAATTTTTTTTGTTTTGGTGAAAATCATATTAAAAAAATTTAGTTTATGCTTTTAAAACTAGCTAGATTCATCATCAAAATAATAAACCACACTGATCGTCAACTAAATTTTCTTTAATGTGATTTTCACTTTACACAAAAGTGTGTAAAGTTATCTTTTTAACATGGTTTAAGATATGGAGATCAGTTCATTGTAAATGACATTATGCAGAGGCTACATGGCGCCTGAGTACGCCTTACGGGGTAGCTCACAAGGAGATGTATTCAGGCTTGGAGTTGTTCTACTGGAGTTTGTGAGCGGAAGAAAGAATCAGGGTTTGGTTCAAGGCACGGAGTTTCTTATCGAATCAGTACGTCTCATATGGATTTCATCCAATCTTTCTAGTGGAAATTTTCTAAAATCTCTATATATAGCGTTGTGATGCTTTGCTAACTAAAGTCTTATCTTGTTTTGTTGTACTGGTAAACCAGACATGGAGACTCTATCAAGCAGAAAGAACTTTAGAAATTATGGAATCCGCATTGGAGGGCACTTATGCAGAGGAAGGGAGGAAGGGAATAGAGTGATTAAAATTGGTCTTCTCTACATCCAAGGAGCTCCAATATTGCGGCCTTCAATGTCGCAGGTAGTATTGATGGTGACAAATGAGCGAGAAAATCTTCCATCGCCCACAACGCCTGCTTTCGTAGATCTGGGTGAAGTTGAAGGTGGTAGATTAATTGACAGTGCAACAACTTCTTCCACGACAACTATCGAATTCCACCATTCTGATGTTGCTGATCTTTCATCAGGGGCTCTGGAGCCGATATGGTTCGATGTCGTCACACTCCTCACGCCATAATGTACCTCTACCGGTTACACGATAATGTGTTTAAACCTAGTAGTCTACAATGTCACACTTTTTGAAGGCTTTTTATTTCTGGTCTAATTTTTCTAAATTTTCACAGGAATTTATTGAAAATAGAAGTTCGATAGTAACCTTGCAGAATTGAAATGTCCTAGAAAGTTTTTAGAGTGCTAAATCCATATATACAATTTAAATAACAAAAATCAAAATTTTAACTCAATTTTTTTTACTAAATTTTTGCACCTGAAACTTTAAACACTTTAAGACCCAAAATCTTGATGAAATGGGAAACGAGAGATTTATGTAGTAATAATAAATTCAAAGATCAGAAACAAAGCAGTGTGCAAAAGCAAAATTGTCTAGTTGTACGAGATCAGCAATAAAGTAGTGTCCTACCAGTAGATTTTCACTTTAAATTTAAATAAAGTGGATGATGCTTTTAGATGCATTCCATTGTCCCATTAAAAATTCCCTATGTAAATGCTCTTTTCGAAGATTACTCCTGTAAATGCCCTGAACTTTTCTTCATGAAATTTATACATTTCACAAATTGAAATTGGTCAGTGTCTAGTTATTTTCTTTAGTGTTGTTATTTTTTTATATGTTTTTTACTCCCCAAACTTCATCAATTAAAATTGGTCCGGTTATCGTTTTATAAATTTAATTTATATCTCTGTTTTAAGAATATTAACCATTTTCAAACTCTTTAAAGCTATAGTTTAAAAAAAAATCCAGAGAATAACTCAGAAATTGAAGGAAGATTATGAAAATTTTTGGCAAATGTTTTTGTAAATATGGGTTATAGTCGTTAAATTTTAGTATTTTGAGTTTTATAAGTTTTTGATGGTGCTAAATCCATTTCCACCATTAAAAATGTAATTCAAACACTCCAACTACATAATTTTTTGAAATTTTTTAGCAAATTCTAACCAAAAAAACTGTATTCCAAAATATCTATTAGTAGATAGACAATTCTCACAAAAATAAAAATAAATCTTCCAGGACGATATTGCCACACAAAACAGAGAATACGAAATGACCAACTCCAACGTACCAAAACATGGCCAAGTAACAGCTAATTGTTATTTTCTTTTTAGAGTGCTCATCAGAGTCAATCATATTTCGCACAAGTAATAAGAGAAGGTGCGTTGTGTGAAAACAAAAATGTAAGGGTATCTACATGATGCACCTTGGCAATTTACCCCGTTTAACTTTCTTTGGTTTAACTTTCTTTGATGATGGGAACAGTGATTGAATTTGAATTTGAAGTTGAAGTTGAAGTGTTGATGTTAATTTTAATTGGAAGGGTATTATGTCACTGTTTCGAATATATATATATATATATATATATATATATATATATATATTACTGTTTTATGTTTAATTTATATGATAAAAAATTTAAAAGAAAAATAGTTGAGAAAAATATATTATCTTTAGATTTTATTTTCAATTAAATTTATTTTTATTAACTAAATTAAATTCCTAAAACTAAATATAGTGAAATAAATAAAAATAAAAAACAGATTATCAAATAAATGATATAGTGAAATTTAAAAATGCTTAATAACAAATTTTATGTATTAATTATTGTCAAAATGAAAAAGTACACTCATTCCCAAAACAAAAGTGTATTTGAGTGTTTTTTTCTATTATATTTCATGCATTTCAAATTATATAGATTTAATAACTCAAAATATACAAGTGTAACAATTCAAATTATACATAGGGTGGATTGAACACTCATAGAAAACCCTGCGCTGCACTACTGTGACCTGTGGCTGCGCCTGTTCTTGCAGCTACTAGCTGCCTCTGATAGCCCGAAATGACCTCTGATCTCCTCACCCAATCCCTTATAGGCATCGTGTTTTCCTTTTCTGCGGCACCCAACTCCTCTCCGATTTTCTCAGTATGACTGTTTCATCTGAGCTTTTTCTCCCGTGCCTTTAAGACTATGTTTTCGATTTGATTTAGGGCCCTTTCAGGCATGGAGGATCTAGACTCTCTCCAGCCTCCTCCGCCTCCTCCTACGGCCTTTGTAGCCAAAGCCTTCATCTCCCTTCTTGCCTCGCTCCCAAAGAAGAAGACATCTGAAGCAACCAAGTTTGTCAAAAAACTTGATGATATTCCTGAGATCTCGCTGCCTGTTGAGGGACCGATTCAGGTGGCCCTCTCTCTTGCTGACCCTGCTCTCGTTGGCCAGTTCATGGGTCTTTGGCCCTCGCCCAAATCCGCTAAGATCTGGGTAGCTAAGAACTAGGCTCCTTTAATTAAAAACAACGTTACCTCCTACTTCCTGGGTAGGGGGTATTTCCTATTTCAATTCATCTCAAAAGAGGACAAAGAGCTCATATTCAGGAGTGGCCCCTATTTCATGGGACCTCAAGGGCTCTACCTTAACAAGAAGCCAGATTTTGACCTTGCTATGGATATTCCAACGGCTGTCCCAGTCTGGGTCAAGCTTCCAAATCGACCCATGCATTGTTGGAACTGGGACTCACTAAATAATATTGGAAATACACTGGGAAAGTTTATAGATCATGCAAATAACAATTATCAGTACGACTGTGCTCATATCTGCATCGAATTCAACCTGGAAGTGGGCCTCCTGGAGGCCATTAAAATCAAGGCCGGGTGTTGGTCTCATATTCAAAAGCTCGACTATGAGCAGCTTCCCTTCAAGTGCCGGAAATGTCATGTCTATGGACGCTTCGCTAGAGGTTGTCCGAGTAATGGCGAAGCAGCTAAAGGAAAAGAGGAGGGATGGAACCAAGTCAAGAGGTCAAGGACCAATAAAAAAAATGTCGGAGCTTCGTCAAGCAAAGGACCTTAGTACTCCGCTGATCAGCAAACCCAATATTCTAAAGGGCAATGTAGCCAATTCAAACCCCTCAGTTTAAATTCAGTAGAGCTGCAAGAGACTAAAATACAAAGGAATGAATCTTTGGATAAAGGAACTTTCCCAGATCCAAAGCAGGGTGTTAGTGTCCCAAGCGGATCTAACGGGAAAAATGCAGATACGAAAGATGAGGAGCAGGCCTAAGAGGAATATGAGGAGGAAGGAGAAATAGGGGAATCGAAATTATCGATCAAAATATTGACAGGAGGTCGAATACCTAATCGGGAAAAAAGAGAGCAAGAAACATACAAAGAAAAACTGTAAGGCACCCAACCAAATTTTGAGAAACTTTTGGCAAGAATGCCCAAGAGCACAAGAAATCAGACCCGGGGCTCCAAGGGAGCCCAGTACTCCCAAAAAATTAAGTGATGAAAGTTGTCTCCTGGAACTGTAGAGTTTTGGGCAGTAAACCAAAAGAAGAAGCTATCAGAAGCATAATTTGAATAGAAACCCCATACTTCTTCTAATCCAGGAGACAAATATGGAGGATAAAGTTTTTCTCCAAACAAGTAAGAGTTTTTGGAATAAAGGTGGTGGGTAGGCTGTCTCTTCTAGAGGAGCTTCAGGCGGCCTGGGCACGTTATGCAATACAAACAAATATCTGCTGAACACAGTAATCCCAAACACGCATTGGTTGTATCTGAAATTTCAGCATATAAAATCCAATGATGAAATCATCCTTATCAATGTTTATGTACCGGTTAATGTAGGAGAGAAGAAGTCATGTTGGGACTCCATAAAAAATCTGGCTGATACTGAGAATCTTGATAACACCATTATCACTGGAGATCTCAATCTCACCTTGTTATTATCTGAGAAGCATGGAGGTAGCATTGTGAGAGATCCAGCAAGGGAATGGGTGGAGGACCTCATGCAATATTGGGATCTTATCGATATCAAGCCCATAAATAGTAAGTTCACTTGATCTAATAAAAGAATTGGTCCTGGTCATATTGCTACTAGATGAGATAGATTTTTGGTTCAAAGCTCCTTCTCGCTTCTTGGGCTAGAATCTAGAATGTGCATTCTCTCTTGCAGTGCCTCAGACCATAGGTCTATCATGCTAGAATTCCTACTACAAAAGGATCTGGGCCCTATCCCTTTTAGATTTAGTCCTCTTTGGATCCAGCTTCTGGGCTTTATAGAAAGAGTTAAGGAAGTTTGAGATCGTCCATTAAATGGCTCGCCCTTCTTCATTTGGGAAGAAAATCTCAGAAGACTAAAAACTGAGTTAAAATGCTAGGCCAAATCTCTTCCAAATCCGGCTTCAGAACGGAAATCTGCTCAATACATTCTAGAGGCCCATCATATTCATATGGAGGACACAGTAATTACTCCAGAAGTTATTTACTTAGAATTTGATCTCCAACAAAAGTTTCACAGGGCCTGCATGGCAGAGGAGGAATTTTGGAGGCAAAAATCCCGTAGTCTTTGGCTTAAGGCTAGGGATAGAAACACTTCTTTCTTCCACAAGCAAGCTAATGCGAGAATAAACTTCAACACCATATCTGAAATCAAAGACGAGAATGCTATCCATAAGGACTTCATGAGCATTAAAAGGGTTTCCTACAACCACTTCAAAAATCTGTATGGCGAGGATGAAGATGGGATCCATTCTGAAACCTTCTTAGATGTGGTGCCCACTGAGATAACTTTCAATATGAATAATTCTTTTGAGGCAAAAGTTTCTAGAGAAGAAATTAAGACAACCCTCTTTGAGATGGAACCAGACAAAACCCTTGGACCTGATGGCTTTACTGCCAGATTCCTCCAAGCTTGCTGGAAAATAGTCGAAAACGATTTGTGCAAAATGGTTATGAAATATCAATCTTGTCAAAATAGGGGGCATTACTAACTCTAATTTCTTTGCTCTCATTCTGAAGGAAAAGGGAGCCAATGCTTTTAATAGATTTAGACCTTTCTCGTTATGAAATATTGGATACAAAGTCATAACCAAGGTTATTGAAAACATGTTGAAAAGTATTCTCCCCAAAATTATTCTGGAAAATCAAGGCAGATTTGTACATGGAAGATAGATTGTAGAAAATTTTATTCTTGTGCAAGAGGCGTTCCACTCTAGAATTCATCGTAAAGAAAAAGGAATGGTTGTAAAGCTTGACCTCACTAATGCATTTGATCGAGTAAAACACAATTTTCTTTTTGGGGTCTTACGCAAGTTTGGATTCGGGGAGAGCTTCATTAACTAGATCAGTGCATGCATCTCAGAGCCTTGGATTGCTCCTTTGGTGAAGGGGTGGGCTACGGGCTTCTTTAAAGCCTCTCGTGGGCTCCGTCATGGATGTCCTCTTTCCCCTCACCTATTTTTCCTTCAAGCTTATGTGTTAATTTTTTATTTGAATAAGAAATTGATGGAGCATGAAATCCTTGGTATTAGTATAGCAAGAGGAGTAAGAAATATCAATCATGTTTTGTTTTCTGATCATACTTTATTTATGGGTGCAGCTTCGCTGCACTCTGCCTCTAAATTCAAAGATGTCCTCAATAAATTTTGTGATGCTACTGGCAGCATGCTCAACAAAGGAAAGTGTCATATTTATAGCTGGAATATATCTCCCAGCTTGCTTAACGTTATTTATAGGTGTCTAGACTTTGCAGGCTCATCTTCCTGGTCTTGAATTACCTAGGCCTCCTCATCCTTTTCAAATCTGCTTTCTGCAGAGCCTGGGCTTCTCTCATTGATAAATTCAAGACTATAATTCACGCTTGGGACCTTTCCTGGTTGAATCTAGTGGGAAATACAATATTGGTTAAATCAGTGCTCAGTAGCCTGTCCATATTTAAATTCTCTGTCTTATTGGCGCCCTCTGATGTTCTCAAGAAAATGGAAGATATCATCAGGCGTTTCTTTTGGAAAGGTGGAAAAAGAAATGAAAATCGTATCCCCTTGGTAAGTTAGGAAAATTTCGCTAAACCTCTTTTGGAAGGAGGTTTAAATCTGAAGTCGCTCTGAGCTCAAAATATTGCTATGGGTGCCAAAATCGTTTGGCAAATTATAGACTCCAAACCTGGTTGGGTGCAGAAGGCTCTGTGGCGAAAATATTTCACGGGCTCAAGAATCTGATGCTTAAACAAACCTTGACTTTTTGTCGGCACACATTTGGCCAAGCTTTGCCTAAACTCCATGTCTCTTATTCAATGACATGCATTCCGGGTTCCTATGAATGGCAAGCGCATTGATCTCTGGCAGGATAGAATTATGACAAATTCCCCGCTTGATGTGCCTTCATTGCGGCCTTTACGATTTTGGATGGTAAACGTAGGTTTTACTTCGCTCTGGAATATTTCTCGATGGTCTAATCGCCGATGGATTGGCTGGACGGACATTCAAGTGCCTTTGAACCTGAAATCTGAATGGGATGAACTATTAACCCTTCTCCATGGTCTAGCTCTGATTCACAGATGTCAATCAGACAAGTGTGGCTGGGGTCCCTCTCGTTTTTACTCTGTCACCATGGGATACTCCAAGCTACTAGAAATTCCTCATGTTACCACAAATCCTGCTACTTGGAAAGGCCTTTGGAAATTCAAATCCATCCCGAAGGTCAATTAATTCTCTTGGCTCATGTGCCATAACAGAAATTTGACTGATGACAGACTTAAAATAAAGGGCTTTCGAGGTCCATCTAGATGCCGGATGTCTTGGGCTGATGAAGAAAGCATTCGTCATATAATGCTGAGTTGTAAATTTGCAGTTGAGGTTTGGCATGAGATCCTAGCCCCTTGGGGTGACAGTTTCACTCTTCCAAACTCCATCCCAAAGCTTTTTTCCAGTTGGTGCTTCAAATATCCGGAAGGTTCTCCTAAGAACAACAGCTTCGAAGCCATTTGTCTCTCGCTCCCAAAATTTACCTGTTGGCAAATTTCGCTTAAAAGAAATAGCAGAACCGTTAGAGACAAGGAGCAGAAAGCAAAAACTATCATAGTTAAAATTAAAGCTCAGCTAAAGGAAAGTTTGGATGGTTAACTGGATGCTATAAATCTCAGCTAGAACGATAAGGATTGGAGCAGCATGATGGGATTTAGCATCTCAACAAATTTAAGGCAAAATGAGACAAAAGAGAATTGGAAGATTAGGCTCAATGAGAAAGATTTCTCTGAATGGCTCATTAAGCATTCCTCATTCTTCTTGTTCTTTGATGAAGCTGCTAAAGGCAACCCCGTGACAGTTGGTGCAGGTGGCGTGATTAAGAATATTGAAGGCAGAGTTTTTCATAGTTTCGCCTGGGGCCTGGGTCACTCTTCTAGCATTCAAGCTGAAGCACTTGCTCTCCTCCAAGGCCTCATGCAAGTAAAAAATCTTGGCATCAAAGAAGTTGTTGTAGTTGGTGACTCTCAATCCATCATCAAATCTTTAGTGGAAGGTACTGAGCTGAAAGATATTAATTTTTCTAGACTGGTAAGGCGAATTAATGCAATTTCCAAAACTCTCCAAAAGGTTGCATTCTTTCATATGCTCCACAAAAATAAAAAATATGTTGATCTCCAAGCCAACAAATCAACTCTTCTTCCCGCCGACTCTTTATTAAGAAACGGGGAAGATGATTGGGCCCCCTTTCCTTAGTTTGTTTCTTCATGTTTTACTGCATTTTACTACAGCAGTTTTTCTGCATTCACAAATCTAGGAAAATTTTGGAGGTTGCAACGAGAAATATCTGTAAGAAACACTGGCATATTTTTTGCAACATTCTAGATATATCGGCAAATGATAAAGATAGTGAAGTTGACTCTTAGATTGTAACCTGTTTGGAGGCATTTATGCAAAATATCTAATATTAAAACATAACCGTTCTTGTCAAAAAAAAAAAAAAAAACAATTCAAATTATAGATAGCTTATTTAATATCTAAATAGCATAAATAGAAGACTACCATTATTAGAAGTATTTTTCTATTTTTGGTTTTCTCCTTAATATTTTATCTCTAAATAGTGGAAATTGAAGGCTCCCATTTATCATAATCCAACATTTCTCCATTTAACAGAATGAAAATTTGCAACAACCATTTGAATCTATAATTTAGAGTAACACGAAAAGATCTACAAAAAATGTAGGAATAGAAGAGAACCTAGCCAAATTGTAAATGGAATTGAATCAATATTTTCTAGGGAGATGGAAAGTGAAATATAGATGAATTCCAATAGGGTACTTGTTCATCATTACATTTATGGAGTGTTATGACATTCATTTTCTATCTGTATATCGTAGGCCTCACCTAGATGCCATAACTTTCAAAGGGAAATCACAGTGTGTCGATTTTGATTTTCTTTTGAGGTGGAAAATGATTCATCATTGAGGTTGAGTTCTAATCTGTTAATTCATCCACAATGGTTCCATTCTAGCTATGGTCTACCGCAACCCATGGAATAGGATTCAATAAAAAGATAGTTGGTGCAAGTCATTTGTTGCTTCTGATTTCATTGGTGGAGTCAATGAAGTGAAATCAGAGTGAACAGTTGACCAGGGCTTCAATAGAAGCATTGTGTGTCCTACTAGGATAACATGAGTTTCAAAGGGATGAGACTGAGTGGTATCCCCAGGCTGTAGTTTCGCAGGGTTTATTTTAACCAAAAGAAACAAAATATATATATGAATTAATAAATGATGTAATAGCTAAGAGTCAAAGCACCAACCGTAATATGGAATTCCTATTGTGGCTAAACTTGTAGCTGAAAATTGGTTGATGAATATTTCCCTAAATCTGCAGGACCTGCAGACTACACTCGAGTTTGTCATCAAAATAGAAAAAAAAAACCTATGCTTGGACTTTGCATGAATGATCAATTGAAGTTGAGGACCCACTTTCAAATCTCCAACCAAGTTTTTCCAAATAGACACCTACCCATTGTGGAACATGACAAGCCTCTTGTGGGCTCCCTCTAGGTCCAGAAGAAATGAGAAATTACTCAGCACCTTTCCCAAGTTCATATCATAATTTGAACCCTCGTAGTTCTTGTAAATTGTAATCTCTAGATGCAGATTCAAAACCCAGAGGAAATAATTCTTGGAAATATTCACCAACTCAGAATGCTTTAGATTAAAGTTCACTACCAAGTTTCAAACATTAGGAACATGAGCGTGGACAGAAATGATAGGAACTCCCACTATCTTTAGGGGAATTTTGAGGTCTAAAATGAGCCTCCTAAAGAAATTATAAAATAATATTGAAAACAATAAAATAAGGTTAGAATACATCATTAAATTTAATATATCGTATTGGTAAAAGTATGAGAAAAGATTTAATTAATTAAAAATTATAATTTAAAGAATAGTAAAAAATTTTAAAATATAAAAAATGATATGGAAAATTTGAAATTATATCATTAAATATTATGGTAAATTTGATCTTTTGGGTTAAATAGGTGTGTTTTGAATCTTTTGTTTTATAATTTAGTTTCTACTGAAAATATGTTTTCATTCTTAATTGGGTATTGTATAATTGATTGAAACCACCTTTAATTTTATAATTTAGCTTTTATTGAAAAAATGTTTTCATTCTTAATTTGGTATTGCTCAGTTGATTGTAAATTATGTTTTAGATTGAATTGTTGTATATTTTTATTTAGAAAATTTAGTTTTATTATTTAGGTTTCTGGTGAAAATATTTTTCTATTTTTAATTAGGAATTGTGTTGTTGATTTTACATGTTGTTCTAGTTTGAATTGTTGTTTGAATTTTTGGATATTTTAATTATTTTTACAATAAATTCGTAGATTCTATATTATTTCATCAAATGATAACAAAGTATTTGCTTTGTTTACTAGTAATCTAGTTCATTCTATCACATAACAACAAAGTCTTATTTTTATTTATTAATAGTCTACTAAGTTCCATCAAACGAAAGTAAAGTCTTTGTTTCTTTTATCAAAAGTCTATATCATTCCATTAAATGATAAACTATTTTTTTTTCTTTTATCAATTTGACAATTGCACATTGTGTGGTTAATTGTAAATAATGTTATAATTTAAATTGTCATGTACTTTGAATTTTTAGGTTATTATTGAAAGTCTATTTCCTTGGGTTTTTAGGAAACATTTGAAGAATGTAAATCTATATTAACGTTTAGAAACATTAGTGAATTTTACTAGTTTCTAATATAGCAAGTCTAAATTTATTGGCGATATTTTTGGAGCCATATGAAATTTTCAAATGATTATGAATGGTATCTATAAACTTCTAGTTGAATTGTTGTATAATTTTATTTCAAAAATTTAGTGTTATGGATTAGTTTTTGGTGAAATTTTTTTTTTTTTAATTTTTAATTAGGCATTGTGTTGTTGATTGTACATGATGTTCTAGTTTGAATTGTTGGATATTTTGATTATTTATACAATAAATTTGTAGAATCTAATCATTTCATCAAATGATAACAAAACCATTGCTTTCTTTATTGAGTCGAGAGGCTCATTCTACAGCCCAATGTGAAGGCTATGTGTAAGTATGTCTGTGCTTAATTTGGAGTTGACAAATGTCCTTTTTAAAATAAAAATCAAATATTATCTAAAAATAAGAGAAATATGGACTATAATAAAAAACAAAAAAGAATGTGTTATGATTGTTTAATTAGTTGTCTCAAAAATATAATTTAAACAATGAGAAATTACACATTATTTTTTGCACTATAAAATAAGTTTGCACCTGGAGAAATTTGATCCCTTTCGGCTCATGTTAGATTAGTGGTTAAGATGAATCTATGTTGGTTAATAGACTATTACATTCCGTCAAATGAAATTAAAGTGTTTGTTTCCTTTATCAAAATTCTATATTATTTCATTAAATGATAAAAATCTCATTTTTTTTCTTTTTCTTTTATCAATTTGACAATTGCACATTGTGTGATTGGTTGAAAATAGTGTTATAATTTAAATTGTCATATACTTTGAATTTTTTGAAGTTATCATTGGAAAGTCTATGCACTTTTAGAAATATTTGAAGAATGGAAATTTATATTAATATTTAGAAGCATTGGTGAATCTTACTAGTCATAATATAGCAAATGTAATTTTATTGGCCATATTTTTGGAGTCATATTCAAAATTTTAATGATTTTGAATGGTCTCTATAAAAATCCAGTTTAAATTATTGTATAATTTTATTTTTAAATTTTAATTTTATGTTTTATTTTTTGGTGAAAATATTTTTCATTTTTAATTGGCCATTGTGTTATTGACTGTACATAATGTTCTACTTTAAATTGTTAGATATTTTTATTATTTATATAATAAATTTGTAGAATTTGTATCATTTCATCCAATAATAACAAGTTTTTATTATTATTAATAATCTAATTCATTCCATCAAAGTCTTTTTTTTTCTTTAATAATAGTCTATTAGGTTCCATCAAATGAAATTAAAGTCTTTGTTTCCTTTATCAAAAGTCTATATCATTCCATTAAAAGTATTTTCTTTCTTTATTAATAGTATATTATGTTCCATCAAATGAAATTAAAGTCTTTGTTTCCTTTATGAAAAGTATATATCATTCCATTAAATGATAAAAATGCCTCTTTACTTTTCATTCCATTAAATGATAAAAATGCCTCTTTTTTTTTTCTTTTATCAATTTGATAAAAATGTTTTTTTCTTTTATCAATTTGACAATTACACATTGTGTGATTGATAGCATATAATGTTATAATTTAAATTGTCATATATTTTGATTTTTCTTAAATTATGATTGGAAAGTATATTTTTTTAGTCTATCCCCTTTAGAAAATATTTGAAGAACGGAAATTTATATTAACGTTTAGAAATATTTGTGAATCTTACTAGTCCCTAATATACCAAATGTAAATTTTTAGCGATATTTTTGGAGTCATATGAAAACTTCTAATGGTTTTGAATGCTCTCTATAAAATTCTAGTTTGAATTGTTTTATTTTTTTTATTTTTCTATTTTAGTTTTATGCTTCAGTTTTTGGTGAAAATATTTTTCTATTTTTAATTGGGCATTGTGTTGTTGATTTTACATAATGTTCTAGTTTGAATCGTTGGATATTTCGATTATTTATACTATAAATTTGTAGATTCTATACCATTTCATCAAATGATAGCAAAGTCTTTCATTTCTTTATTAATAATCTAGTTCGTTCCATCACATAACAACAAAGTCATTTATTTCTTTATTAATAGTCTATTAAGTTCCATAAAATGAAATTAAAGTCTTTTTTTCCTTTATCAAAAGTCTATATCGCTCCATTAAATGACAATTTTTTTATTTATTTTCAATCAATTTGACAATTGCACATTGTGTGGTTAATTGCAAATAATGTTATAATTTAAATTGTAATATACTTTGAATTTGTTTACATAGTCATTGAATATTTATCCCATTTAGGAAATATTTGAAGAATGAAAAATTATATTAACATTTAGAAAGCTTGATGAACCTTACTATTCCCTAATATACCAAATGTAAACTTATTGGTGATATTTTTGGAGCCATATTCAAATTTCTAATGATTTTGAATAGCCTCTATAAATGTTTGGTGATTTTCAAGGTAAAATTTTTTGAAGGTACAAGAGAAACCTCATTGACATGGAGACTTGGTATATTTTTCAATGAACAAGAAGAAACTCATGCTCTATAGAATGGCATGAGAATAGCTAAAAGCTCTTGCATCCAATTGTTGGTTGTGTTGGGAGAAAAAGGAAATAATCAACCATAAAATTCTTAACTTCATGCTAATAGATAATATTTTAACATATATTATGTTTAAGCCAAATAAGAGGCAAGTAATTTCACTAATTTAACTCATCCTAAGATATTTTGTGGGGGAATAACTATGAATAAACTCAATTTGAAAATATGGCATCAACCTTAAATAATGGGTGTCAATGTCAATGTAACAATTAATCAACATTTCATTCATTAATATAGATATAATGAAAAGTATCCAACATTAAATCCATCACACAAATTACAACATTGGACTCATTCTCAAAGTCAGGCTAGTTGTGAGATGTGATGCCCTTATTTACACAATTATTATAGACATGAATGTGCATTAAATTGTAAATGTGGTTTTAATATTCCATGCTTAGAATGGGACTATTTTCACGTTGAATGGAATTCATTGGTAGGAAGCTATGTTTTCAACTCTACTTAAACTTGTAAGGTTTCACATTGGTTTAATTCTAATTGTGTTTGGTTTTTTGTTTCTAGTATGGTGTAAGTTACCAAGCTAGACCACTCAGTGGAGTCATTATAGCAAAGGGTGACTGTATAGTCTATACTTTCCCCTAGTTTGATTATCATAGGTATAAGATAATCCTCGGTCACTCCTCTAGATATCTTGTATTCATCTAGTTTTTACTTGTATACTTGGATTCATCCTCTATTATGGAATTCAAGTACTATAGCATTGTTTGGGACCTAAATGTTTGGCAAGGGATTTGGAATTTAGGTAGAATTGGGAAATTGGAAGTGGGTGGGGATATTTGATTTATGTGAAAACCTGATGGAATTCAAAGAGTTTCAAGAAATTAGAAGAATCCGAGAAGCCATAAGAAGCATATCCAATTCAATAGGACTTATATATTTACAATCACCTCAAAATTTCATGAGAGTGAACTCTAGGTAACTTCACAAATAATAGAAAGTATGGGGGCTCTTGTGAAATTGAAGTAGAGATAAAAATATTGGTAGCATAGTGTAATATTCTCATAAATATGGCCCTAGATTTGAGAAAGGGGGATCAATTAAGGGATTCTAACCAAATATTGTCTATCAATTCAACCTAAGGGGAACTAAGCAAAAAAACATAGTTCACTACCTTGCCAAAGACATGGAAATGATAAAGAAATACCATAAAATTCTAATTATAAGGCAAGAAGAAGCAATTAACCATTATTCCTTATATTAGGCATAATTTGTTCCAAGGTTATTAGAATTCTAGGTTTATATTATAGAATATATAACACCAAAAAATACTAGGAATTCTTGTATAAATATATAGGCATACTCTACTATCAGAATGGACTTGTCAAAATTTTGGTGTACTTCATTTTAAAAATTGAAACAAAAATGGTAATGGAATTTAACTATATGCTCAGTTATAGTTTTCTAAATATTCCCCTAGTTATGGTTAAAAATAATAATGGCTATAGGTTTTAAGAAAAATGAAGGCTATGCTAGGTTATAATGGTAAGGGTTTAAGGTTAGTTAGGGGATAGTGGTTTCATAAAAAAACGTGTTGTCTTGTAATCATACTTTTATACTTGCACCATGTGCAAAGGAAAGTAAATAATAAATTAAAAAAATACTTGGTATGCATAGAGGAAAAAAATCATTGATATATAACATACAATAGATATTATATTCTAGAGAACTCAACATTTTATCCAAATTATTCTTTCATGAAGGATTTAGAGAACAACCTTACACTATCTCTATTCTCTCTCCACACTCTTAGTCTCCTTTCTCCTTTCATGTTTAGCACATATGCGTGCATCTCTTACTTTTCCACTTTGTTTTCTTCTTTAAGGATTGTTATTTTATCATTAAAAACTTTCATTTGCGTAGTCCCATTTCCCACCTTGTACGACTAAACTTTTCTACCTCAAGGGGAATTATATTATAGGAAGATTTATTTTTCTATCACTATTATAAGGGAAATTTGAGTCATCATAGAGAACTTCATTGTTTCATTATTTATATCATAGATCTAGGATTTTTTCTTTGCATTTTATTGTATATTAAAATTAAGTGTGTTTTTCATGAAGGTTCAATGGCGTGTATAGGCTTTTTTTATAGCTTACGAGCATCATATTTGAGGTTTTTGAAATATATCATCTTTAGCCCAAGTAAATTTTTCACCTAAAACAACATTTTTCTAGGTGGGTTTATTCATTTTAACCCTTTTTTTTGTAATCAATAATTAGCATGATTAGTTTACCAAAGAATCAAAATAAATTCACCCTAGTTAGTTTTCTTTCCTTGATTACTTTGATGGTATCATCTATTTTTGTTTAAACTTAACTATGTGTTGATTGTACTGGACCCGCCAACATTCAGGAGATCTCCACAATATGAAGTCCCAAATATACCTCACATCGTTTGGAGTAGGAGCCCCATCAGTGGGGTGTTAATGATTTGTATTTGTTCCAAAAGGCATAGAGTGGTGCATGGGGTATTTGGTGAGAACAAGTGTGTGACCTTACAGAGAGTCAAGTGTGATGCATGGAGGTTCCAACACAAGAAGGGAAAAGGAAGTGCGCCCCTTGGAATATTGTAATAGTACGCATCTTAGAAGGAACACATGAGAAAAATCACATCACATGAACTAACAAACGGAATAGTCCACAAGTTAAGGTGACAGATTAACATGTCAACACGCATCCAACATTATTCATACAAATGCAAATGAAATAATTCATAAGCATATGCATACATTAAATAAAATAGTTTGCAAATACAACAAGAATTGTCCTACTATATCCACAACATATGCATGAAAGTGTGTCGGCCCTGAGTGTTATTAAAAGTGACACTTCCAATCATACATTAACATTTGACAAGCCACATATCCCAATAGTGGACCGTGAAGTCTACAACACATGTTCCTCTAAAACATTACACTCCCTCTACGCTACTGAGAAGTCAAGGCTCTTACACAACTACCAAGCTCTTCCTAAGTGTAATCCTAGCCAAAAGCTTGGCTCCCAAAATTTCCATTACATGAGTTATGAGGATATATTTATAACAAAGGGGGGTGACTCTTTCCATGCCCCCTTTGTGACTCTTCAAATTATTTACAAAATAACACATTACTTTATAATGTGACTCTTCACATTCCAACATGGACACTTGGAATTTAACTTTTATAACAATTAAAAATAATATTACATTTCAACATGTACCTATAGAAGATAGAATAGGCTAGAGACAACATGACAATCTAACAAGACAAAACACTATGATACTGTAGTTTGGGTGAACTCAAGTTAGGTAACTTCGACTTGATGCTTCTCAGTCACATATTGATACCAAGCTTGTTACTGTTCAATGATCTCCCTAAACTGTGGGATGTTGTTAAGCTGCGGGCGGACTCTTGCCTCCATAACATCCGAGTACAATGTCTTGGAGCCGGTATGAACATATTTCTTAGTCAGGAGAAACATTTTTCTAATCTGAATAGGAACACTGATGTATTTCTACATGTTATGTCTATTCATCTCTAAGTCCAACTCGGTGGCGATTTGTTTCAACTACACCAAGTAATGATCGATCTCTTGCCTAACTTGACGTTTACGTTTAGCCTCGGTGAGTGTGTCGACTGATGGGATCTTTTGGGTTATCACAATGAAATCCAAACTGTTATATATCCATACATATGAGGCCTGAATATTTCCAATAAATGAGATGAGTTGCTTGTTGTTCTAAATCAACATCCAAACTCTCTCTTTCTCCAGCTCTGCCTGCGGCTTCATTTTCTTCACCAGGGTAAGCAGTGCCCCCTTGTATCACATCTTCCAATCATGCAAAATCGTGATTAAAGCTTGCACATTCCTAAGTATCTCTACAAACTCTCCGCTCTGTCGTTTCAAGTCATGTAAGAGAAAAATCCTGTTATGTATTTTCATGAGATCCTCATAGAGGTTTCGCATAGTGTTTCCAAGTGTGGATACTTTAACAAGTATTGTTGCTCTCATCTCATCCAGGTTTACCTGTGTGGAAGGTTCATTATATGTTTTTTTCATGGAGCTGTTCAATATATTGATGGGAAGCATGTAGATTCAATACCAGCTATTTATTCTCAGACATTAAATACTGAGTGTTATATTTCACCGCACCTGTGAAGTCCATGTTGGCTTCGGAAATAGAATTTAGATTCTTACTAGTGTCCACCACTATGACTCTTTCTCTTATAAATGCAGGAATTGCATGATAATCTAGGAAGTTCTTTCTTCGTGCTTGCACAATCCTCTTGTGGAGTTCATCAAATGATAGATTGTACACGTCTATCATTGGATCATCACCAAGGGGAACTATATCCCCTTCCTTGCTCGGGGTTTGCACTGCAACTGGAGGTGGTGGAGTCTGAATGGTGACTTGTGGTGTGCTGGGAATTAGGTTCATATCTTCACCCTATGGCTTTGGCTCCAACTCCATATCTGAAACTTCAATCAACTCCTTAATATGTTGAGAAAAATCCTGATGATCCATCTATTTTCTCTATCCCTTTGCTATTGGATGGGTCTGTTCTTTCTCTTCGACTTGAATAAGTTTTGTTTCTTCTCTTGTCATGCATTTCCATCCTTCTTCTTCATGATTTTGCTTCTCCTAAATTTCTCTCCTCCTTAGCTCCCATTCTTCCCTTAGCTCTTGTTCTATTATTTGCACTCTTAGCTCCGCTTACTCTAATATTTTCTTCTCTCTCTTCCTCCACTCTACTCTCTGTAGAATATGCCTCCTCTTTTCTTCTAATTCCAAAGCTATTTTTTTGAGAAGTGTATTTTCTTTCATGTTCCATATTTGTTCCACCTCTACACTTTCAACAACCTTCCTATTTCCCTTATCCCGTACTGGGTCGTTATCTTCTATTGTAGTTTATTTTAAAACTGAGGCCATCTGTGGAGTAGCCTGTGAAGTCCCAACTACACTGATTGGTTCGTGGGGTCTAGAGGGATTATAGCAGTTCTTCCATGGTTCCTCCTCTAGCCACCGAAATTGTTGTAACACCCTCTTCCCATATCTACCCAAGTAACCATAAAATCGGGGCAAACATATGACGAGTGGCTACTATGATCAGGTTCAACCTCCTAAGTGACCTTAAGAAAGTGGAACCGACTGAAACAAATCATGAAAACCTTCCACATCAACAACAAGACTCTCAGGAACCATCCCAACCACTCAGGTAACTAGCCCCTGGGTCTCACTGAGGTTTTAGACATTCAAACCCCTAGAGGCTCCCACAGTATAGGCATGGGTGCATCTGGAAGGATATGGATGCTCCTATCCATATTTAGATCTATTCCAGAGATTGAATATAGGGGCATTTACTGGATATGTCACCTTTCATAAAAGATGAGATCCATAGGCTACCTGACCCTTTACAGACTCTCCCTATAGAACTTTTAGAAGTTAACACCACCTGTCCCAGTTATACCCTACGAAGTGTGTAGAGGACCCGTGGAATCACTCACACTACTTTACATAGATATAAGGGTGTATAAGAGTGTACTAAGTTCAAAAATATGGTCATATTACTCGATATCTTTCCCAAGAGCCCAAATGTACTCATTAAGTATATGTGGGGTCTATATAACCATATACAAAAACAAGTGATTCTTTCCAATCTAAGGATAATGTATGAGCCATGTGTATACACACATTATCTAGAAATCATAGGCCAAAATAAATGGTACTTTAATGGTTTGAAGAAAAAATAGCACCAAGAATCTTTGAAGGAGGGGAATAAGAATTGGAAATAGGAGGATAAGAATAAAATAGCCACTATACAGCCATGCAAGGGTAGTAGAAATAATTCTAATCATTGCAACATTGATGGTTACATTAAGGAGAATTATTGGATGTTTGGTATGTGTTATATTCTTTATGTGAATACCCCCATGCACGATATATTTTTCTAAGCATAGTTGTGGGAATAAAATGGGTGGAAAGGACCCCCACTTTAAGGTTTCATATAGACAAAAAATTCACCACACACAAGTGTTCAGGGGCAGTGCCCCAAGAAAACGTTTTTGGGAAAAAATGAGCATAGTTCTAGGATATATAAGTCCAAAATGAAAGAGTTTTTGGTGAACAAATATCAGTGGATCACTATGGATATATCTTCTTCACTAAAAGGGATTTTTCTAGAAGGATGTCGACTAAGTTTGAAAGAAGGGAAAATATCAGAATTATATGTTAATGTGCATGTGTTTTACATTGAATATTTTTCATTTTACTAAGAATCTATTTGAAACAATTAACTATATACTTGGTTAAAACCTATGCTTTGTATCAAATCACTTTTGGTTTCAATGGGAAATTTTTATGGTTAATGTGTTTTTCTCGAAATTTGATAGACCCCATTAAAATGGGAGATATATCAGAATGATTCCTATAGTGTAATAAAATAGTTTCAAGTAGTTTAAAGATATAGATGCATAAATTCAATGAGCATAGTTTTGAGATATATAGGTCCAAAATGGAATAGTTGTTGGTGAACAAATATGATCACTATGGATATTTCTACTTCATTAGAAGGGATTTTTCTAGAAGGATGTCCACTAAGTTGGAAAGAAGGGAAAATATCACAATTATATATTAATGCATGTGTTTTACATTGAATATTTTTCATTTTACTAAGAACCTATTTGAAACGATTAACTATATAAGGTTAAAACCTATGTTTTGTATCAAATCATTTTTGGTTTCAATGGGAAACTTTTATGGCTAATGTGTTTCTCTCGAAATGTGATAGACCCCATTAAAATGGGAGATATATCGAAATGATTCCGATGGTGAAATAAAATAGTTGAGTAGTTTAAAGATATAGATGCATAAATTCAAGGAGCATAGTTTTGAGATATATAAGTCCAAAATGAAATAGTTGTTGGTGAAAAAATATTAGTGGATCACTATGGATATATCTGCCTCATTAAAATGGATTTTTCAAGAAGGATATCCACTGAGTTAATTCATGTGTTTTACATATATAAGTCTGCTTCATGTGTTTTAGTTTTCAGATATATAAGTCTAAAATGGAATAGTTGTTGGTAAACAAATATTAATGGATCACTACGGATATATCTCCTTCACTAAAAGGGATTTTTCTAGAAAGATGTCCACTAAGTTGGAAAGAAGGGAAAATATCACAATTATATGTTAATGTGCATGTGTTTTACACTGAATATTTTTCATTTTATTAAGAATCTATTTCAAACAATTAACTATATACATGGTTAAAACCTATGTTTTGTATCAAATCACTTTTGGTTTCAAAGGGAAACGTTTATGGATAATGTGTTTTTCTTGAAATGTGATAGACCCCATTAAAATGGGAGATATATCTAAATGGTTCCTATGGTGTAATAAAATAGTTGAGTAGTTTAAAGATATAGATGCATAAATTCAATGAGCATAGTTTTCAGATATATAAGTCTGAAATGGGATATTTGTTTGTGAACAAATATCAGTGGAACAGTATGGATATATCTGCTTCATTAAAAGTGATTTTTCTAGGAGGATGGACTAAGTTGAAAATAAGGGAAAATATCACAATTATATGTTAATGTGCATGTGTTTTACATTGAATATTTTTCATTTTATTAAAAATCTATTTGAAACCATTAACTATATAAGGCTAAAACCTATGTTTTGTATCAAATTACTTTTGGTTTCAATGGGAAAATTTTATGGCTAATGTGTTTTCCTTGAAATGCGATAGACCCCATTAAAATGGGAGATATATTGAAATGATTCCTATGGTGTAATATAATAGTTTCAAGTAGTTTAAAAATATAGATGCATCAATTCAATGAGCATTGTTTTGAGATATAAATGTCCAAAATGGAATAGTTGTTTGTGAACAAATATCAATGGATCACTATGGATATATCTGCTTCATTAAAAGGGATTTTTCTAGAAGGATGTCCACTAAGTTGGAAACAAGGGAAAATATCACAATTATATGTTAATGCATGTGTTTTACATTGAATATTTTTCATTTTATTAAGAATCTCTTTGAAACAACTAACTATATAAGGTGAAAACCTATATTTTGTATCAAATCACTTTTGGTTTCAATGGGAAACTTTTATGGCTAATGTGTTTTTTCTTAAATTGTATCAAATTACTTTTGGTTTCAATGGGAAACTTTTATGGCTAATGTGTTTTTCTCGAAATGTGATAGACCCCATTAAAATGGCAGATATATCGAAATTATTCCTATGGTGTAATAAAATAGTTTCAAGTAGTTTAAAAATATAGATGCATAAATTCAATGAGCATATTTTTTAGATATAAAAGTCCAAAATGGAATAGTTGTTTGTGAACAAATATCAGTGGATCATTATGGATATATCTGCTTCATTGAAAGGGATTTTTCTAGAAGGATGTCCTCTAAGTTGGAAATAAGGGAAAATATCACAATTATATGTTAATGCATGCGTTTTACGTTGAATATTTTTCATTTTATTAAGAATCTATTTGAAAAAATTAACTATATAAGGTTAAAACCTAAGTTTTTTATCAAATCACTTTTGGTTTCAATGGGAAGCTTTTATGTCTAATGTGTTTTTTCTTAAATTGTATCAAATTACTTTTGGTTTCAATGGGAAACTTTTATGGCTAATGTGTTTTTCTTGAAATGTGATAAACCCCATTAAAATGGGAGATATATCGAAATGATTCCTATGGTGTAGTACAATAGTTTCAAGTAGTTTAAAAATATAGATGCATCAATTCAATGAGCATAGTTTTGAGATATAAAAGTCCAAAATGGAATAGTTTCTTGTGAAAAAATATTAGTGGATCACTATAGATATATATGCTTCATTAAAAGGGATTTTTCTAAAAGGATGTCCTCTAAGTTGGAAAGAAGGGGAAATATCGTAATTATATGTGAATGCAAGTGTTTTACATTGAATATTTTTCATTTTATTAAGAATCTATTTGAAACAATTACCTATATAAGTTTAAAACCTATGTTTTGTATCAAATCACTTTTGTTTCAATGGGAAACTTTTATGGCTAATGTGTTTTTTCGTGAAATGTGATAGACCCCATTAAAATGGGAGATATACCAAAATGATTCCTTTGGTGTAATAAAATAGTTGAGTAGTTTAAAGATATAGATGCATAAATTCAATGAGCATAGCTTTGACATATATAAGTCCAAAATGAAATAGTTGTTGGTGAAAAAATATCAGTGGATCACTATCGATATATCTGCTTCATTAAAACGGATGTTTCTAGAAGGATGGACTAAGTTGGAAAGAAGGGAAAATATCACAATTATATTTTAATGTGCATGTGTTTTACATTGAATATTTTTCATTTTATTAATAACCTATTTCAAACAATTAAATATATAATGTTAAAACCTATGTTTTGTATCAAATTATTTTGGTTTCAATGGGAAACTTTTATGGCTAATGTGTTTTTCTCGAAATGTGATAGACCCCATTAAAATGGGAGATATATTGAAATGATTCCTATGCTGTAATAAAATAGTTGAGTAGTTTAAGGATATAGATACATATATTCAATGAGCATAGTTTCGAGATATATAAGTCCAAAATGGAATAGTTGTTGGTGAAAAAATATCAGTGGATCACTATGGATATATCTGCTTCATTAAAAGGGATATTTTTAGAAGGATGGACTAAGTTGGAAAGAATGGAAATTAAAATGGATTATAAGTTAATGCATGTGTTTTACATTGAATAGAAAAGGTTCTCTCTCTCTCATCAGTTGAGTCCTGATCTGATAAAAGGTTTCCAATAAATCCATTCCCTATTACTTTTCATGTGAAACACATTCCCAAACCCACCCATCTATGTACCTAAGAACCAAGCTGCAGAACTAAGAATCATCATGTTTTTAACTGTAATATCACAAGTACAAATGATGACAACTACTGGAACTATATAACAGATGATAGAATAGTTAAGGAATGTTAGGTTTTTATCAAACAGAATTATCAATGAATACTTATGTATGACAGTTTCAAGTTAGTAATATGAACTCACACATTATATAAGCCAAAGTTTTTTCTATCTCATTTTCCAAGAAAAAAAAAATAACATAAATACTAGCTACTGATTTTCCAATTTTTTTTATTATTTTCCTTCCCAAATAGTATGCAGGATTTATGGGTTTCATCTTAAAAATGTACGATTTATCAATAAACACAAGTTATAGAGGAAGTTGTTGAGATAACCCATGATAATGAGATAGGATATGTTCCAGAAGAATCAGTGGAACATGACATAAACAATGATGACGATGATGATGATACAAATAGTTATGTTGATGATGAATCTATCGAATGGAGATTGGGGCAATCTAAATTAGCAGGCATCGTACTTTGAGAGGGTGTAGAACTAAGAATCATCATGTTTTTAACTGTAATATCACAACTACAAATGATGACAACTACTAGAACTATATGATAGATGATAGAATAGTTAAGGAATGTTAGGTTTTTATCAAACAGACTTATCAATGAAGATTTATGTATGACAGTTTCAAGTTAGTAATATGAACTGGCACATTTTATAAGCCAGAGTTTTTTCTTCTTGACAAAAAAAAGAAGCAGAAATACTAGCTACTGATTTTCCAAATTTTATTATTATTTTCCTTCCCAAATAGTATGCATGATTTGTGGGTTTCATATGAAAAATGTACAATTTATCGATAATCAGACAAAAGAAGCTATTATAGAGGACACTATTGAGATAACCCATGATAATGAGATAGAAGATGTTCCAGAAGAATTAGTGGAACATGAGACAAACAATGATGATGATGATGAAGATACAGACAATTATGTTGATGATGACTTTATCGAATGGAGATTGGGGCAATCTAAATTAGCAGGAAATGTACTTTGTTGTGTTTGAATCAACCAAGCTCATGTATGTGCCTTATTTGCATGACATCACAACCTCTAAGCTCATATTGATGAGTGACAAGCCAATGTGTTTCATAGCTCAATGGGTATAGGTATGTCTAACACTCATTATGCTTATATCCATGATGAAGCTGAATACCAACCTTATCAAGCTCTAAGATAATATGGAAAAATAGAAGATCGAAGGGTAACAACTCTGTATTCACTATTATAGCTTACTTATCACATGTATCAATACAGCAGGATATAGGATGGATGGATATGATTTCATTATAGTTACTACTTAGTTCTACTCGTATAATGACCCCTGAGATTAGACTTAGAGTATATTATTGGTGAAATTACAGAGAATACGTAACACTTGATATGAACGAGTACAACTTACTAATCGCACTAGAGCTAATGTTCTATTAGTATTATTACCATTAAAGGTTGTGTGGCAATTACAGAATACAGGAAACATGGTATATGATTACATTGAGCTATAAGCATAGATACATAGATATGAGTAATTAAGGTTGTTAATTAATTATGGTAAGATAAAGAACCATAATTTATTAGTAATTACTAGCATACAACTTTTATATAGGTTGATATGAATTACAAATAGTATCTATTATGGAAAGATAGAGGATCCAACTTATGATGAGCTTCAACAGTTATTACTGGTTACTCAATAGGAGCAGCGTACTTTGAGAGGCTGCAGAACTAAGAATCATCATGTTTTTAACTGTAATATCACAAGTACAAATGATAACAATGACTGGAACTACCTTCACGCAACCTTACTTTCAATTTCAACAAAATAATTTCTTGCATTACAGGTCCTAGTGTATGGTGCACAACAATCTGGTTTCATACCTGGAAATTCGCAGAAATTCATAGACGAAGCCGCAATGAGGACGAAGTCGGGCGATCCTTGAAGACGTCATGGAAGACGCAGACCAAATTCCCCGTGAAATTTTTTTTTTTAATTAAAATCAAACAAGAAAAAATCAATAAAAAAAAATTACAAGAAAAAGAGAAATTATAACTGCAAAATCAATAAAAATTACCTCATCGTCACGGCGCAACTACAAATCAACAAAAATTGCCTTGTCTTTGCAGCACTACTGCAAATCAACAAAAGTCCTAGAGTGTAACAAAGCAAAAATAAAACTCACAAAGCGAAGCAGAGTAGTAGCAACAAGAAACGAACAGGAAACATATGTGTGAGACAGATGTGAACAAGAAACCTATAAAATTCTATGGACCGATATATTTATAAAATACGAGTTTGGCCGAACTATTTTAAAAGTTTGGTCGAACTAATAGTTCGGCCAAACTTTTAGATTGGCTGAAATTTTGTTGCCGATTTTCCCATCTTCGGCCAAAAATCTATTTGCCCATGTTGTCAGTACGTCGTCAATGTACATGGCAGAACGAGTTCGGCCGAAATAATTTCAAAAGTTTGGCCAAATTCTTGAGAAAAAAAATTTTCCGCCCCTGATTCTCACAAAAGTGTAACCCAAATTTGGATATATATATATATATAATAAAGTGTGTTTTAATTTATTATATTGTGTTCTCCATTGTCGTTGTGAAATGTAACACCACTGATTAAATTTATGGATGATTAAATATTATAATGAAGAGATGTGAAATTTGATGATATGATATAACAAATTAATCCAATCAACACTTTCAAATTCACCAATAAAAAATTAATTCATATGAATACTGTTATAAGATATGTATCATCTTTTTATGAATAGTGAATTTTAAAAAATCACAATAATTATGATATGATATAACAAATTAATCCAAAAATCACATTCAAATGCATTAATAAAAATTTAATTAATATGAATAATGTTATAAGATGTGCCGACTTTTAATGAATAATGAATTTTAAAAAATCACAATAATTGCACTGTCATAGGTCGATGTTTCAAAAAAATACAAAATGAACACCAGTACATGTCAATTATTGTACACCGGTGCGTTTGTATGATACAGCGCACTGGTGTGTTTCTACGACCTATAGGCACCGCACAAATACCAATGAAAATTATAGATCTCGGTGCATTTATGTGATACTATGCACTGGTGCGTTTATGTGAATCTACGCATTGGGGCATTTGTACGACCTATGGGCACTGCACAAATACCGATACGAATTAGAACAAATGGTGTGTTTTTCTGATAGTGCACACTAGTGCATTTCTATAACTCAACGTACCGGTGCGTTTAGACAACCTATGGGCACTGCACAAATCCCAAGACCAATTAGAACGTCTTCGTGCGTTGTATAGCCAACACTGCACCCCGGTGCAGTTTTATACCTTGACGGCCCGGTGCATGCACCTTTGAGAACCTCGGGCCACCTTCTAGATGACACGCACTGGTGCATTGACACCTTAGTAGTGCACCGATGAAAAAAACATTCGTAATAACCTCTAGCTACCCAGTTTTTGTAGTTGTGTTGAAATTTCGTTAAAAGCTCCACCAAAACCTCTGTAACCATAAATGGATGTTGTAGAAAATGTGTTTTTGACAATTTTGGCCAATTTTATAACACTAAAAGCCTCCTTTATAACCTCCATTAAGGGTCTTTTCCTTGTAGTGATTCTACCATGGTTGACCATTACTAGTTATGATTGACCATGATTGATATTATAAACCCAACGGAATAATAAACCTAAGGGATTAGTATTGTAAACCCAAGGAATAGTAAACCTAAGGGACTAATACTAAAACCCTAAGGGATTATGAAAAGAAGGGGATAATATTAACCCTAAGGGACAAATATTATAAAACCGAGGTATATAAACCCTAAGATAAATATTATAAACACATGGTTGACAATGGTTGGTTTTCATATTGAGAGAATTATTATCACAATGCAACGTTAGACTGTGATGGATTGACATAACGAGACAATATTTATTAGATGCGACGTTAGATCATGGTTGACCATAGTTGATTTTCATATCGAGACAATCTTCTCAAAATGTGACGTTATACCATGGTTGACCATAGTTTATCTCCATATCGAGACAATATTTGTCACAATGCGACGTTGGACCATGGTTGATCATGGTTGATTTTCATATTGAGACAATCTTTGTCTCAATGCAATGTTCGACCATGGTTGACCATGATTTTCCATGTTTTTCATATGGAGACAATTTTTGTCACAATGTGAAGTTCGATGATGGAAACCCAAGTTGATTTTGATATTAAGACAATTTTTGTCACAATGTGAAATTTGAGACCATGGTTGATTTACGTATCATGCAATCTTTGCAACAATGCGATGTTGGACCATGTTTGACCATGATTGATTTCCATAAAGAGACAATCTTTGTCACAATGCGACATTCCACCATGATGTACCAAGATTGACCATGGATGACCATGTTTCGTTCTATAAAACATGGTTGACCATGATCAACCATGGCTGACCATGGTTGACCATGATTGTCCATGATTGTCCATGATTTTCATATGGAGACAATTTTTGCAATAATGTGATATTCGACCATGGTTGACCATTACTAGCTATGATTAAGCAAGAATGATATTATAAACCCAATGGAATAATAAACACAAGGGATTAATATTATAAACCCAACGGAATAATAAAACCAAGGGATTAATACTAAAACCCCAAGGGATTATGAACCCAAGGGGATAATATTAAACCCATGGGAAAAATATTATAAACCCAAGGTATATAAACCCTAAGATAAATATTATAAGCACATGGTTGACCATGGTTGATTTTCATATTAAGACAAGTATTATCATAATGTGATGTTAAACCATGGTTGACCATGGTTGATTTTCATATCGAGACAATTTTTGTCACAATGCAACGTTAGGCCATGGTTGATTTCCATATTGAGACAATCTTTGTGATAATGTGGCGTTGGACCATGGTTGACCATGGTTGATTTTCATATCGATACAATATTTGTTGCAATGCGACATCCGACCATTATTGACCATGATTTTCCATGATTTTCATATGGATAAAAAATTTATCACAATGCAACATTTGACCATGGTTGACCATGGTAGACTATAATTGACCATGATTAACCATGATTGATATTATAAACCCAAGGGATCAATATTATAAACCCAAGGGAATAACAAACCCATGGGATTAATACTAAAACCCCAAGGGATTATGAACCCAAGGGAATAATATTAAACCCAAGAGACAAATATTATAGACCCAAGGCATATAAACCATAAGATAAATATTATAAACAATAAAATAAACATGGTTGACCATGGTTTATTTTCATACTCAAATAATCCTTATCGTAATGGGATGTTGGACCATGGTTGACGATGGTTGATCATGGTTGATTTACATATCAAGATAATATTTGGGACAATGAGTTGTTTGACCATGGTTGACCATGGTTGATTTTCATATCGAGACAATCTTTGTCACAATATACCCAAGGGATTAATACTAAAACCCCAAGGGATTATGAACCCAACGAGATAATATTAAACCCGGAGGACAAATGTTATAAATGCAATGGATTGATATTATAAACCCAATGTATTAATACTAAAAACACAAAGGATTGTAAACCTAGTCTTAGGGTTTATGTGCCTTTGGTTTTTATATGTCAATCAACTATATGCACAACCACATTAGTAAATGTGGTTGAAAAACACCAATAGGCAATATTAATCATAAAATAAATATCCATATTGATAAATATATAGTAAATAAGAAAAAAAGTAAAAATAATGACATTACAAGTAATAATATATGAAATAATAATAAAAATAATAACATTACAAAAAATAAAAAAACATTCAACTAATAATAAATGAAAAAATAATGATAATAAATATATTGTAAATCAGAAACCATAAAAAAACAATAACATTACAAGCAATAAAAAATGAAATAATAATAAAAATAATAACATTTCAAGCCCTAAAATTAATATTATAAAACTTTATCTTAATAAAAAATATTAAGGTTAATATTATAAAATTAATAATATTATAAATCTTAATATTAATATTATAAATATTAATATTAACACAAATAATTTTGGATATTTTACTTTGAATAAAGAGATAATATTTTTTTCATTGAGTTTGACTTGGTTGATGGGTTGGAAAAATAAGCTTTTAAGTAGTGTTAATTTAAGAGTTCCCTTAGAATTACAGTTATTTAACAAATGCTCCAAGGAAATATTGTCTTTATCATTGAAATTGAGAAAAATGTTGCTAGAAAATTTGTATATATATATATATATGAAATGGTTTTACAAAGCACAATTGTATTTATATTTATATGACAGAATTTGATAATTTATATTTTCCTAAAAAACAAATTTTGGTAATTCAATTGAAAATTAGTAACTTCGGTACGACTTGTTACAAAATATTTGTCTCCTTCTTATAGATATAAATTACAAAGTGTTTAGTATAGTGCACAATTACATCGTGTTGGTCAATTTGGCATGGAACTTAACATGATGCCAGAGTATTGTGAGGACTAAGAATGTGAAAATTGTGAGGTGTTTTTCTAGGGATTCTTTTGGCCCAAGCATTCAACCATTGACCATCTCATAACTTGTCTATTTTTTGAAAAAGAGATAGAAAAACAATATGCTTCTTTGATTTTTCTAAAAATTATCATACTATGCCTAATAAATTTGAAAAATAATGGATAAAGTAGGCATTTAAGTAGAGTGGAGAAGAGCTACTTACAAATTATATGAAAAGTTAATTGTAAAATTGAGAATTTCAATAAATGATAAAATTAGAAGGACTATTCAAAATCTAGAGTAAAATAGAAATGAAATAAGAATGTATCCTCTATTTGACTCATATATAAATTAGTTAGAAAATTGAATCATAAATATTAAAGGAAATATAAAAATAAGAACTTGTGTTTTGTTATTGTTAATTTACATGGATGATGGTGCGCTATTAAAAATAAAGATTACTTGTGATAAAAATATAATCATTTCATATAATAGTAACATTTACTTCTTAAGTAATACAATGTTATTATTAAAACTCTCATATACAGAAATAGATAACCATGAGCATGAATGCTCTCTATTTTATATATAACAAATGAAAAAAAATAGTAACAATTTTATATGATTGTTGTTTATGAGTAGTTGCAACTATAAACACCTTTCTTTATCCTTATTCTTCACACACTCCTTTTTACAATCTCATCAATACAATTCTTTGTCATTCCTTAACTGCAATGTTTAAAAACAAAGTCAATGCAAGACAACTACATTAAGAACAAAGAGAAACAACCAAATAAATATATATGAAAACACTTATAATTTTAAACTGTAAACTAATAAAAATTAAAATATTATTAAATTGATATCAAATTTAGTTTAACTCAATTAAAAATTTAAAATATGAATTAGCTGATATGAGATTTTTCTTTTTCCAATAATTTGAACTTAATACTAATTCAAATACAAATTAATAGAATACCAACAAATTATCATAGTACCAACAAAATATAATAAATTAATTAATTATAATTTGAAAATTATAATTTTATTTATATCTCAAAAATATTTTATTAAATTTTAATGTTTATCAATTTTGATGAATTAATTAGATAGAAAATAATTATAAATACAAAAAAATATAGTCAAAAATAAAATTACTAAAATAAAAATGTTCACTTCTCTATATAATTTTATATATTGTTTTACATGTATAATCATATAAAAAAATTTAGAATTTAAATACAATCAATTCAACCTATTCATCCATATTTATTTATTTTTAAATTTATTTTTACTTATTTTAAAATTATAATTAAGAAATTATATATTATTTCGTATAAAAAATTAAATTAATATATAATAAAAAAAAAATCAAAAAAATTATTATATAATAATAAAAATAATTCTCTATTTTACAATTTTTAATTACCTAAAATTTATAAATATAATTTATAAATAATAAGTAGGTAATACCCATCTCCTCCGTAAGTAGATAATTTATGGACGATGTTTGGCTTGAAATTCTTAATAAAATATATCTTAAAGCAAAATATCGGGATGAACGGTTTAAAGCAAACCGTTGGTCCTCCCATGAATCTGAAAAGCCGGCATAGCCAGTCAAATGCAAACACAGTTTTCCCGTGTTCCATGCCTTCCAACGCCAATAGGGACGTGACTGTTTTTTTGGGAAGTCTAAAGAATTGGCAACATTAGACAGTTTTCACACTCGAGGTGCGGGTACCATTATAATCTCTCAGAGATCTTTCAGCTTGTAAGAACGGTACCGGATAAGATATAAGACAAGACTCTAATTCGTGATCTGGTTAACAGCATGAATACCTTAACCGTGAAGGGGCCGTCCCTATTGAATACAGTGAAAGCGCCGCGCCTGTTGAATGAATGAACGGCATAAGAAAAATTTAGAATAAAATCAGAAATTTGATTAAATTAATGTGAAGTTAAATTTATTTGTAATTGAACAAGGAGACTGGACTAAATGTGAAACAACTTGATTGACTCAGCATCCATTACAGACATACCGCTGCGACTTTTCTCTATCTCCATCTTTAAAATATTACTGGAGCACCTTCCCTCGTCAAATTTAATAAAAAATGGAGAAGGGCATTGAGCTCGTGCTGAAGCCGAAAACATTAATCAACTGTGTGTTGCTTATCGTCAGTGTATGGACGAGTCTGCAACTCATAGTGGCCGAGGATTTTAACTATTCCTATTGTGGTGATTGCTCGACCAAGGTTGGAAACGGATTCCCGCAACCAGAGGTCCCGAATTATTTTTTTTCTCTTTTTCAGAAAGAAAAACCCGTCTTACTTTAACCAGAGGTCCCGAAATTGTGCCCCTGTATCTTATGAAGTGCTTATCTATTGATGTACCTCAACATAAATAGACGTCATATAATTGTTTTTGCAGGTGAGGAAAGAGAAATAAGCTTATCGCTTCCTGAGTTGAATCCGGAACTCATTTTTAAGTATCACATTCTGAGAGAGGCTACTTCCAATTTTAGCGCAGAGAACAAACTTGGCGAGGGAGGTTTTGGGTCCGTCTATAAAGTGAATGTTACATAATTGCTTTCAATTGAATTAGTGATTTATATGCAGGAACAAATGTTTTTCCTTTTTTTTTCGGAATTTGATTAAAAAAATCAGATAGTTGAGTGTTTGAATCCTTTATGGTGGAAATGAATTCAGCACCATCAAAAAAAAATTTAGATACTCAAAATACAAAATACTTTAGATTTTCAAAAAAATTTGTCCAAATTTTTCATAATCTTACTAAATTTTCTGAACAATTCTGTGAATTTTTTTAAACTACCCTAAATTTTCTGAACAATTCTGTGAATTTTTTCAAACTACGGCTAGAGTTATAGCCAGGAACAGCTCCAAGTCATAATGGAGAATTTAAAGAATTTAAACCTCGCTGATGTACAGGGCGTTCTACCTTACGGCCAAGAGGTTGCAGTTAAGCGGCTGAAAAAAGGCTCAATGCAAGGAGACGCTGAATTCTTCAATGCAGCAAATGTCATTAGTCGTGTTCAACACTGAAATCTAGTGAAATTGCTTGGTTCCTGCGTTGAAAGCTCAGAAAGGCTATTGGTTTACGAATACCTCCAGAACAGTAGTCTCGACAGAATTATATTCGGTTGCAGCTTCTAGCTCTTTAACTGCTTAATGGCCGCATGGATCTTTGATTTGTCCCGTTTTGTGTATGTAATTTGTTAATGTTTTTACTTCCCGATATGCATTGATGGCAGATTCAGCAAAAAGTCATTCGCTTAAATGGAGAGAGAGATTTGAAATCATAGTTGGAACTGCGCATGGTCTGTTCTATCTTCACGAGCAGTCGGAAAATCGGACCATCCACAGAAATATTAAAGCAAGCAATATTTGACTGGGTAATAAACACAGACCCAAAATAACAGACATTGGCTTGGCCAAGCTCTTTGCAGAAGATCAGAGCCACGTTAGCACTAGAGTTGCCGGAACTTTGTAAGAGTTATCTTTCCAGTTCAATCCTTCGATGCTCTCGTTAATTTAATAAAAGAAAATAGAAAATAAGACAATTCAATCCTTAGGACCTAGATGTTTGGCAAGGGATTTGGAATTTAGGTAGAATTGGGAATTTGGAAGTGGGTGGGGATATTTGGTTTATGTGAAAACCTGATGCAATTCAAAGAGTTTCAAGAAATTAGAAGAATCCTAGAAGCCATAAGAAGCATATCCAATGCAATAGGACTTATATATTTACAATCACCTCAAAATTTCATGAGAGTGAACTCTAGGTAACTTCACAAATAGTAGAAAGTATGGGGGCTCTTGTGAAAATGAAGTAGAGATAGAAATATTGGTAGCATAGTGTAATATTCTCATAAATATAGCGCTAGATTTGAGAAAGGGGGATCAATTAAGGGATTCTAACCAAATATTGTCTATCAATTCAACCTAAGGGGAACTAAGCAAGAAAAAAATAGTTCACTACCTTGTCAAAGATATAGAAATGATAAAGAAATACCATAAACTTCTAATTATAAGGTAATAAGAAGAAATTAATCATTATTCTTTCTATTAGGCATAATTTGTTCCAAGGTTATTAGAATTCTAGGTTTATATTAAAGAATATATAACACCAAAAATACTAGGAATTTTTGTATAAATATATAGGCATACTCTACTATGAAAATGTACTTGTCAAATTTTTGGTGTACTTCATTTTTAAAAAATTGAAACAAAAATTGTAATGGAATTTAACTATATGATCAGTTATAGTTTTCTAAATGTTCCCCTAGTCTTGGTTAAAAATAGACTAGCATGACAAATGTGATTTTGAAAGAATCCTTGCTGCCTTGGAGGAGAGAAAAATAGACTAGCATGATTGATGTGATTTTGAAAGAATCTTTGCTATTAAAAAGGATAGGGGTGATTGGAAATCCTTAAAAAATAACCAATCAACGTCCTTCAAAGCATTGGAGCTCACCAAATCAAAGAGACAACGTCGAAGATGATGTTACTAAAAAAAGTTGGAAAACATTGGAGCTCACCAGATCAAAGAGACATCGTGGCAGATGATGTTACTAAACAAAGAAGTTGTAAAAGTACTATGTACTCTTAAAGATATTGCTTTAAGAAGATTATGGTTCAAACAGTCATTCAAGACTTGGAAATTCAAAGATAGATCTATTACTAAACAAACAAGTTGGGAAAGTACCATCTACTCTTAAAGATATTACTTTAAGACTCCCTAAAATTGTAGAAGTCACACATTATAGTGCTGGTCTATCCTAGTTGAGAATAGCCATACCACCACTAATTTTTTCTTAAATTAAAGCTTCTAACTATTCAAAATAGAATATCAATTTTGAAAACAACCATCCATAAGACAATTACAATCTGAAAAAACTCTTTAATATTGCAAAAGTGACATATATCATGAGACATTAATCACATTAGTTCACCTAGGACCAATCTAACAACAAAAAAGTATACAAAAGTCTCCAAATCACTGTCACAAGAATACTATATGCATATTGTTATCACTATCATCCAGATTAGAATTGTCACTGTCATATAAAAAACATTCCTTAAAATTGTAGAAGTCACACATTATAGTGTTGGTCTATCCTAGCTCAAAAGATCCATACCACCACTTGGTTTTTTCATAAATTAAAGATTCTAATTATTCAAAAGTGAACATTAGTTCTGAAAACCAATATCCATAAGACAATTAAAATTTGAAAAAACTCTTTAAGATTGCAAAAGTGACATATATCATGAGACATTAATCACATTAGGCTGCCTAGGACCAATCCAACAACAAACAAGTATACACAAGTCTCCAATTCACTATCAAAGAATACTATAGACATATTATTATCACTATCATCCAGATTAGAGTTTTCACTTCCATATTAAAAAAGAGTGGAATAATTTTTGTTGTCAAAACACCATGATGCCTATTGCACTGTTATAGAAATAAATCCAACCGCTGATATAAATTCTACTTTGCAACCTACCACTGATATCAACCACATAACAGTTACAAGCAAGACACAAACAGATCATGATCAGTTCATTTTCAGAGTAGTAGGAGTGTCATGTGAAAATATCAACATAACAAAGGCTGGAAAGTTTTAGTTGAATAATCACAATCTCTCCTGGTATCTCTTACTTCTCGATTCATTAGATAACCAGTCCCATATCCAATAGCTAGAGTAGCCAGATCCATCCAAACATACATTTCTGTTTTTGTGGAGGTCGGTTATTTTTATGATAAACCTACACCGAAGGCTACATTAGAGGGGATTTTGTGGGGATTATATAGTGGATACTAGAAAATATGTCTATAAGTCATATATAGGCATCAAATACTCGATGATAAATTATGATTCAATGCAAATCAAATAATGACTAATATTGATAAAAAAAATTGGTATGGGTAGAACCTAAACATTGGGATGTTTTTCCAATGCTAATGCTTGGATGGTCAATGACTTTATTAGTGAATTGGAAAACCAAAAGGCTCAGGTAACATTTCTATAGGAAATATTAATAAATCATAAGTATTTGATTGAGGAGAAGAAATATTAGAGAAACATAATACATAGATTTCCATCCTTCAGGATCAACTTAAACAAGAAATGAAGCAATTAAACCAGAAAAAATTGAAGGAAACCAGACCCATATCCAATAGTAGAGACCGAGATATCTAGAGTGACCGGATCCCTCCAATCATAAATTTCTATTTTTGTAGAGGTCGATTATTTTTATGTTAAACCTATACAAAAGGATACATTAGAGGGGATTTTTGTGGGGATTATATAGTGGATACTAGAAAATATGTCTATAAGTCATATATAGGCATTTTAATACTCAGTGATAAATAATGATTCAATGCAAATCAAATAATGACTCATACTCATAAAAAAGTGGGTATGGGTACAACCTAAACATTGGGATGTTTTTCCAATGCTAATGCTTGGATGGTCAATGAATTTATTAGTGAATTGGAAAACCAAAAGGCTTAGGTAACATTTCTATAGGAAATATTAATAAATCATAAATATTTGTTCAAGGAGAAGAAATATTAGAGAAATATAATACATAGATTGTCATCCTTCAGGATCAACTTAATCAAGAAATGAAGAAATTAAACTAGAAAGAATTGAAGGAAACCAGTCCCATATCCAATAGCAGAGACAGAGATAGCTAGAGCAGCCAGATCCATCCAAACATACATTTCTATTTTTGTAGAGGTCGATTATTTTCATGATAGACCTACACTGAAGGATACATTAGAGGGGATTTCTGTGGGGATTATATAGTGGATACTAGAAAATATGTCTATAGGTCATATATAGGCATAAAATACTCAATGATAAATAATGATTCAATGAAAATCAAATAATGACCGATACTAATAAAAAAGTTGGTATGGTTACAACCTATACATTGGGATGTTTTTCCAATGATAATGCTTTGATGGTCAATGAATTTTTTAGTGAATTGGAAAGCCAAAAGGCTTAGGTAAAATTTCTACAGGAAATATTAATAAATCATAAGTATTTTATTAAGGAGAAAAAATATTAGAGAAACATAATACATAGATTGTCATCCTTCAGGATCAACTTAAACAAGAAATGAAGAAATTAAACTAGAACCAATTGAAGGAAACCAGTCCCATATCCAATAGCAGAGATAGAGATATCTAGAGCAGCTAGATCCATCCAAACATACATTTCTATTTTTTTAGAGTTCGATTAGTTTTATGATAAACCTACACAGAAGGATACATTAGACGGGATTTTTGTGCGGATTATATAGTGGACACTAGAAAAGATGTCTATAAGTCATATACAGGCATCAAATACTAAGTGATAAATAATGATTCAATGAAACTCAAATAATGCTGATACTCATAAAAAAGTTTGTATGGGTACAACCTAAACATTGGGATGTTTTTCCAATCCTAATGCTTGGATGGTCAATGAATATATTAGTGAATTGGAAAACCAAAAGGCTTAGGTAACATTTCTACAAGAAATATTAATAAATCACAAGTATTGGATTGAGGAGAAAAAATATTAGAGAAACATAATACATATATTGTCATCCTTCAGGATCAACTTATACAAGAAATGAAGAAATTAAACTAGAAACAATTGAAGGAAACCAGTCCAATATCCAATAGCAGAGACAGAGATAGCTAGAGCAGCTAGATCCGTCGAGACATACATTTATATTTTTGTAGGAGGTCGGTTATTTTTATGATAAACCTACACAGAAGGATACATTAGAGGGGATTTATGTGGGGATTATATAGTGGATACTAGAAAAGATTTCTATAAGTCATATATAGGCATCCATACTCAATGATATTTAATGATTCAATGCAAATCAATACTCAGTGATATTTAATGATTCAATGCAAATCAAATAATTACTGATACTAATAAAAAATTTGGTATGGGCATAACTTAAACATTGGGATTTTTTTCCAATGCTACTGCTTTGATGGTCAATGAATTTATTAGTGAACTAGAAAACGAAAAGGCTTAGGTAACATTTCTATAGGAAATATTCATAAATCATAAGTATTTTATTAAGGAGAAAAAATATTAGAGAAACATAATACATAGATTTTCATCCTTCAGGATCAACTTAAATAAGAAATGAAGAAATTAAACCGGAAACAATTGAAGGAAACCAGTCCCATATCCAATAGCAGAGACAGAGATAGATAGAGCAGCCATATCTATCCAAACATACATTTCTATTTTTGTAGAGGTCGATTATTTTTATGATAAACCTACACAGAAGGATATATTAGAGGGGATTTATGTGGGGATTATATAGTGGATACTAGAAAATATTTCTATAAGTCATATATAGGCATCAAATACTCAGTGATAAATAATGATTCAATGCAAATCAAAAAATGACTGATACTGATAAAAAAACTGGTATGGGTACAACCTAAACATTGGGATGTTTTTCCAATACTAATTCTTGGATGGTCAATGAATTTATTAGTAAATTGGAAAATAAAAAGGCTTAGAGAATTTGTCAATGATAGTCAATGAATTTATTAACTATTATTTTTCACATTATCTGTGTTAAATGTTTCTGTGTTACGGGAATAGCTTAACCTTAATATGCCTTAATTATTTTTACTAGTATTTTGTTTTTCTTTGATTCTAACTATTTCGATAGAAAAACCTTATACATCAAGTGGAATTTTATGCAATGATTCAACAAAATCTATAGCGCAGATTCATGACTTCACCATGTATTGTTCTCACTTTGGTTGCTTGTAGGAATATTTCCTCTACTTCAATTTCATCCTAACATTCACTAGATACTTCCATAAGTACATAGAATCCCCCTATTGTCTTATTCTTCAAGGTATTTTTTTATATTCATTACAAAACAATTTACACCGCTATGAAATAAACAAAAACATGGATCCTGCAACTCTCTATTCGTAGGCTAAAGGACTCACATGGTTGTTAGATATTAGTGCATTAAAATTGAGTTTTTTGTAAAATTTTGAATAATTCTTTGTTTGGTTTTGAGCGAGGAGGTATTAATAATTATTTTCCCCTACTCATTGACAATTTTTAGGTTGGTTAGGTTCTTATAGTAGATTAAAACACTTAAAAGGAACCAGTTCATTTTTTCCATATGTAAGGCTTTAGTACATGCATTTTATAATTAAATTATCATTTTTGGACTAGAAGCACAAATTCCTTTATGTTGAAGGAATTAGTTATTGTCAGTCTTCATAATCCTTCATGTATTTGTAATACTATTTAAAAAAAAAACATAAAATAAAATTATTGTTACTTGTTTAAGCATGCTCTTCATGCTATTTATTTATCAAAATAAATGTTTAGAAAGGATACGAAGAGACACCCATTTGAAAGGATACAAAGATACAACCATTCGAAAAGGATACAAAGAGACACTTATTCAGATTAGAAAAAGGCTACATATATATCACATTTGTTCATATACATAATTTATGTTGAATCGCCTATCATCTCCGTTCTATGCAAAGAAGAGAAGAAGTCAAGGAAATCGTAGACAAATGCTTATAATTCATCTTCTCACCTCCCTCCAATGATCAAAGAAAGTTGAGTTGAAGACTACGATAAAAAATAGTTGAGTTGAAGACAATTTTTTTGTGATAAGTTTAATGTGAAGTTCTATACATAATACATCTCTAATACAATGTGAAATTATGTGGATAATACATATCTAAGATAATGTGAAGTTCTATGGATCATACAAAGAAAAGGTCTATATGAGATTTGAGGCTGAGAAAGAAGCATAAATTCAACTCTCTTAGATACCTAAAGTGGACATCATTATAGACCTATTTGTAAAAATAATTAAGGCATATTAAGGTTCAGCTATTCCCATAACACAGAAACATTTAACACAGATAATGTGAAGCCCTATGTCTCATACAATGAAAAGTTATATATGAAATTTGAGGCTGAGATAGAAGCATAAATTCAGCTCTCTTAGAGAATTGATATGGCTCATACAATGAAAAGTTATATATGAAATTTGAGGCTAAGATAGAAGCATAAATTCAGCTCTATTAGAGACCTAAAGTGGACATCATTATAGACCTATTTATAAAAGTAATTAAGGCATATTAAGGTTCAACTACTCCCATAACACAGAAACATTTAACACAGAAAATTGGAAGTCTTATCGCTCATACAATGCAAAGTACTTTATGAAATTTGAGGCTGAGATAAAAGCATAAATTCAGCTCTCTTAGAGAGCTAAAGTGGACATCATTACATACCTATTTGTAAAATTAATTAAGGCATATTAAGGTTTAGTTATTCCCATAACACAAAAAAATTTAACACAGAAACATTTAACAGAGATAATGTGAAGTCCTATGGCTCATACAGTGTAAAGTTCTATCTGAAATTTGAGGCTGAGATAGAAGCATAAATTAAGCTCTCTTAGAGACCTAAAGTGTACATCATTACAGACCGATTTGTAAAAATAATTAAGGCATATTAAGGTTCAACTATTCCTATAACACAAAAACATTTAACACAGATAATGTGAAGTCCTATGGCTCATACAATGCGAAGTTCTATATGAAATTTGAGGTTGAGATAGAAGCATAAATTTAGCTCTCTTAGAGACCTAAAGTGGACATCATTGCAGACCTATTTGTAAAAATAATTAAAGCCTATTAAGGTTCAACTATTCCCATAACACAAAAACATTTAACATGGAAAAATGTAACAAAAAAAGATTTAACACATATAATGTGAAGTCATATGGCTCATACAATGCAAAGTTCTATATGAAATTTGAGGCTGAGATAGAAGCATAAATTTAGCACTCTTAGAGACCTAAATTGGACATCATTACAAACCTCTTTGTAAAAATAATTAAGGCATATTAAGGTTCAACTATTCCCATAACATAGAAACATTTAACATGGATAATGTGAGGTCCTATGGATCATACAATGCAAAGTTCTATACGAAATTTGAGGCTGAGATAGAAGCATAAATTTATCTCTCTTAGAGACCTAAAGTGGACATCATTACATACCTATTTGTAAAAATAATTAAGGCATATTAAGGTTCAGCTATTCCCATAACACGGAAACATTTAACACAGATAATGTGAAATCCTATGGCTCATACAACGCAAAGTTCTATATGAAATTTGAGGTTGAGATAGAAGCATAAATTCAGCTCTCTTAGAGACCTAAAGTGGACATCATTACAGACCTATTTGTAAAAATAATTAAGTCATACTAAGGTTTAGTTATTCCCATAATACAAAAAAATTTAACACAGTGAGTAGTATAACCTGGAAAAAAAAACGCAGCCAAATTATGAAGGATTAAAGCTCCATAATTACTAGGAATATAGAGAGATTGAATCACTGTGTTTTCTCATATATGCCAATTAGTTTTACTACTATTGTTATGATTATGCTAATAACGTAGTATCTATACCATGTAATGTTTCTATAAAGTCAAAAGCTAGTACACTAGTGGTTAGTAACATTTGGTATAAGTTGTAAAGGTTGATAGATCCATTACTTAGAGCTGTTCCATATGAGTCAAATTCCAATAAGTGTTACATACATTGGAAACCACAGAACATGCGTAAAGTAACATAGAGCCTATGAGTGAGCTTATTGAATCCCTTGTATCATTTCTTTCATATTTATAAGGAGTAATAAGCCATTTTCATTGATTGTTGTTCTATTGTACTTACAACACACTAGTTATATAAACACTATGAACTATGATTGGTTTAAGGAATTTAAGTAATGATGTAACTTGTACGGGTATAGCTCATACATATTAGTAGATACGTAAAAATAGTGAAATAAAACACACTAAATCTCATTACTCTTATCAAGGCTTGTAGCTAACATAAGCACCAATATTACAACTTACATCATGGTATAGATATTATGGAAATAAAATACCCATCCTCAACTAAGTCTCCTACAAGGAAAGAAATGAGAACATTAATGCATATTCCATTCCATCACCAAGACATAAATAATCTATCTACAAGCTTTTTAAAGGCCAATTTATATTAGAGTTCAACATAGAGAAACCAAGCCTACAAACAACACCCCCAAATAGACCTGTTTTGACCCAGTAGGAATTCAAATCATATTCAACATTTGTGGCAGGATTGTTCTGAGTTAGCAAGGGGTCTGAGTATACCTTGTAAGACCTGCGTGAAAAATATAAGTTCTGAGGACTCGAAGGAGGGGGTTGTAGTTAGCACTTCTTCATTTCAAGGTCATGCTCGAGTTTTTTTTTTTTTAGGGGATGGGAACTGGTAAAAAAATAATATTGATTGTTCCACTTCCGCCAAAAAGGGATAAAGAAAAGGGAAGTGCCTGAACCATTAAGGGTTGGCAATTCTATAAGGGAGGATCTTGCTCGTACGTTCTCGAAGTAGTAAATTAGATGGGGTTTAAGTAAGTTGTGAAAGAGGATTAAAATCAATACAGGAACCCGCCCATATTTCTAAATTGAAAGAAGCATGCATAAAGTACCAAAAACTAAGTCCAGTTCCCAGGGCGCCATAATTTCAAAGTAAAGGGGCGACACAGTTAAAAACTGAGAATGTCTATTATGTTTATTATGTTGTTTATTACACAAGACAACCAGGAGAAGATGAGGTTGGTTCAGTAAGTACATACGTATTACTCAGCTTATTATGCCATTGAATCACTAGTAAGATGTACAGATCGTGAAGAGTATATAAGTTGGTACATAGATTAGGGGAATAATATATACGCCCACATGCATGAGACTTACTATATGACTGCATGCTACCATATATTCCAACTCTGTTGAATCTATATCCCGATAAGCTCGTATTAATCAAGTCACTTATATGTCTCTTATATTCGATATGCAAAGTAAAGGGGCGACAGCTTAAAATTGAAAATGTGTGTTATGTTTATTACACAAGACAACCAGGAGAAGATGAGGTTGGTTCAGTAAGTACATACGTATTACTCAGCTTATTATGCCATTGAATCACTAGTAAGATGTACAGATCGTGAAGAGTATATAAGTTGGTACATAGATTAGGGGAATAATATATACGCCCACATGCATGAGACTTACTATATGACTGCATGCTACCATATATTCCAACTCTGTTGAATCTATATCCCGATAAGCTCGTATTAATCAAGTCACTTATATGTCTCTTATATTCGATATTTTCCTAATTACAGCATGTGGAGACAACGTACAACACTAAGTGGAGATAGTGGACATGGCTAAATGGGAAGATAGATTCCATTCATAGGGAAGGGATATGTATTCCATTTGTAAGGCACTAAACATCTACTGAATACATTCATTCATTTCATGCACTCATTTCAAGGAATGTCACTTCTGAGGGTGGGGTAGATCTAATAGAATAACCTACCCAAGAAACATTCAACACAGAAAATTTAACACAGTGAGTAGTATAACTTGGAAAAACAAATGCAGTCGGGCCGAGGATGAGGGCGCCGAGATGAGGATGAGCATTTCATGCCGAAGTCGAGGGAAATGACTTGAAAACAAACATAGAGCCGAGGACGAGGAAATTAGGCCAATAACGTCGAGTTTCATGCTATTACAAAGGGATAGGTATCAGTATAATTCAGCTAAACATTTAACGTAGAAACATTTAACGTGGAAAAGCAAACACAACCAGTTCAAGGATGAGGGAGCTGATGCAGCCAGGCTAAGGATGAGGGAGTCAGGCCAAGGATGAGCATGCTGGGTCGAGGTCGAAGGAGCCGAGTTGCAGAAAATTATAGAGCCCCTATGAAAACGGTTACAAAACGGCCACAAAACCTCTGAAAACTTCAAAGATTTTGATGGCCGCTATATTTATAATTAAAAGTTTGGCCGAACTAATAGCTTGGTCAAAATTTTATTGTCGGTTTTCCTATCTCCGGCCAAATATCTGGTCACCCACGTCGTCAACGTTAATGACATAAATAGTTCGGTTGAATTAATTTCAAAATTTCGGCCGAACTTTCTAAAGTTTCGGTCGAACTTCCTAAAAGTTCTACTGAACTGTTGGGTGAGTGAAATTTTCGGTCGCGTTTCCCACAAAAGTGTAACCCAGCCTCGCATTTTTACCCTATGCCAATGGTTTTTTCTCCATTCTTGTTCTTGCTGGTATAATTTTGTGGAATTTGGGTTTTCTATTTGGCTTTGAGATTCGTGTTTTTAAAAAAAAAATATTGTTTAGATTTGGTATCCAATGCGATAGGAGGTGATAGTTTCATTTATTAAACCATATATCGGTGATTAATGTAAATTCCACATTATGTGCAGTGGGTAAAAGAGGTATGAATTGTTTCTTTTGGGTTTTGTTTTAATAAATAATTACATTTACGTGTTTGTTTTAGTTCCTTTTTTTAATAATTTCTTATGCATATGTATGTATAGAAATATTTTACAACAACTCCTCACTGTGTTAAGGAAAATGAAACTATTGACTCGTTAAAGGTACTTTTCATATGCTTCACACTTAGCTTAATATTATAGAGTCCTTGAGTTCAAGGGTGAAAGAAGTTGTATTGTGTTCTATTTAATGGTAGAATAATTATGGAAACTTAAATGAAGAAAATAAAATCCAACAACCTTACATTATCTGATCTTCTACTTGAAAGGCTTTGAGATTGGATAGTTATATCATTTTTACCAAATCCTAGGTCACTTCCCCTCCCTCTTAGCCAAGTTTTAAATATCCCTTCCTTAGGCCTCAATTGTCCTTTGTAGAGGCCACTACTTCACCTGAACCTCTCTCTCTTTATTTTCCAAGAAGACATTACATTCCATGGAGATGATGAGGATCTTCTTTTAATGGATTGATATTTCCATTCCATGGAGATGATGGGGATCTTCCTTTTATGGATTGATATTTCCTAATAGTGATGCCTAAAGCTGGTTTGAAAATAAAATATGGTTGGAAAGTTTATTGATTTTTTTTATAGTCAATTTCTAGGTAATCAACCATTGAAAAAAGAAAACATGTATGAAAAGATAAAGCCATGGATGGGAGTAATGGTAATATTTTTGTTGTACTAACATGCACATACAAACAACAACGAACATTTCTTCAAACAAAAATGATAAAAAAATTATAAAAACTCTATAGGAAACCAAGAATCTTCTATATCAACATATTAATGTTTTACTCTCCAAATTGGTTATTTTTGTTGGTGATTTTATATGTATCATCATATTTCCTTAGTCATACAAATATTATGGCATCTCCAAAACAATGAAATTTTATTTATGGGTTAATATGGATATTTTACTGTGTGTTCCGTGAAATTTCAAACCAAAATTATAAGTCATTTATGTGTTATGGTCATTTTGTTAGTGATAAATATGTAAAAAAATTATTGTCAATAAAGATATTTTTTCAATTAAACTTTTATTTATAAAGATTTAATCTATTGTCAAAACATCATTCTCAAACAAAACTTTAAACACAATGTTTCTTGACATGGCCATATTTCCTTCGGCTAGAATAAATTTTTATTTTCCCACGATCTAGGTTGATGTGCTTTAATTTTTTTTTAAGAAATTGAGTTTATAACCTCCAACCCATTGACCAATTTACAATTAATAAACCATATATAAACTTTGGCCCACTTTACAATTAATAAACCATATATAAACTTTGAGTTAGGATTTAGGTTGATGTGCTTTATTTTTTATTTAAATGAGAAATTGAACTTATAACCTCCAACCTATGGAAGCTTTAGGTTTTAAGGATATGTTTTTTTATTTCGTTGTCTACTGATACCATAAAATTTTCCATGACAAATTTTTTTGATTAAATTTGGTTTAAAAAATATTGAATGCTATAGTGTTTGAATCTGTTTTTTAATGGTGAAAATAGATTTAGCGTCATTAAAAATTTCTAAGACATCCAAAACTATGAAATTTAACCGTTATAATCCAAATTTTCAAAAATTTCTACCAAATTTTATAATAATCTTACCAAAATTTACATTATTTTCTAGAAACACCGTTTTTCTGTAGTCATCGACATATTCATTATGTTCATTGGCCAATGTTAGTTTTTCAGAGTTGTTATTTTTTTTTTAAGATAGTTAGCTAGTAATCTCTGGCTTTTGTGCAACATATAAGATTCATCAATATGTAACTACTTTTGTTAATGAAAGTGAGTTCTTTTTTCCAAGTGAAAAAAAACCTCCAACCCATCCTGCACCTATCTATTTATAATTTAATAAACCATATATAAACTTCATAAAGAATAGTTATGGTTATTTGCATGAGTAAGGTGGGAGAAGTGTGCTTTAATGGAAGAATACAATTATGACTCTTTTAAATTTTTTTTTTTTTTTTTTTTTTTAAGTTTGGTTTGTTATTTTGTGGTATAATTTATTAATTTTTTTTAATAAAAAATATGCTTAAAATTATATTTTTGGATTATATAATTTAAATATTATATTTTAAATTTTTTTAAATGATATTTATCTATTTAAAAAAACTATAACTCCATTCAAAATTATATTACCAATCTCCATTAAGACCAAAAACAAAGCCAATACAACATTGAAAACATAAAGAAAATTTAAGAAATTTAGCCAAAGCAACTAAAACTTACATCTTCTGGATGATTACACAATTTAGTAATTTTAGCAAACCTAGTGACAGTTTATGAGTTTCACACTCAGTTATCACTGATTTAGTACATCTAGACAATTTACTTATTTATCTAATTTCATAACAACAAATGATGCATTAGGGCATTAGTAGTAGTGTATTTCCATCCTATAATCAATGGAAATAAAGTAATCCTAAGAGGCACTTCCTGATTTTCATCCCGACTCCAGAATACCCCATGAAGGATCAGCAATTGGAGAATGGATTTCGGAAGGTGTCGTGGAAGAATTTGCTACACTGCTTGATGTTTTCTTAGCGTCAATAATTCTACCACCTTTAAATTGGTCACTTGTTCCCACGCCATCCACATCTAAGAAAGCAGGCTTTCTTTGCCATGGAATATTTTATTGCTCACTTGTAAGCATCAACACCACCTCTGACATTCATGGCCAACAAAATTGAAGCTACTTCTGTGCAGAGCAGACCAATTTTAATCACTCTATTCCCTTCCTCCCAAGGATAAATGCCCTCCAATGTGGAATCTATAATTTCTAAAGCTCTTTCTGCTTTATACAGTCTCCATGTCTGGTTGTCGGACACACAAAAAAAAACATAAAATATTTATTAGCAAGGCATTGCAATGATATATATATATATATATATATATATATATATATAGCTTAATGGTTAAGAGTATATGTTTCTTCCGAAAATGTCACAGGTTCAACAGAGAGGTAGAGGAGTAGAGTATGTATGTCTTCGTAAGCTTGTCTCTTGTCCCACAAACAACAAGGTCTTAATATACATCAATTTAGTGTAGAGGGGTAGAGTATGTATGTCTTCGTAAACTTTTCTCCTATCCCACAAACAAGAAGGTCTTAATATACATAAATTTAGTGTATGACTTGACGATAACCTTAAAATTAAATTATTATTATTATTAGCAAAATTTTAGAAAATTGTGGCGGAGGACCAACCGGTGGAGATAGCTGACTTTCACCCGATCCACCCAGGATCAATCCTCCGCAGAGACATACGCTTGTTGTGTCTTGGCTCGAAGAGTAGGCTACCCCATAGTGGACCTCTTGCCTCTTGTTAAGGCATAAGTTAATTTCTACAGTATGAATTGCATGCTATTGCACCTAGCCTAGGGTTTATAGTGGCAGCCAGTTGGATTTGATCCTGGGCCTCGCTCAAGAGAGCCCCACCAGTTATTGATTCCCGTAGATCTTAAAAAAAATAAAATTTTAGAAAATATCCACTAAAAAATGAGATCCATATGATCCATGTGAGCCATACCACTTCGATGAGAGACACTATGCCTGGAGCCAAACTCTGATTCTTTCTTCCGCTCATAATCTCAAGTAAAAGAACTCCAAAGCTGAATACATCTACTTTCTCTATGAACTATATTTCCACTAAAAAATGAGATCCATAAGATCCATGTGAGCCATACCGCTTCGATGAGAGACATTGTGCCTTGAGCCAAACTCTGATTCTTTCTTCCGCTGACAATTTCAAGGACAAGTACTCCAAATCTGAATAAATCTACTTTCTCTATCAGCTGTCTGCGTGAGGTGTACTCAGGCGTCATGTAACCTCTGCATAAGCTCATTTACAATGAGCTCTCCATATTTTAACCATATAAAAATGATATTCATATAGTTTACTCATATATTAAAATTTATTAAATCAACTAAAAGCATCAAAAGATTGAGCATGAGAGATAATTCTTACAATGTTCCTGCAACTCTGGTGCTAACGTGTCTCTGGTCTTTCGCAAAAAGATGGGTTAAGCCAAAGTCTATTATTTTGGGTATGTGTGTATTATCAAGTAAAATATTGCTTGTTTTAATGTCTTTGTGGATGATCTGGATTTGAGACTCCTTGTGAAGATAGGCCAAACAACGCGCAATTCCAACTATGATTTCATACCCCTCTCTCCATTTAAGTGAATGACCTTGTGTTGTATCTGTAATTAATACATGTAGACCATTAAAAAAAGTTAGCAAGCTACATACACAAAGTAGAACAAAGCCAAGATCCATGCAATCAATTAGCCATTAAAGAGTGAGAAGCAACCGAATATAATATTGTCCAGACTACTGTTGTGGAGGTATTCATAAACTAGTAGCCTTTCAGAGCTTTCAGCGCAGCAACCAAGCAATTTAACTAGATTTTTGTGTTGAAAACGACTAACTATATTTTCTTCATTCAAGAATTCAGCGTCTCCTTGCCTTGATCCTCTTCTCAATAATTTTACTGCAACCTCTTTGCCATTAGATAGAACCCCCTATGCATCAATAAAATTTAAATTAGATCTATTCTCCATTATCAGTTGGAATTATTGCTGGTTTAGTCTATATTTCAAAACCAATTAACTTTCTTTAATTCGGATTTTAATTATTTATATGTTACATTAAAACATGAGTTGTTGCTGGATATATCCCTAATTCAATTGAAATTAATGATTTAACACTTAGTTTATAGATGGACCCAAGACCTCCCTCGCCAAGCTTGTTCTTTGCGCTAAAATTGGAAGTAGCTTCTCTCAGAATATGGTACTTGAGAATGAGTTCTGGATTCACTATAGGAAGCGATAAGCTAATTTCCCCTCCTTCACCTGGAAACATAATTACATGGCAACTATTTATCTTGAGATAAATCGATAAGGAATAGTTCAATTAAGGCACAACGTAGTGTAATTAGGCCTATAAAACAATTGAAATTTTGATATAATTTTGAGAAAATTTACCTCAATTTTTTAAAAATTTAGATTACAATTAGAATTTTTAACCCAAAATTCTAGATAGCCCTGAATGCATATCCTCTATTTAAGCACTCCCAAAATGAGATTTCTTTAGAAAAAATTCACTAGGTTCCAACAAAAATTTTGGCCTATTGAAATTTAACTTCAACTGCAAATAGTGCCGGAAGTACAACAACAACGTTTCGTGTTTCCTAGTTTGTTTGCACGCCATCCAGCATTGAATTGCTGATTTAAAAATCCAAATTTTAAATTGGTTGTAGCAATGTCTCTGTGTAGAAAATCGTGGATTGACCACACCATTACCATGCCGTATTTAAACATTGCCACTCCACGTTATTAACCAGCAACCACGACATTTAAACGCTGCAACAAACCTGTTTTGTTTTACCGCCAGTTTTTACTTTTCAAAAGAGCCCACGTCACCAACATGGAACCCACCTCCACCAATCATATGCCGATCGCGTAGAAATGGAGTCCAGTTAGCACCAATCTTTATCCAATCCGGTTAACTTGTTTGAAATTTGCTGTGGGGTCTACCAGCAACCAATCAGATCACAATCGTGCGGATTTGAGGCCCTGCGTCAACAGGACCATTTGGTATGCGATAAATCATGCAAAGGAATTACATTTTGGTTTTTGGAAGTCCGTGAAAGGTCATTTGTAAAGGTTGAAGACTTGGGTTAAAAATGTTACTTTTTTTTTAATAGGCATAGTACAGTAAGGTTTCAAAACCTTATGTTTTAATATTTTAAAAAAAGGGATGCGACATTTTTTAAATATATGGTTTTAATATATATAATAGACATTTATATGTTTATAATATATATGAATATTAGTGTAAAGTTAAAAAAAAAAAAAACATATGGTGTGTATTATTTTAAAAGGCTCGAAAACACTGTGAGCCATGGTATTAAAAACAGTGAGCATTTTTTTAAAGTGGGACAGAGTATGTAAAAAAAAAACAGGGTGTGACTCTCTATGAAAAACAGAGAATTGAAAATCACTGCGTGTTATTTTTAGAGAAATCCTGTAGAGCGAGAAGAGCAGTGTGAAGCACTGTATGTGCATTTATTTTGTATATGACAGAGAGGAACTTGAAGGACACTGTGTGTGAAGCAGTTCCAGTTTGTAATCCCTCTAGAAGAGGAAGAATATCATATTGTAATAGAGTTTTATTTTTAATGAAATAGAAGTTGTTTGTGTGCCATCTCTATCTAGCAAGTTTTTTTTAATCTTTGTGTTGAGAGGAGGAATTATTTTATTCCTCTATGTGTTTTGGAATCATTCAAAAATTCCAACATGATATAGGAGCCAATTTTAGGCTCTTTAAAGGATAGTAAACGAAGCTGAAGGAAGGAGTTTTTGAAGTAGTTCTCCAGCAGTGTGAAGGCTCAAAAAAATTCCAGGTATTTGTAAAAACAGAGTTTTTTTTTTGTATTTAAAAAGTGCAGTCTAAAGAAGTCTTTTTCATGACAGAGTTTGTCTCTTAGGCAGAGAGATAGTTTTTTTAAAAACATTGTCAATTTTATAGCATAGTTCAGTGTGCTAGCCATGGTAGGAGCCAACACTAGCACGAGTATTGGAAATACTCAACTCCCACAATTTAATAGGAAGAACTATGGATATTGGGCAATCACCATGAGAGCCCTGTTTTCCTCTCAATACTTATGGGATTTTGTTGAAGATGTTTTTGAAGAACCAGCAGATGAAAATGTTTTTAATGCCTTAACACAGGCAAAAAAGGATTTGTTGAAGAGAAATAGGAAGAAATAATCAAAAGCCCTCTTCTATCTCTATCAAGCAGTGCATGAGAGTGTGTTTCCAAGGATAGCAGCAACTAAGAGGTTCAAGGATGCATGGGATACCTTACAGACTGCCTATCAAGGTATGGAGAAGGTGAAGACAACAAAGCTACAATTTCTGAGGAGAGACTTTGAAACTCTCTGTATGAAAGAGTCTGATAACATAGACTCATTCTTCACACATGTGATTGGGTTGGTTACCCATATAAGGTCTCATGGAGAGACAATTGAAGAAAGAAGGATAGTGGAGAAAGTACTGAGGAGCTTACCCTCAAGGTTTGATGTTATAGTCACAACCATTGAAGAGACAAAGGATCTCTCAAAGTTTACTGTTGATGAGCTTCATGTATCATTGATGACTCATGAAAAAAGATTGGGTAGAACTGCAAAATCATCTTTGGAGCATGCCTTCAAGACCCAAATATCCTTTGGAAGAGGAAGAGGTCAAGGCAGAGGAAACTACAGAGGAAAAGGAAAAGGCATAAGCCAAAACAAAGGAGGAAGAAACAACCCTGCAAATTCAAGTGGAAGGGGCAGCAATCGAAATTAGAACCAAGGCCAAGGCAGCAACCAGCAATGTGGACAAAATCAAGCACATGGACAAAGGTATGACAAATCCCAAGTCCAATGTCATTACTGTAAGAAGTATGGTCATTATGCCAATTAATGTAGGAAGAAGCATAGTGACATGGGTAATACTAAAGAAAATATCAGCCAAGATAAGTTGTTTTTAGCATGTAATATGGCTGAGGAAAAGAATGAAGATATATGGATTCTAGATTCAGGATGTAGCAACCATACGACTGGAAACATTGCCATGTTTTCCATGTTAGATGAAAATGTGAAGTCTCAAGTTACATTGGGGACAAACAGTAAGGTCTCTGTCATGGGAAAAGGTAGAGTAAGTGTTTTGACAAAGAAGGGAGAAGGAAGATCCATATCAGATGTTTACTATGTGCCTGGTATGAAGTGTAACCTCTTGAGCATTGGACAACTCATTCAAAAGGGGTAAAATGTTTTCTTTGAAGATGATGTATGCACCATCATGGATAAACCACCAAGCAAGAAATGCATTTCACAAGTGAAGATCAAAAGGAATAGAATGTTCCCTCTCAAGATGAGAGCAGATTTGAAGAAAGGAGATGAAATGTAAGCAGTGACACAAGAGACATTCCAAAGAGAAGCAAAAGATGAAAATTGGTTATGGCACTTGAGATTTGGACATCTCAACTTTGGAGGTCTGAATTTGTTGCATAGGAAAGGAACGGTAAAGAGATTACCATTGATCAAGAAACCAGACAACCTTTGTGAAGGCTACATCTTGGGCAAACAACACAGAGAAATCTTTCCATCAGGAAAGAGCATAAGGGCAAAGGCACCCTTATAAATTGTCCACTCAGATTTGTGTGGACCAATGCAAACACCATCACTAGAAAGCAGCCACTATATGGTGACTTTTATTGATGATTACACAAGGAAAACTTGGGTTTATTTCTTGAAATATAAAAGTGAAGTGTTTGAGGAATTCTGCCACTTTAAGGCTCTTGTTGAGAAAAAAAGTGGGAAGCATATTAAATTTTTAAGAACTGATAGAGGAGGAGAGTATATATCCAAATAATTTCTGCGCTTTTGTAGAGAAAATGGCATACAAAAGAAATTTACAGCAAGGTACACACCACAGCAAAATGGAGTTGCTCAAAGGAAAAATAGAACCATCATGGACATGGTAAGAAGCATGTTGAAGGCAAAACATTTGCCGAATGAGTATTGGGCTGAAGCTGTACATTGTGCAGCATACATCTTGAATAGATGCCCAACCAAAGCTGTAATGAACAGAGTTCCGGAAGAAGCATGGAATGACATAAAACAAGGTGTCACCCACATGAAATTTTTTGGTTGTGTGGCTTATGCACACATTGCAGATCAGCTAAGGAAGAAGTTGGAGAGTAAGGGGGAGAAGTGAATTTTTATTGGATACAGTGAAGAATCCAAGGCATACAGGATGTATAACCCATCCACCAAGAATTTTTTTATAAGCAGAGATGTTCAGTTCATTGAAGAAGAAGCTTGGGATGGAAGCATTGAGAAAATAGTCAATGTGAAGAGTTGTTTGTCTCATGATGATGATGAGGAAGAAATGGCTGAAAGGAACACCTAATTAGCAGCACCACCTCCACCAACACGAGGACATCAACGGAAACCACAAGCAAGTATGAGAACACCCTTGAGAAGTGATAACAATGCTTCTCCATGCACACCACAAGGAGAAGATTTGAGTGCTTTTACAAGCACAAGTACACCAAGTGAAAGAGGAACCAAATTCAGAAATTTGAATGATATTTATGAGAAAGAGGTAGCAAATGAAGGTATGAACTCTTTATTTTCATTGTATTGTCATGTAGATGATCCTATTCATTTTCAAGAAGCTATAAAAGATAAGAAATGGATTGATGCTATGGATGAAGAAATGAATGCCATAGAGAAGAATAAGACATGGGAATTGGTTGATCTCGCAAAAGGAAAATAAGTTATTGGAGTTAAATGGGTTTATAAACCCAAGAGAAATGCTGAATGTAAAATTGAAAGGCACAAATCCAGACTTGTTGTCAAAGGCTACAAGCAGCAACAAGGAAGAGATTATGAGGAAAATTTTGCACCAGTTGCAAGAATGGAAACAGTAAGAGCAGTGTTGTCCATAGTAGCACAACACAAGTGGAAGATTTACCAAATGGATGTGAAATCAACATTCTTAAATGGAGTATTGATGGAAGAAGTTTATGTTGAAAAACCTCTGGGCTATGAGAAAACAGGGCAAGAGCACAAAGTTTTAAGATTAAAGAAAGCTCTATATGGGTTGAAACAAGCACCAAGAGCATGGTACAGTAGGATAGATCCCTATCTACTGGAAAATGGGTTTGAAAAATGTGAAGGAGACCCCACATTATACATCAAGGAGAAAGATGGTAAGATGATGATTGTTTTTTTATATGTTGATGATGTGATCTTTACAAGTAATGATGATTACCTCATTGAGAATTTTAAATCAGTCATGAAGGATGAATTTGAGATGACTAATATGGGATTGTTGAAATACTTCTTAGGAATAGAAGTAGAGAAAAATGAAAATAAAATTTTTATCTGTCAAGCCAAATATGTAAATGAAGTTTTGGAAAGATTTATTATGCAGGATTGCAAGGTAGCAATTACTCCTACAGTGATGGGATTGAAACTCAGCCAAGAGGACAATAGCAAGGATTTTGATCCTAGCTTGTACAAGAGCATAGTTAGTAGCCTCATGTATTTGACTACAACTAGGTTGGATATTATGCATGCTGTGAGTTTAATTTCTAGATTTATGGAGGGGCGAAAGGAGGTACATTGGCAAGCAACAAAAATAATTATGAGGTATGTGAAAGGAACAAAAGGTATGGTATCTTATACACCACTTCAGAAAATTCTGAATTGATTGGATATACTGACAGTGATTGGGCTAGATGTATAGATGACCGGAAAAGTACATCTGGTTATGTTTTTTATATGGGTTAAGGAACCATTTCATGGGCTTCTAAAAAACAACCAATTGTGGCTTTATCTACAGTAGAAGCAGAGTATGCGACAGCTACAGCAGCAACATGTAAAGCAGTTTGGATGAGAAGAATGTTGAGGAGTTTGTGTCATGAACAGGTAAAAGGCACAACAATTTATTGTGATAATAGCTCAGCTATAGCATTGTCAAAGAATTCAGTGTTTCATAAAAGAACCCAACACATTGATGCCAAGTATCACTACATCAGGGAGCTAGTGAACAATGGTGAAATTGTTTTGAAACATTGCAGAGCAGAGGAGAAGTTTGGAGACATTTTAACAAAACCATTGGGGCAGAAAAGTTTTAATTATTTGAGGAAATGTCTGGGTATGGTAGAAAACTCAGCAGTTCAATTTAAGGGGGAATGTTGATATTTAACTTCTACTGCAAACAGTGCCGGAAGTACAGTAGCAACGTTTTGTGTTTTCTGGTTTGTTTGCATGCCATCCAGCATTGAATTTCTGATTTTAAAATATGAATTATAAATTGGTCGTAGCCATACCTCTGTGCAGAAAATCATGGATTGACCATGCCATTACCATGTTGTGTTTAAACATTGCCACTCCGTGCCATTAACCAGCAACCACCACATTTAAACACTGCAACAAACCTATTTTGTTTTACCACCAGTTTTGAATTTTCAAAAGAGCCCACGTCACTAGCGTGGAACCCACCTCCACCAATCATATGTGGATCATGTAAAAATGGAGTCCAGTTAGCACAGGCCCATTTCATACTCGATAAATATTTATCAAATCTGGTTAACTTGTTTGAAATCCGCTGTGGGGTCTACCAACAACCAATCAGATCACGATTGCACGGATTTGAGGCCCTACGTTAGCAGGACCATTTGGTAAGTGATAAATCATGCAAAGGAATTAAATTTTGGTTTTTTGAAGTCTGTGAAACGTCATTTGTAAAGGTTGAAGACTTGGGTTAAAAAGGTTAATTTTTTTTTAATAGGCACGTATAGTAAGGTTTCAAAACCTTATGTCCTAATATTTTAAAAAAAGGGCTGCCACATGTTTTAAATAAAAGGCCTTTGGTTAATATATATATATATATATATATATATATATATATATATATGGTTTTAATATATATTATAAACATTTATATGTTTATAATATATATTAATATTAGTGTAAAGTTAAAAGAAAAAGACATATGGGGTGTATTATTTTAAAAGGCCCGAAAACACTATGAGCCATGGTATTAAAAACAGTGAGCATTTTTTTAAGGTGGGACAGAGTATGTAACAAAAAAAAAACAGAGTGTGACTCTGTATGAAACACAAAGAATTGAAAAGCACTGCGTGTTATTTTTTGAGAAAGCCAACAGAACCAAAAGAGAAATGTGAAGCACTATATGTGCGTTGATTTTATATGTGACAGAGAGGAACTTGAAGGACACTTTGTGTGAAGTAGTTCCATTTTGTAATCCCTCTAAAAAAGGAAGAATATCACATTGTAATAATTTTTTATTTTTAATGAAATACAAGCTATTTGTGTGTCATCTTTGTCTAGCAAGTTTTTTTTAATCTCTATGTTGAGAGGATGAATTATTTTATTCCTATATGTGTTTTGGAATCATTCAGAAATTCCAACATGGCCTTCGCCTTGTTAGACAACGTGAGCACGAAGGCACACAGTGAATGACTGAGCAATATTGGGACCTATTGCTATAGTTGATTGTTTCGAATGTTTCCGTCGAATACACTTGCATACACATATGGATGCAATTAATCCAGCGATAGTGGCTACCACGCCTAGAGCTACCGGAAGGGCCTTAGAGGCGCTCCCTCCTGCAAAATTACAGATATAGGGTTGGTAAATTAGCTATGTTTAGTTCACAGAATAAAATCTTTACAGAACCAATATATCCCTCATCAACAGCGTAAACTATGGTAAAAAAAGTACGTTTTAGTGCACTAAAAATATTGGAAAATAAAATTTTGTAATTCAAATCGTTGTTCCTAAACTAAATTAAAAAATACTTTTAATAATATGAATCATTTAAAAAAATTAATTCATCATAAAATGAAACATACACATATTAACATACTATTTTTATTAGAGAAATTTTTATATTTTTCATGACCTTAAAAACAAAACAAAAAACATACATGTGTGAATGATTAAAAGAAAGAAAATAAAATAAAGAAACTGCCACAACTAGAACTAACATTCACTGCAATTAAATAACCCTCACATTTGACATCTCTCCATTTTGTTAAGCATTGTGAATTAAATATATTCTATAGTTCACACTAATAATTTAAAAGACAACATGTATACATTAATATGATTCCCATAAATATTTAAAAGGAGAAAAACAAGTAGAAACTCTAATGTATTCCTCTTTAATTATTCATTTCAAAAAACAGATACATCCATATTTATATCTGTGAAATTACTTTCTTTCACATTTTTTAAGTTTGTGTTTTAAGTTTCCGAGGTCCATGTTGTTAAACATGCATTTGTCACATTCCAAATATTTTGCGCACTTTATCTGTTTCTGCACCGTTCCCAACCATACAAGTGCCATTCACCACCATTTTCGCCGGCGGATCTAAGAAAGGTGTTGCCAGACGTTCATATTCTTCAAACCCCATCTCATTCATTCGTTCGTATTGATATTCGTGGGTTCGCTTTTCCTATCCTCCATTCGAAATCTGAAACAATAGGAACTTCAAATAGATAGAAGACGAAATATGTTTATCAAATCATAAAAAATAAGAGAAGATCGTCAGTCTAGACATGTAAGTTTTTTAATGCACTTTTCCTTCGTTCGTATTGATATTCGTGGGTTCGCTTTTCCTATCTTCCATTCGAAATCTGAAACAACATGAGCTTTAAACAGATAGAAGACGAAATATGTTTGTCAAATCATAAAAAATAAGAGAAGATCATCAGGCTAGACATGTAAGTAGATGCGTTCTTGTGGACCTCTTGAAGCCAATTCTGAATAAAATTTAATTAATACAAATGGATAACATTCGAAAATTCACAATGAACAAGGTCACATGGAAGAGAAATGCCTGTGAGAGCGATAATCAATTCAAAGGAGGATTTAGTGGTTGCTGCTCGAGGATAACAATTAAAGCAGTCATCGCAAGGGGCTTTGATGAAAACGTGGAAAGCTAAAAGTTTGAAGTTCTAATCTCTCACCTTCTGGATAACTCCGGTATGGATACATATGCTATTAAGTGACTTAGCATATTAAATTATTGAGTATTATTAATGGTTGAAATATTTTATTAGGACTTAAATGCGTCATTGGGGCATTGGAATATTGATGGATAATAATAATAATAATAATAATAATAATAATAATAATATCATATATTAATAATAAATTTAATTAAAATATATTAAAAAATTAATAAATTTTTTTGAAAATTATTTTTTAAAATATATTATAACTTATTTCATATATTTTTAAATTAAAAACGATAGTTATTTTTTATTTTTTTATTCTTAAAATGTATTTCTTATATTTATTTTTATTTTTATTTTTATTTTATTTTAAATATGAATTATTTATTTTAATTTGGAGTTTTTTCTTTTGTTTTTCTTTTTCATTTTATGGTAATAATATCAAGTTAAGATGACGTGGCACTAAGGGGAGAGATTCTCATTAAGCATGAATGAATAATTGTTTCTCATTATGTTTGGGGCTTGGGAAAGAAGACCAACAACCAAGCTTATGGATTATATGTTGGACTCAATTTAGATCATCAAAAGAGACTTAAGGAAATGCATATCCTCGGTGGTTCACTCTTGGTCATAAAACATATGAGAGCTAACTCTTCAACCCATTAAAAAAAGTTAAATCAGATACTCAAGGGAGCCCTTGGCATGCTCCCTCTCTTTGGGAAACTACAATTTTTCCACATTCTAAGAGGACTAAATAGGGAAGCAGATACTCAAGCCAATATGGCTTGCCAAATGAAATAAGGTTGCAACAAGGTCAATGAAATGGAAGGTTATTTATCCATCCCTTAAGTCTTTAAATGAAAGTCTCAATTTTGATGATAAACTACATCTTCTTAAATAAGGATCGTGTCCAAAAGTCACAAAACATGGTTACAAAGGATTTTATAATTCTAAAGTCCCTACTTCCCTCCCCTCATGAAAAATCACCCTCCCTCCCTGTATTTCCTTCTCCCTCCCCCCTCCCACGCCGCCACATCACCCCTCCTCTAGCCTCCCTCTCTTGGGCTCTACATCATCCTCCCCCTCCACCCCTGCCTCCTCATCATCCTCCCCCTAACCCCTCGTCTCGATATCCCTGCCTCCATCTCATCCTCCCTCACTGTCTATGCCACCTCTCCCCTCGCATTTGGCATCAACTGAGTAAAATCCTCCCTAATAATTCAACACGAGGTGACAATCCTAAGAAATAAAGACCACTTGGTCTGGAGGAAATGTTAAGTGTGGGAATGCTGCTTTTTGTTTCTCGTATCTGGGTTCATAGCATGAATATGCAAAAATCCTTAGAGATAGAACTTTGTTTACTTCCGCTAGTATGGATCATATAGTTCACGAGAGTGAAGGTTCAAATGCTTTAGGTAAGATTCGTTTCAAGTGGAAGGGAAATCATGGAAACATAGTGGAATCCCGGAGGTAAGTTTTTTTCCTCTCAAAGCCACATGATGCTTCTATTCGGGAAACTCTATAATTTGTTGAATAACTATCTAAACCTCTGCAATAGGAAGGTGTTTGACTTTGTCCCGAGGGTTATAGTAGATAAGAATCTTTGGCAGAGCCTAGGCAATGAGTGGATGATCTTGGTAGTTGGGGGAAGCTCATTCCCCCGGTCGGGTGAGTTTCAATTCCTGTTAACTCTGGTCAGGCCAACAGATCGAAATTGGAATGAGCATACAGTTGAGTCCCATTGTGAAAGGTCCTTCTTCTTCTTGAATATTTGGGGTTTCGCTGGGTTTTTTGTCCCTTAATGTCAATTGGGTCACTCGAAAAGGTCTCAAAGTCTCACTTTTAATTGTCTATCTATATCAATTATCACTTTGCATCAATTTTCTCTTGGCATCATGGAATCTGGCTCTTGGGGATGTTAATTCCCATGCTCGAGTAAGTTGGTTGGTTGTTCTAAAATTAAGTGGGAAAAGGTCCCTCCTCTAGCCTGCTACTCCCCTCCCACATGTGGATCATGTGAAAGGGAACACACTAAATTGCGGGAGGGTATTGTAGATCTACAAAAGAGTATTAGAAAAAGAGAGTAAAGGCTTGTGAAATGCAGGAGATGAATGTCGAGAAGAGCAAAAATATCCAACAGTTGGAGGAAAAATTCAATGCCCTCAGAAGAAAAATTAAAGATCTCCAAATTCAGCTGGTTATGAAGAACTCCCAACCAGTGGGAGAAACCATGGGCTTCAATCTTGAATCACCAGTTGACCCATAGAATTAATATTCTTAATATGTCTGTGTAAAATGTTGAATTTTAAATGTATTTTGTTATTATGGCAATTCTTTAAGGTTTATACTAGGAAAATTTGTAGTTGCTTTGTCTTTTCTTGCAATTTTGAAAGACAAATGGGCTTGGATAAACAGGCTGAAGCTTATAAATCCTATCAACAACAATGCAATTGAATTTTAAATCTCATGTTCTTTGTTGCCACAACAAAGAGCGGGATAATACATATATGGTACTCTTTCCTGTTAAAAAAAACAATATCAAGTTAAGACTTTGGAAATTGTTTTATTTTATTTTAAATATGAATTATTTATTTTTAATTTGGATTATTTTTTCTTTTTATGGTAATAATATGAGACTGAGAGTTTGAAAATGCTTTAATTTAAATTCAAAAAGAGAACATGACATTAAATATATGGGTGATTTTAATATTTTGGTACAAAGATATTGATTTTGAATGCTATGTTTTTAATAATGTTGTAATTTTAGATTTGAAAATAGATTTGTGCTATAATACATAATTTTAATTTTAATTTAAAAAATAAATGACATTGCTATTCATACCATTTCTCAATTTGAGATTTAATTTTAATTTTTTTTGTTAATAATATTAAAATATGATTAACACCATTATCAATTTTAAAAAATACATAAATAAATATCAATTTCTTTTAATAATAATAATAATAAACCTTCAAATAAATTACAATTAAAACAATATTTTTCAAAAATATTAAAACACCTCTAAATATTTATTAAATCAATATATTTTTTCATATATCCATTTAAAGTATCAAAACTAGAAATATCCTATCAAGACAACAATACATGTTATTAACTAAATTAATTAAAATTTCTAATGTTTCCATCATTATAAAATTATTTCCCCCTTTTAAATTATCATAACCCAAAAAACCAGTAAACCTCAAAATTCCTTGCAAAACTATAACAACCAAAACAAATGAGGAAAAACACACACAACCAAAATACAACACTATGAATAGTTCTTAGAAGTATTTTTAGATGGAATTAATGTTTCGAATCCTGGAGAGGGTACCCATATGAGAATCCCATTCTAATGATATTTCCTTTCATGAAAAAATGTGTAATTGGGATCTTGCCTGAACCTACATTCATTAACAAAATTTCAAAGAATTCAATGTTTATATTTTTCCCTTTTCCTTTGCGGATTCAAATTTTGCATGGATAGGTAATTAGATTCTTCCCTTGTTGAGCATGATTTCCAGAGTTTTTAACTACCTGCCTTTCCCAGTTCGACAATCATCTATAAAAGGTTAGCTAAACTATATTCATTGGTCAAAATTAGTTTTAAACTAAGACAATATGTTTCATAGTTGCATTTTTTGATTGAATAATGGTATTCCATTTTTTTTACCTATTTTGTTTTTTTAACTACATTTTGGAGGAGCACATTTCATATGGAGCCCTACTTGTGTAATGATATTTTTGTTTAATTTAAAAAATAGATATGTTCTCTGTTTTGTAACTGTATTTACAACGGTTGATTATTTTTCTTTTGTCCTTCGGCTTTAGCATAGGTAATTCCTCTCATTATCTCTCTTGTGTTAATAATGTTCAAACACGTAGAGAGTAAATTTTTGCTGTAAGGACTGTCCTCCGAGTTTATTTGATGAAGCATAGTCGGCAAGGGCTCTCACAATGTTGTCATGTATCCTACCCAAGTACACTTCGAACCCGAAACACCTATGCTAAACTAATATTTTCCTTACTTTGAGCTTATCCTTTCGCACAGTAACCTTTCTGCCTCCTTGGTTGCAGGTGAGGCTTTGGAGTCATGGAACTACCGCGGTTATATCCTTCATGACATATCTCGGTTTTCTAAGAAAGTTTCTTTTTTTCTTTTCTTTTAGAGTTTTGTTCCATGTCCAACTTGGAAATATGGGTAGGGTTTCGCCTGTCTTGAAAGATTTCATACTTTTCTTGTTTAAGAATGGCTTATGCCCGAGTTGGAGCCCTAGGCCGTTGTTATGGTATGATTCTTTCTAATTTTTCCATTTTTAAGAGTTTATAGCAGTTTGCTGCAGGTCCTAGATGATACTAGCTACCCATTACCAAGCTTCAATATATATATGGTTCTTTCTTCATGCATGTTAGTTTTCCTTTTTTTGCAAAGTTAATTTAAGGGTTGAATGACTAGCGTTCCCCCCATCTCTTGGTTATTTTGTGTATGGTAATAGAAACCTCCTTTCTGGTTACTGTATGAGCCAAAGGTTGAAAATTAGGATGGGTCTTAGGGCGCTGTGCTTCCAATGAATGGCCCAGGACTAAACCTACAGTGTAACCTTCCACTATGTATGAATGCGCCATATTTTTTAGTTTTCTTGCAATGAATTAATTCCTATCAATATTTATGTAGTAAATTAATTCATTTTTAGTACCTTGAACTCTTAAAAATATTTTTGCACTAAATTTATTTTGGTTTACAGGATAGTAACTCGAATTATTTTTCTGTAATCTTAATCTTGTAATGATGTGTTTTCTATAAATCGACTCCTTACTCAAACCTTTCACTCGTTTCTTTGTTTTATTTGTTTAATTTTGGTCAAGGCTGATAAGTTCGACTCCTTCTGGTCGTCGACCTCTCTCAACCCACTAGCTAACCTATGGTCAATCGGGTTTGGAGTGTTCTAGCAACATAGCTAGAACTAACCACCCCGCATATAGTACTAAGTACCTCAGTCTCTCTCCTTCAATAGTCTCATAGCTAAATCGATCCTTATCCTCACTTTACGATTTTGATAATTTATAAGCCTATTACAGTTGAATGTTTATTCATTTATATATCTATATATTTTCATTTATAGCCATTGCAGTTCAACTGCCAACATTCGTTCCTAATTAACAACACACCACACATAAGCCAATACTTGAAAAAGATAATACATTTACTACCACTCCTTGTAGGCAAGGCTTTAATTCAAAATGACAAAATTTTCTTTTCATTTCTTTCGATAATATCACCATTACCATTACAATCTCAATTTCCATACAAATTCATACAGGTTATAAAGAAAATAAATTTCAACTAGTAGTGTATTGTCTTCAGCATAGAATTTCACAATCATTTAGCAAACTTCACACATTTCTTATAAAAGATTCATTATAGTTATGGAAAAATAGCTACTTATCTGTTATGTGACTATTCATGAGTTTAACTAGGTAAAGATCTCTCCACCCAGTGGTCATCTAAAATAGAATCATCATTGTCATCAATTTATATTTTGTCTCTACCCATCTCCAACTATTTAGCAATCTCGAATCTAAATAAGAAGAATAATGCTAACAGGTAGCCAAATGCTAAAATTGGGGAAACTCATTATTAGGGACCTAATGCTACCACTGGGAATCTAATGACAATGAGGAAATTTCTATGGGATACTCTCACTTCAAGTCTGATACAATGGGGAAGGTCTTATGGGCCACTCTCATCCCAAGTCATCTCAAATATGGGAGCATCCATCTATGACCCTATATTGAGAAATAGGCGAGATACCACTTACCAAGCAAGGATCATAGCCATCCCATTATGTAATCAATGGGTGAGACAAAAATTGCTATATGAGGTAAGGATCACAACCATCGTATTTGTAATTCCACCTCCCACATCTACCAGCTTTGAGAGAAAACTTTCTATATGAGGTAAGGATCACAACCATCATATTTGTAATTCCACCTCTTACATCTAGCAGCTTTCACTAGTCTGTTGGGTAAACATGAGATGAAGAGCTACTATGGCATGACTCAAAACCTAGATCACCATAAGGAAATAGAGTAGACAAACCAAGACTTTACTGAACTCAACTCTCTTAGATACTTTATTGAACTCAACTCCCTTAAGTGCTACGCTACCCCCAAAATCTAAACCAATAATAACATACCAATAACATATACATTTAATTTAAATATCACATCATGTGTCAAACAAATATGATCATGAATCATCTATATCACAACATCATGTGTCAAACACATACTAATAACATATACATTTAATTTAAATATCACATTATGAAAAATCACACTATGTGAACTTTGTCTTTGTATTTTTTTAAATATATTAATATATAACCATTTATGAAATATATGTGGGAAAAATATATTAATATATAAAGTTTTTTATTTAATTTTTATTAATAATATTTTAAAATTATAATATATAAAAATTATTTTCTATTCTTTCTTATAAAAAAATTATCAAACAAAGTAATACTAAAAAATAAAAATTTAAATAAAAACGACTTTAAAATCAAATACATTTCAATTTTAAATTTAATGTGTAATTAAAAAAAATGATATCCCTACAAAATACTATTAACAAATTTTTTTTTTTTTCTTGAATGTTGTTTCATTTTTATAAATAAATTTGTTATACAAAATTATAAATATAGTTATATATGGTTGGTAAACTTGGATAGGCATCAATTTTAATAAGCATTAAAACATGTATCCCTATTTTATGATGGAGATTCTTAGTTTGTAAATAGACTTTGTTGTAATATTATGTCGGGCCAATACCATAAATTATCAATACTACAAGTCCAAAATATTATAACTCACTTCATACAACACTTATTCATATAACATATTTTTAATTAAATTAAATCCTACACCCACATAATCTAATTAAAATACTTGAAAAAATTGTTTAAAAAAAACATATATACCTCAACAAACCTTAAACCATCCCCATTGCAAGTTTCATTTTAATTTAATATTCATGAATATCCCCAATAATCGTGATCACATTGTGACAAAGATTCTCTCTTGGTCCAACATCACATTGTAACAACCATGGTCATCCATGGTTAACCATGGCCCAACTTTGCATTAAGAAAAAGATTGTCTCACTAGGAAAATCAACCATGGTCAATCATTTTCCCATGTCACATTGTGACAAAGGTTCTCTTAATATGAAAATCAAACATGGCCAACTATAATACAACTTCGCATTGTGAAAAATCTTGTGTCAATATGAAAATCAACTATGGTCACCTTTCGTCAACCATGATTATTTTAGGATTTATAATATTTATCTTAGATTTTATATACCTTGGGTTTATAATATTTACCCCTTGAGTTTATTATTATTCCCTTCGGTTTATAATATTAATCCCTTGGGTTTATTATTTCTTTGGGTTTATAATATTTATCTTAGGGTTTATATACCTTGGTTATATACTATTAATTTCTTGGGTTTAATAGTATTCCCTTAGGTTTAAAATACCTTGGGATTTCTGAATAAATCCCTTGGGTTTATAATATCAATCTCTTAGGTTAAAAATAATAATATTAATTAATAATAATAGTAATATTATTAATAAAAATAACCATAATTATTTAATAATAACATAAATTATTTTAAAATAATAATAATAATTGGAATTATTAATGAATATTGATGATGATGAATGTCCACTAAGGCCAATGCGACCTATCGGACCTAAAAAAAAGAAAAAGAAAAGGAATTTAAGTATGATTCTTCAAAATCTTGTTTCTCTGATCAAAGAGAAGGGAAAGAATTGCTCCAAGATTGCTATAGATGGGATGAATTAATAAGTCATGAAGTTTGGAAGTGTGGCAGATGTTAGGGAATTGAGAGCGTATGTGAGTAAGAGTCAGACACTTTAAAAGGAATTTTTTTTCATCTTCCACCTTCTTAGTATCACAAATCTCATAGATTTTATCATTCTAGAGAGTCATGGGAATAGACCACCGTTCGGTTTCACTCCGGATCTCATGAGAATTAGTTCTCACAAAGAGATCATTCTAGTTATGAAGGGTAGGGTTGATCACCTCCTTATAGTATCTTAGCTTCCTTTTACCCTCCAACTCTTTATCCTCCCATAGTTTGTCTTAAAATTAGAGGTAATAGTATCTTTCACACTATCTTTGCTTCCCATATTGATCTCCTCCTTAATTCCCCAATGGTTGAGCAAAGATTGGGAATCCTTATGCCACCTATGCTTGAGGTGAAGGTGGGGGTTTTGACTAAAGTTAGAAGCAATTTTTGAGAGCCTCCTGGATTCCATGTTGTAAAGCTTCTTCTTATACATCAGATATCTAAACATGGTCCTACTTTCAATGGGGTACATACTAGTTTCGATCAAGAGGATAGGATATGGAATAATTCCCTTGATATTTAGGTTGTAGGTAATGAATTTTTTTTAACCATCTCATTCTTCCTCCAAGACTCTCTGCATATACTGAAACCCCAAATTTATCATCTGTACAAGACAAGGAGGGGGATGAGAGTCTCAAAGAGGAACCTCTCTTTACTCCAAATGCAAAGATCGACCGACTTACAATTGTTTTAAAGCTCATAATAAACTTTCCAACCTCCAATAATCCTTTTCTTGATGCTATAATTCCAGTTGAGCTAATGAGGAAATTCAATACCCAAATATTTATAAGAAGAAACTTGCTCTAAGCACTCGCTATTATAAACAAAACTACCATGGGTGATATTTTTGGATTTAATGATCATGACTTTAGTCTTGTCATTATTAACTATCATACCCATCTTGGAGTAGTAGACATGAAGAATATTAAGTTGCATGTCTAGTTCATCATGTTTTTTTGGAAGAAGAACGATATTGTCATCATAAAGGAGAAGAGCAATGATAACACCAGCAAGCTCGATGCCCTTGCATCCCGTAGTTTCCAAACATTCCTCTAGCTTATCGATGTATATGCCAAAAAGGGTAGGGGATAGGGGACACTCTTTCTTAACTCTGATATTGCATTTAACGTCTTTAGACCACCATTCGTTGGTCTTAAGCTTGGAAGTGACAATCTCGTAGAGGGGGATCACAACAATCCTTAGTTTAGGAGGAACCATGATCTCTTCAAGTCTCTCCCAAAGCTTATCTTGAGGAATAGTGTTGAAATATTTTCTAAAGCACGCACAAAACAACAAAAGAGATCGACTTTACTATTGCGACATTCCTCTGCAATTATCTTGAGAGTGACAAGATGGTCAATAGTCGAGTGTTGTCTCCTAAAACCGACTTTCCCTTTAACTCTTTTGCCCTGGCTTTCCAGCCAAAGGCTAAGCTTCCTCTCCAAAATGAGCCCATAAAATCTTGGCTAGGATGTGGTTAATCATAATGGTCCTGCAATTAGAGGGAACACTTTTGTCCCCATTTTTAAAAATAGTCACAATGAGGCTTTGTGCCCAAAGCTAACGGAACCCATGCTTTACAACCAAATTGAGAAGCTTGTGGAGATGAGGAATGAGGATAGATCTTCCCATTTTAAGGGTATCAACTTGGTATCCTTCAATATCTTTAGCTTTACCATTAGTGAGCTTATTAATCCCAGACTTAACGTCTTACAGAGAGAATACATCCTCCTTAATAGGAGTGTTTAAGGTGGTGCCCATAGTGTTCGGAGAGTCAACAACTTCTTAAGGTAGTTGTCCTAATTTTCTAAGGAGATAGAATGATTATCTTTGGTTTTACGAGCCGCGACTTTATAAAGGTTGAGAAGATGCTCTTGTCTTTTATTAATATATGACCTCTTCTTCCTCTTAATAAGAACTTTGTATATATTTATATTCGAGAACTTAATGATTTCATTAAAAGCGTCTCTAACTGCTTATGTAGCAATTTTACAATGTTTATCATACCATGGATTGAAAATTCTATAATTAATAATAATTATATTTAATAATTAATATAAATTAATATTTAATAGTTATAATTCATAATAATTATTTATTATTCATAAATAATTATTATTTTTTAATAATAATTAATACATTTTATTATTTATTATCAAATAAATATTATTATTAAATTATTAATTGATATTATATAATTTAAAATTAAAAAATAATAAATTATATTTAATATTAAATAATAATTAGTAATAATTAGTAATTATTATTAACTATATTGATAATAATAATATTTTTATTATATATTAATTGTTTTTTAATATTATTTGTATTATTTTATATTTATTTTATTTATTAATAATGCATACAAATAAATTTTTTATATCAACAACATTAATATTAATATTCGGGAATCTGTGACCGAGTCTTCACCCAACCGTATAAAGCATCGCAATATGTAATATATTGATTCTTGAACGACTGTGATTCATCTCATAAACAAAATTGAACCTGGTAAACTTCCCATTTGCATCATGGAGGCACTACTACTTTCCTTCCTTTTCATACGTCGCCTCTTAGTATCGTTACTTGTGGGAAACCAGATTAGCATAGTGAGGGAATACTAGGATGAGAATGATTGCAGGGAAGAGAAAACAAAAAGATTAGCTGCAAAGTGGCCATGTTTGGTTAGGCTAGAGTTATTCATTCTGGAAGCTAATTGTGAAGGTTAATGTTCTTCTGTTTTGTCTAGCAACCTTTAATAGATTTTTTTCTTTTTTATTCCATGATTTAATAAATTTGAAGATTGTTGAGATGCTTAAAAAAGATATATATTTTGAACTTATAAAACCTTACACAGTCCAATTTTAATTGATTAAAATTCTGCCTCCTGAGGAAAGAAATATAATAATGAAAAAGGCAAACATGAAGAAGGGTTAAGGGATTTACATGAGTAATCTTGGAAAAGGGAATTTACAGTACGTGGAACTTCAATGGGAGAATTGGAATCCATCGAGAAACATCTCCATCTACTTTAAATTTAAACGATTTCACAGTAAGATATATATATATATATATATTTTAATTTTCAATAATTAAGTAACACCAACTAGTCGCTGTATTTCCAATAAGGAATGCTAAGAGGCACTGCTTGATTTTCATCTCGGCTCCAGAGTACCTGATGAAGGATCAGCTCCCTGCAGAATGGATTTCAGAAGGTGTTGTGGAAGAAGTTGCTGCACTGCTCGATGTTCTGTCAGCGTCAATAACTCTACCAGGTCTAACTTGGTCACGTGTTCCCACACAATCCACATCTACGAAAGCAGGCTTTCTTGGCGATGGAATATTTTGTCGCTCACTTGTCACCATCGACACCACATGAGACATTGAAGGCCGCAAAAATGAAGCTGCTTGTGTGCAGAGCAGACCAATTTTAATCACTCTATTCCCTTCCTCGCACGAATAACTTCCCTCCAACGTGGAATCTATAATTTCTAAGGCTCTTTCTGCTTTATACAGTCTCCATGTCTGGTTTCCCGACACACCAAAAGAACATAAAACATTTATTAGCAAGGCATCGCAAAGCTATATATATATATATATATATATATATATATATATATATATATATATATATATATATATATATATATATATATATATATGAAGATTTTAGAAATTTTCAACTTGAAAAAATGAGATCCATGTGAGTCGTACCGCTTCAATGAGAAATTCTGTGCCATGAGCCAAATTGTGATTCTTTCTTCCGCTCACAATCTCAAGTACAAGAACTCCAAAGCTGAATACATCTGCTTTCTCTGTCAGTTGTACACGTAAGGCGTACTCAGGCGCCATGTAGCCTCTGCATAATGTCATTTACAATGAATTGATCTCCATGTCTTAACCATGTAGTTAAAAAGATATGAACCTTTCAGATATATGAGTTGTATAAGTTGGCTCATTTTCTATATTTTTTTTATTAAATCAATGAGGGCATCAAAAGATGGAACTGGAAAGATAATTCTTACAAAGTTCCAGCAGCTCTAGTGCTAACGTGGCTCTGATCTTCTGCAAAGAGTTTGGCTAAGCCAAAGTCTGTTATTTTGTGTCTGTGTTTATTGTCAAGTAAAATATTGCTTGCTTTAATATCTCTGTGGATGATTCGAATTTGAGATTCCTCGTGAAGATAGGCCAGACCACGCGCAGTTCCTACTATGATTTCATACCTCTCTCTCCATTTAAGTGAGTGACCTTTTGTTGTATCTGTAATTAATATATATAGACAAGTTAAAAAAAGTTATACACAAAGTAGAACAAATCCAAGATCCAGGCAATCACTAAGCCTTTAGAGAGTGAGAAGCAACCGAATATAATCTTGTCGAGACTACTGTTTTGGAGGTATTCGTAAACTAGTAGCCTTTCTGAGCTTTGAACGCAGCAACCAAGCAATTTCACTAGATTTCTGTGTTTAACACGACTGACGAGATTCGCTTCATTCAAGAATTCAGCATCTCCTTGTCTTGAACCTATTTTCAGCCGTTTAGCTGCAACCTCTCTGCCGTCAGGTAGAACCCCCTGTACATCAAACAACTTTAAATTATTTCTATATTTCCCCATTATGGCTTGGAACTATTGCTGGCTATAACTCTATATTTCAAAACCAATTAACGCTTATTTTAAATCAGCTTTTAATTATTTATATTCTTCATTACAATGTGAGTTGTTCCTCGATAAATCCCTAATTCAATTGAAAAGTAACGATTCAACACTTACTTTAAATACAGACCCAAAACCTCCCTCGCCAAGCTTGTTCTCTGGGCTAAAATTCGAAGTAGCTTCTCTCAAAATATGGTATTTAAAAATGAATTCTGGATTCACTGTAGGAAGCGATAAGCTAATTTCCCCTCCCTCACCTGCAAACACAATTACATGGCATCTATTTATCTTGACACAAATAGGTAAGTGAGCAATTCATAAGCTACAGCGTAGTCTAATTAAGCAGGCCACAATTTACTCTGTTCAGATAAATAGGTAAGTGACAGGGTAATCTAAACATGCCACAATTTCGTTTGAAAAGGAATATGTTGTATGATTTTGAGATAATCTACTTTAAATATTCAAAAATCTAAATTATAATTATAATTCAAAATAATTATTAAAAATCTAAATTATAATTATAATTAAAAATAATTATTAAAAATCTAAATTATAATTATAATTAAAAATAATTATGACAGGTTATAATTATGATTTTGGGTTAAAAAAATAAGTTATAATTATAATTAAAAATAATTATGATATTAAAATTTTAGATTATAATTATGATTTTGGGTTAAAGAGTTTTTGATAATGCTGAATTTAATTCAATGAAAATATTTAAACACTTAGACCATCAAATTATTTATTTGAATTTTTTTTTAACTAAATTCTAGCTAAAAATTTTGGTCACTGGAGAAATTTGTGGCCTCGTTACAACGCCCGCACTAACCACACAGTGAATGACTTGGCAAAATGGGGACCTGTGGTTGTAGTTGACCGTTTCGAATGTTTCCGTCGAATCCACTTGCATAGACATATGGATGCAATTAATCCACCCATAGCGGCTACCACGCCTAAAGCTCTCGGAAGCTCCTCACAGCCTTTCCCTCCTGCAAATTTACACATATCGGGTTTGTAAATTAGCTATGTTAAGCTCACCGAATAAAATCTTTACAGAAAAGTATATCCCTCACCAGCGTAAACTATGATGAACAGAAAATGAGATACTTTGGGGTGGTAAATTGGCTATATGTTTTATTTCAACAAATAACAAAACCACAATCATTATAAAATGAACAAAATGACAATAATTGACGATATGCGACAGAAATACCGGATTCTGGAGTACTCTCGCCTGGCGAAATGATGGAAGTATTGAAAAAGCTATAAATTTCGTAATGCAAATCGCAATTCCTACTTCGGTAGCGCGCTCCATTAACTCCAGTTGCGCATGCCGTGGCCGAATTATTCGACCGACCGGCACCGGATATCTTGGACCGACCGGCAATTTGTTGGGACAGATCTCTCCAACATTGGGCTAAGATATAGATTTCCCTAGAATCCGAAAAATCAGTGTAGAATTCCACTATCAAAAAGTTGGGGATTCTGCACAACTTTTTCGATGGTATCTAAGAGAACCTTTTCAGTAGTATTTCCGAACAGCTCTGGAACATAACTGTTATTGCTGTTGCAAACAACGTTCATAACCTCTCTTCTCTCATTATAATCGTTGTAAACGTTATGATTATCGTAACGTAAGAAGCAGTCGTTTAGCAAAATAAATCCGGAGGTTCTGTTGTGGCATTTATCCACAAGAAACGCTTTCGTCACCGATGCGCACTGTTGGCAGTCGGAGGAATTTAAATCTCCCCTGCACTGGAGAAGCCCATAAACATCACTATTGCGGTTTTGGCCCTCAACACTACTAGTGCTGAATCCGGTCATAGAAACGTTCCCCACCAATGACTCAAATACCCGGTCTAAATTATGCTGGAAATCGCTACCGTCTCTATATTCGTTAGTCCCGCAAGTACCCCATGAATAGGAATTATTAAAATCCTCAGCTGCTAATAGGTGCAGAGGCGTCCATAAACTGACGATAAGCAGCATACAGTTGATTATTAATGCTCTATGCTTCATCGCCATTGCAGTTCAGCTAAAGAACTCAATGCCCTTCCCGATGTTTATTTAATTTGATAAATCTTCAAACAGGTCCGATTGCGAGTTTCAAACAGTTCTTCTGCTGTTATCACTGCGATTCGATGCTCCAACTTCTTCCTCCAGTGCTGCAGGTCTCAGCTAGTTTCTATGCTACGGCATGATCCCCGAACCCGTTTCTGCCGTGAGTTCTCGTGTTGCACGAATTATCTCATTAGCTTAGCGTTTTGGCGGAATGTAACTCAGCAAATCGGTGGGGAAATGCAAAATTCATGGTTATGATCGAAAACCACAAAACTAAAGGTCGAAGGATCGAATCCAGCGCCGTCCCAATCTGCGATAAATCAATGAGCCCACGTCGAATCCTCAGTTAAAGATACGCAAGATACGCAAGGCAAGGCAAGGAGGCTACGATGTTTCTCCATTATTAGCCAAATTTCCGATGGAGTTTATGGGTCTTCGTCAATTTTATACAGAGGACAGAGGACAGGGACAGAGCAGCAAGGGCAGAGCATAGAGGACAGGGACAGTGGGCAGAGCAGCAAGGGCAGAGCAGCTAGTTTTCAGTGGATAGCGGGCAGAGCAGCAAGGACAGAGCAGCAAGTTTTTGTCAGTTTTGGGCAGAGATTTTGATTTCCCTTAATATCATCATGAGAATGGAACAAGAAACTTTAGAACCCGTAGAAACAAATGATATAGGGCAAGTGAAAATTGCCTCATCAACGAAAACTGGGAAGTGGGTTTGGGTCAATGCCAAACAATATCAGGGCATTCTAAAAAGGAGAATAGCTCGTCTAAAATGGGAGCAGATAAAGAAGAAAAAGTCTCAAAGGGAGAGTATTGTTCGCAAGAAACAACATTCAAACAAGTTTTCTTCGCAAGCATGTGGCAACAAGTCCAAAGGAAAAGGAAAAGTTAGTGATGAGTATGCTTTATATAGTCCTACATCCACACCTCTCACTTGGTCATCTGACCTTTATGTGAGAGAACTCTTAAATGTAAAAGAAAGGTTGGAAGTAGTAGAAGCTAAAGCGCTGGAAAGAGATTGTACAATCCATATAATAACAGCTGAAAATCAGGCTTTAGCAAAAAGCAACAAAGTTCTGAAGGAGCAAGTGTCATTACTGCAGGAAGCTCTCCGAATAGGGAAAACAGAATGGCAACGCATGAAAGCGGAGGTGCAAAACATGAAGAAATTTGCAGTGGAAAACACAGAGGTGATGAATGCGAAGCCACCCCGGGATAAGGGGAAAGCAGTTGCTCAAATAGACAACAATGAAGAAACATCAAGAGAAGGGAGGAAAGAAGATCCCACAAAACTTTCCAAAACCTGGGCTCAAGTTGTTGGCAATTCTGCTAAGAGGGAAGGAGAAACAAACATCCAGGTTAACAACATGCAAGATAGAGAAAGCAAGGAAAGACTGGATAGAGCAAGAAACATAATTATTAAAGGGGTGAAAGAGTATGGTAAAAATGAATGTACTCTTGACCTTGCAAGAGCCTTCTTGAAAGACAAACTCCAATGGCAAGGACAAGTATGTCAAGCATGGAGAGTAGGTAAGCTCAACGGTGAGAGAGCCAGGCCCATAAAAGTCATCTTGGCCAACTTGCATGATAAAGATATCATTCTGAGAAAGAAGCAACTCTTAAGGGGTTCTCGGTTTTTTATAGAAGAAGATCTAACTGTAAGACAGCAAGAGGAAAGGAGGGATGAAATGACAAAAGTTAGGGCAGCAAGAGATGAGGGAAAAAGAGCATGGATCTATAAAGGTAAAGCCGTGATTGCGCAATTTGGACCTCCTTCCAAAACAATGCAACAAAATGATAACAAAGAAGAGGCAGCAAACTCTTTAGCAAGAAATGAGGAAGAAAGTTCATTATGGGCAAGCAGGGACAAAGACTCAACTGTGAGTCTTGCATGTCAAAACAAATAGCAATCAAGTCTTACCCAGGTTTCCTTAAGATTAGTTTGTTGGAACTGCAGGGGTTACCCATGGAGACGAGGACCTGGGTTAGGGCCTATTGCGGAAGGTAGAGACATAATTTGCCTCATAAAAACACATGAGCATGAAGGGTGTAAGACACCTTTGTTTGAAGGGTATTGGAAGATAGCGGTGTGGAACAAGGCAGCAGGGAATGGCAAAGGGCACGGGGGTATCATGGTATTAGTAAGAGAAAAAGAAGGTCGTTTCATTCAGCTAGAAAAAGAAGACCCAAATAAACAATTTGTTTGGCTTAAAATATCAGAAAATGGAAATCTCATTAGAATTGCAGCATGCTATTTTGCACCGCAAGTTTCAAAAATCTACAAAAGTAGAGGGCTTGACCACAAAGATCCCTTTGCAGCCCTAAAAACGGATATTGCAATATATTCTCGGCTAGGTGAAGTCCTTATAGTGGGGGATTTCAATGCTAGAACTGCAAGTGAACAAGCTAGCATTCTTTGTTGTAAAGAAGACAGTGACCCTATTTGGCTTACAGAAGAGAGTAATCATCAGTGGAAACGAATTTCAGAGGATAAAGGCTGCAATATCTTTGGAGAACAACTGCTTATGCTATGTGGGGCTTTCGATTTAGTCATTTGTAATGGGTTGACTAAATGGGAAAAGTCCGATAATTTCACTTGCAATACTTACAATGGAGCAAGTGTAGTTGATTATGTAATTTGCTCGCATAGTTTGTGTGAAAAAATGGAGGAAGTGTTGATTGGAGATCAAATTTGGGACTTAAAATCAGATCACAAGCCAGTCTATTTAAGTTTCTCTTGGACCGGAAAAAAGAAATTGGGGTCGAAAAATCAATGTGTTCAACAAAATCCCCCAAAGGGCAGAATTCTTTTGAATCCAGAGAATTGTAATACCTTCAAAATAATGCTAGAGAGGCTCTTCAAGAAGGAGGAAATCCCATCTCATGGCCTTCATAGTCACAGATTAACACATTTAATTCAAAGCGCACTTGATGAGTGCAAAAGAGCAAAAATTAAGAAGTCCGAAACAAATTGCTTTCCGGTTAATGCTTGGTTTGACGAGGAATGCAAAAAGGCAAGGAGAAGGTGGAAGGAATCGGACACGGATAACATAAAGCTCAAAGCTTACAAACAGTTAGTAAAAAAGAAAAAAGCTGATTTTATGGTCTCAAGGAGAGAAGAACTAATCTTCCTCGGGAAAAATAACCCCAAATTATTTTGGAAGGAGCTCCAATCGAAAAAGGTGCAAACTGAAAACAACATTACAGCTTCTAAATGGTTTGACTATGCAAGACAACTTTATGAGCAGGATCCCAAGGTTGACCCTCCTCCCTTGGTCAACACGGACACAAAACTCTTCACGGTGCAAGAGGTAGAGATGGGTATCAAGAAGTTGGGCGCTGGAAAAGCAAAAGACTTAGATGAACTCCAAGCAGAGTATCTAAAGTGGGGCTTAAAATTTCTTTCACCTCACATCACAAAAATTTTCAACAGCATCTTACAGCAGGGGTTCCCCAGAGATTGGACAACTAGTATGGCAATACCTCTTTTCAAGAGTGGTGACGTCAATAATCCTTCCAATTATAGAACCATAATGATAAACCCTTTGTTTGCAAAGTTATTTGGAAGCATGTTGGAAAAGAAAATTAGCAAGTGGGCAGAAGAAAGAAATAAACGTGCTAAAGGGCAAGCAGGTTTTAGACCTAAACATTCCACAATTGATCATTGTATAACTTTAAGGCACATCATTGAAAAAGGTTGGGAAAATAAGGAAGAAGTTTTTTGTTGCTTTGTTGATTTCAGAAAAGCCTTGGACACGGTTCCTAGGGATCAGCTTTGGGGCAGAATGGAGGAACTTGGGGTTCCCAAGCATTTGAGAGCAGTTGTGCATAGGTTGTATGAAGAGGTGAAAGTCAAAATCAGAACTTCAGCTGGCATTTCTGAAAGTTTTAGAAGCGATATCGGGGTCAAGCAAGGTTGCCCACTGTCTCCTACCCTTTTTTGGGTTATATATTGACAAGCTTGAAGAGTGGCTAAATTCGCAAGGGGGTGACGGTATCCATTTGGGCAAGTTCGTTATCAGGCTTCTTTTGTACGCAGATGACCTTATATTGATTGCTAATTCGGCTCTTGGTTTGCGAGAGCATTTACATTCCCTTGAGCATTTTTGTAAAAGGGTTGGGATGCAAGTCAATATTAGCAAAACGAAAGTAGTGGTTTTCTCTAACAAAAGAAAGCATAACCAACATAAGTTCTATTTTGGAGGCAGCATTTTGGAAGAAGTTGCGGATTACAAATACCTCGGAATTGACTTCAACAGAAATTTAAGTTGGGATGGTTGTAGAAAGAAAAGAACTTTAGGGGGTTGGAAAGCATTTTATGCTCTTCAAAACAGGTGTAGAGAGGCAGAGCTGTGGGACTGGAAAACCACCCTAACTCTTTTTGGGCTTCTAGTGATTCCGGTGATTCTCTACGGTTGTGAACTATGGGCTAGCAGCACAACCAAGATGCAGTGGAAACAAATTGAGAAAATTCAGAAACGTTTGATTACAAACAAATTCAAAATTAAAAGTGCAGTTCCTTATGCTATTCTGTTAAGTGAAACAGGGGTTGCTCCTATTGAAGCAATCGCTATGGTGCGAGTCATAAGGTATCTGAAAAAAATTGAGCAAATGGAAGAGGATAGATGGCCTAAGGTGGTGTTTAGTGACAGTTTGTGTAAAAGACAGAAGACTTGGATGCGGCAGAATAACAAATGGTTTAGTAAATGGGGTATTTGCTTGAGCATGTGTCCTACAAACAGTAAAGAGATAAAAAAATTTGTTATGGATAAATTCCATAAACATACTTGGAAGAAAGAGCTAGAGAGAAAGAAGAAGTACTACATAGAAGAGTTTAACCCCACACATAACCATCAACAAAAGGCATACATAGGAGCTGATATTTCTTGGAGATCTAAAATTCTTATTGCTCAATTAAGGACTAATTCTCATCAACTCCGTTGTGAAACAGGGCGCTGGAAAAGGCCAAAAGAAATGTGGGAAGAAAGAGTATGTATTTTTTGCTCCTCCGGAAAAGTGGAAACAGAGAAACATTTCATTCTAGAATGTGAGGCTTTCAAGGACACCAGAGAAAACTATGCAGGCATTTTGGCAGCTAATTCTTGGGATAATCTATTCAGCGAAGAGTTTGTCGATAAGCCGGGAGTGCTCATTGTAAAACTTCCACGTAAAAGGGCCGAATACAAGAGTCGATAGAGAAGCAATCATCCCATAGGCTATTTTTAGCCTCGTGGACATTAAAAATTCTTTTCTTTCTTTCTTTCTCCAAGGTCGCCGCGCTTTTTTGGATCGACACGGTGAGTCTGAGTTTTTTAAGGGTGTGGTCGCATGGACGCGGGACAGTGTGTTTTAAATTAAAATAAGGGCGTAGTCGCATGGACGCGAGGACCTTGTTTTTTCTTACTGTTTAAGAAGGGTGCCCTTCGTTTGTGGTCCCATGCAGCCGGTGAGGTCCTTTATTGTTCTTTGAAATGTGTAACAAGCGGTCAAACCCGTTAAAGGTGCGTCAAGACGATCATTGATTACATTTATTTTATTTCTCAAATTTTGTTAATAAAATAGGTTAATGAGTTAGGGTTGCTCTTTTGTTTAAATTGATTATAGTTATTTGAGTATCTGCTACGGTAGTTGTTTATTTTGACTGGCATAAATGTAAATATTAAATGACGGTAGTGTAATTATGTTCGTATAATTATGTTGGTAGTGTAATTATGTGGATAGGTATGATTATTTTTTAATAAAAATTTTGGATTTTTTATTTAATTATATAAAATTAAATTATAAAGTAAATGGTAAGGATTTAATCTCAATAAAATATTTTATAATATTTTAAATAGTATACACAAATCAAAAGTTGAGATATATCTTTAAAGTAGTTATGTTAATTTTCTTTTTTAAGAGTTATTTGTAAAGTAGTTATGTCTTTTTTTTCCTTTTTAATTAAATTGATTAATTAAAAAAAGTGTCATATGAAATGAGTTGTGGTCTTTTTTGAGTATGTGCTATTGATAAGCCATGATATTGGTTCATGATATTGTTAAAAATTTCCATGATTTAGTTAAAATTATGGTTTATATTTTAAATTTTATTTTTTTAGCAATGCAAGATGTACCATGAAGTAGGTGCTCTAATGTATAATAATAACAATAATAATAATAATCAATAATTTAGTTAAAATTATGATTTATTTATTTATTTATTTTAGCAATGCAAGATGTATCATCAAGTAGATGCTCAAATGTTTATCACGGACGACTTATCTCTAGAAATGATGATGGTTCTTTCTCCCATCAAGTTTTTTGAAAGAAAACACATACTAAGCAATATCTTCATGCTAGCTCCCACCATTTCCCTGCTCAAAATTTAGGTGTCCTTAGCACCTTAGCGACAAGGGCGCTGAGAATCTCGGATGAGTTTCACCTTGAGGGGGAAAAGACCCATCTGTTGAATGTCTTTTGTAATAATGGTTATAGTATGTCGCGGGGCCTCAAAGCTTTCCTCAAAGCGGAGAAAGGTCCTTCTATTAAAAATAAAAATAAAAAAGAACCTAGTGAATGGTATGGCAGTGTCAGCCTTCCGTTCATCCAGGGTACCACTGATAAAATTTCTAAAATCCTTAAAAAGCATAAGGTATCCTCTTATTTCAAGCCCCTTAATACAATTCGTAGTTCTCTAAAATCGGTTAAAGATCCGATTGACCCCAGGGATGGAAAAGGTGTCTACATCATTCCCTGTTCCTGTGGGACTCCTTACATTGGTGAGACGGGTCAGTCTATTAATCAAAGGATCTGTGAGCAACTAATCTTTTATCAAAAAATCTCGCTCGTCCGCCTTAGTTGAGCATGCAGAAAAGACTAACCATCATGTTTGCATAGAAGATGCTAGGGTCATTGCTAGAATCGACCATTTCCATCATCGTAAGTTGAGAGAGGCTATTGAAATTGAAAAAAGACCTGTTAATCTCAATAGAGATGACGGTTGGAATATCAGCTTCCTGCCTTATATTCTTGACATTTTTTACTTATTTATTTTTATTTATATTTATATTTATTTATTTATTTATATTTTATTTATTTGATTATTTTTATTTAATACTAATAATAATAATAATAACAATTAAAATAAAATAAAATATTTTTATTTATTTTTATTATTTATTAATTTTTATTTTATTTTTGTTTTTATATTTTTATTTTTATACTTTTTATTTTTATTTTTATTTTTTATTTTTATTTTATTTTATTTTATATTTATTTTATTTTATTTTATTTATTTTATTTATTATTATTATTATTATTATTATTATTATTATTATTATTATTTTATATATTTTTTTATTTTATTTTATTTTATTTATTTATCTATTTATTTATTTTTTGACTCTATGTTTGACTATTTGATAGATGGTTTGTTATAATTAAATTATATGAATAAGAATTAATTATATTTATTAATTAATAATAATAATTGATTATTATATAATCTAATCAAAATTTACATATCACATAGTCCTGATGATGAACCACACTGGTTGTTTCAAAACGCGTCACCACGTTCTTTTGCATGTGATTATTACCGAAATAATTTCTACTAATTTATATTATGGATCATAGAATCTTAGATTCCAAAAAACCATTTAATTTTTAAGGCTACACTAGTAAATACCTTTTGTCATGGTCATTCAATGTAAGTGTCATGGTTCTATTTGTGAAGAAGTAGCGTTCATAATATGTGAGAAGCCTTTGTTTATTATAACATTGAAAAGTTTTTGTTTATTGTAATATTTTATATAAAATAGTGGTCACTTATGAGTTAATAAAATTTGTTTATAAATAAATGTTCATTCGAATTAAAGATGAAACATATGCAAAGAAAGAACTAAGCATAGAAAACGAAGTTAAAAATATTAAATAAATAACTAAGCATAGTAAACAAAGTTAAATATATTGAAGTAATCACATTAAGGTTTTTCTCAAAATAAAAATAAAGAAAGATAAAGTGAGAAAATATATTAAGAGAAAGGATGAGAACTTTAATCATTTTTATCATATCAAGTTGATATTAGTCATGTTATGATATAAGGGTTCAAGTGGAGCATTTGCACATCAATGAAATTAATGAACTATATTCAAACTTGTTATGGAGGGAGGATTAAGTTATACTTAGCCAAATTTAATAGTACTTATACACATCATTTATTCATTTTATACAAACACAGAACTATGTTTATGTTCTCCAAGCTATTCCCACTCTCACATCACATAGACCAATATTATGGCTTCTCACATTTTTCACTTTATGATGAATATCTGTGATACCAATTTAACTATCTAGTTAACTTATCCAAGCTCAAATTCTCTCCATTCCTATTTTCCCAACTTTTGTATACCCTTGAAGTGAAGAGTAAAATAGAAAATTGGGTATTTTATCAAAGCTAACTTGAATAGGTATTCACACTCTTAGTTGTTGATCTACTTAAAAAGTTGTTGTATCATTAACTTCTTCAAGTTAATTGCACTTTAATTTAAATCGGATGAACTTCGATGAATGACTCAAATTACTCTAGTATATTAATGTGAAAGCTTCTCAAAACACTTCCAAAATTAAGAAAATTCTATCAAACAAGAGGGTGGTCCCCTATTGTTTCTCATCTATGATAATAGGGCCATGCTTATTATTGCATCCCCTATGAGCATGATTATTAGTAGGCATGCAAGGCATATGGGATATTTTCTTTGTTATAGAGCATTGATGGTCATGGGATCAACATGTTTTCATTCATGATCGTTCATTCTATCTATATTTTTTTTTTTTTTACAGAATCGGGTGCTAATTGTTATTCAGAAAAGAAAAGGGAGGCAACGCTCTAGGATTACAAAGGGGAATTGGCAGGAAGAAAGCCAATTGTCAGAATTTTTTGCATCAGTTTTTCTTCTACATCTGGCAATCTTAACAGTAAATGAGAAAGATGCAGTATAGATTCTAATGAACTGTAAAACCAATAAACTAACTTTACATTCCATGGTTAAAATTTAAATGATGAGGTTGCCGCCCAATTAAGTCTTCGCCCATTGAAGTCTTCAATCGGTTCATGAAAAAGCGCTGTGTCAAACATGATTTGGAAATCGTGAGCAAGATTGCCAGGCAGATGCGTTGAAATCGGGGACTGAGACACGCAATATGCGCTGGCTGCAGTGAGGCAGAGGTTCACGAAGTGTGGGAGTACAGAGATCAAAGGACTTATGTGAGCGCTCAAAGAGTAAAGGAAGGTTTCAAGCACCGATGGGTGCGCGGTGGATAAGGGACTAACACAGATGGATCGAGTTTTTGAGGGAGCAGAGGTTAGATTTGTGGGCATTTTACTGAAGAGATGAGATATTGTAGGTTGTGGCTTTGCAGAGAGTCTGAATATGAGTTTTCGAAGATCGAGAGCAGAGTTTTGCTGAGGGTACAGGAAACAGAGAGTGAGAAGTCTGTTCATGGCAAGAAGAAGAAATGATCTGAACCATTACACCGAAGATTTCCAACAGAAAGAGAACAGGCTCTGTTTGCCCTTTTATCAGCTTCTTTGTTGAGGGTTCGGAGCACATGATAGAAGAGATTTCCTTGCATCTGCTGGTCGATGGATTGGCAGCGCTCTATGACTTGCTGAAGAATCAAATTAGGAGCTTTTCGAGTGCAAACCATCAGATTGATGACAATGGCAGAGTCACCAATGATGACAGCTGTGTTGATGCCGAGTTTCTAGAGCTGAAGCAGGCCTTGGTAGAGAGCTAAGGCTTCTGCTCTGTTATTAGATAAGGATCCAAGGCCCCATTCGAAATCCAATAAAACAATACCATTGCCATTGCAGATGAGCCCTCCAGCCCCAGCCATTCCTGGGTTGGACTTGGAGGCCCCATCAAAGAAAAGATAGTGAGTGTTGCAGTTTTCTAGCCATCGAGCAAATTCCTTTTCTTTCATTCGGAGTTTCCAACTGTATCTGGGACTAGTTCTGTTACTGTGCTTGCTTCCGCTTTGAAATTTGATGTTTCTGTTTAGGAGATAACCTATATAATTCCTTTCTTCTACCTGGAGGTCCATCGTGCTCAAGTGTTCTTGGCATTTCGTGGATAGGGCTTCCAGATTAAGACTCCAGGCTTTGTTGTAGAGTTTTCTGACGCTGGTTTCTTTTCCTTTGAAGATCACTCGATTTCTTGCCAACCAGATGTTCCAAAGTAGGGTACAGGGCAGGGCATTCCATACCCTTCGAGCTATGTTGTTCTTTTTTTTTCTCCACGGATAGCTTTTTTTCCATTTGTGCAGAGCTTCAATGATGCTAGTGTTAGGCTCCCAAGGGAGATCCTGACTTTGGAAGGCTTCCTTCTAGCATGCTACAGCAAAAGGGCATTTTATGAACAAGTGTTGACTTGTCTCTTCCTCAGATTTACAGTTAGGACAGCGAGAAGGCCCAATAATTCCTCGCTTTCTCAGGTTCTCAGAGGTGAGGATTTTTCCTCTTAGGAGGAGCCAAAGGAAGAATTTTATTTTTGGAAGGGATTCTGCCTTCCAGACCAATCTCCATTGCGCCCAAATAGAACAGGGTGAAACAGTATTGCAGATCTGTTGGTAGGCAGCCTTTATGGTGTAATTAGTGCCAGATGGATCCCATCGAAAATCATCAGCAGCAAAGCGGATTGAAGGAGCTATACCATGAAGATGGGTTTGCAGATTATTGAGGCTGGTTTCTAAGTCTGCCGGTATGCATGGGAAGGCCCAGCCTTTCCACATGTGAGTGTGGGCATCCCAATGAGAGATTTGGTCCAGAGTTTGGATTCCGGTATTGTGAAAAAAGTCTAGGATCTGTTGAGTTCCATGCCATCGTTTTATGATCTGTTGTCCCATTATTTTATCTTCCCCAATCCTTATGTGGCTGCCACCTTTGGGCACTTTGGAGGTATTTTGTTCAAGAAAGGGAATTGCTTTCTTACACATCCTCCATATGTTAGAGCATGTTCTATTGGGAGGTTCATGATCCAAGAGCTGATTCCTTGGAAAGCCGAGGTATTTTTTTTCAAGAACAGTCTTCCACCAGGCATCCAAACCAGAAATGAGTCTCCAAACAAGTTTGCCAGCAAAGACCAGATTTAGAAGTTTAGGAGATTTGATTCCTAGCCCTCCTTTCTCATGCGGTTGGATGACCTGCTTCCAGCTGACCAAGTTATATTTTTTTGTTTCATTTCTCCCTCCTTGCCAAAGAAATTGACGGAGGAGAGCGTCCATTTTAATATGAAAGCTAGCAGGTGCTTGCATGAGCGTAAAACAATACAAGGGCAGGGAAGAGAGGCCTGCTTTGAGAAGAATGAGGTGCCCTGCTGGATTAATCCAAGAGGTGCCCCATTGCTTAATCTTCCGTTTCATTTTGTCAATAATAACATCCCAGGCAGCAGCTTTCAGATTTCCAGCACTGACTGGCATGCCCAGATATGTAAAATGCTCCCAATCCAGCTTATATGAGACTCCAAAAATATTAGCTATTCTATGAATAATTTGTGCTGAAGCGTTCCATCCATATATGCAGCTCTTGTGGTAGTTTATCAATCCTCCGGAGTAACTCATGAATTGGTCTAGAAGAACTTTGAAACGGCGAGCTATGATAGGTGATGCTCCCCCCATTAGAAGAGTGTCGTCAGCAAACTGGGAATGGTTGATATTCTTGACTCCATTATCAAATTTAATTCCTGTAATGAGGCCCACTCGTCGGTTGAAATCCAGAGCTCTGCTGAAGGATTCAGCCATCAGGATAAAAAGATAGGGGGATAGCGGACAGCCTTGTCTTAGTCCACGAGAGGATTGGAAAGAGGGACCAGGTCTACCATTGATAAGAGGGGAAATCCATGGCCCAGTAATGCAGGCTTTAATAAGGTTGATGAGGGGTGTGGCAAATCCCAGTTTTTCTAGAACAGCAAAAAGAAAGGTGTGCCGGACACGATCAAAAGCATTGGCCAAGTCTAGTTTTAAGATGAAACCTTTCTCCTTTCTTACTTGACAGGAGTGTATAGCCTCTTGGACCAGAAGGATGGAGTCCGAGATTTGTCTATTGGCCAAAAAACCCCCTTGATTTTCAGAAATAAGGGAAGGGAGGAGAGGTTTAAGGCGAGTAGCCAAAATTTTTGTCAGGATTTTATAAGAAGAATTACACAGTGATATGGGTCTGAAACGAGAAAAGGACATGGGTCGATTTTCTTTAGGGATGAGTGCAAGATGGGTGGCATTGGTGAATCCTCCAATTTTACATTTGCGCTGAGTCCATCTTAGCATCTTGATAAGGTCTGTTTTAATTATTCCCCAGTAAGTTCTGTAGAAGCAGATTGGGAAACCATCTGGACCTGGAGCCTTATCTGGCTGCAGCATCCAGATGGCATTATGTATTTCTGTTTCAGTGAATTCTTTAGTCAAATCTGCGTTGATTTCCTCGCTGATTCCTCTGGGCATGTGCTGTAGGAGGTTGGAGTAGTCCTCTGTTTCCTTTGTTTCTGTTAAGAGAGATTGGTAGTATGCTGTAGCTGCTTGTTTGATGGCTGCTTGGTTATTTTGAGGGAGGCCTTCCTCATCATTGATCATGGTAACATTGTTTTTTACTTTCCTGACAGTTGCTTGCTTGTGGAAGAAGGCAGAGTTTTTATCTCCTCCAAGAAGCCAAAGCTGCCTGGACTTTAATCTCCATTTCTTCTCTTCTTCACGGTTGGCACGGTACAGCTGATAATATAAGTCACTTTCAAGTGCTTTATCCTCTTGGGAAAGCCCATTCTCCTCTATTTTTCTGTGGTTTTCTCTCAATTTGTTTTTTATATCAGCTTTGATATTTTCTGGTTCCTTATAATGCTGCTTTACCCAATCCTTCAAGGCATATTTTGCATTTTTCAATTTACATTCCCAGATATAACCCGGTGATCCTTCTACATGGTGCTGCCATACTGCTTTTACTATCTGATCCACAGATGGATTGTTGCGCCAGAGGGAGCTGTATTTAAAAGGCAGCGGTCCCAAGGGGCAGTGAGTCTCAAGGACAATGCTGGTGGGGTAATGGTCAGAAGCAAGATAAGGAAGAATTTCAGCATAAGCTGTGGAGAAGTCGGAGAGGAGGTTGGTGTTTATCAGAATTCTGTCCAGCCGCTCCATGATATTATCCTTACCCAATCTGCGGTTGTTCCAAGTATACCTCCGATTTTTTGGAATGATATCAACTAGGTCATGTTCTTGCATGATGTGCTCCAGCTTTGCTCTATAAGGATCCAAAGTAAAGACACCTCCTCTTTTCTCATTGGAGTGTAATATAAGGTTGAGGTCTCCCCCAAGTATGATATTGCTATTGTTCTCATCTTGGATGTCTTCTTGTAGAGTGGCCCAGCACTGTTCCTTATCTCTGAAATGGTTCGGTGAATAAATATTATAGATGACTATTTGGTTGTGCTCTGCTTGCTTTTCTAATGTGACTTTAACCCAAAATTGAGTGCTAGTGCTGGATGTGCATGTCCAGACATTTTTGTTCCAGATTGTAGTGATTCCACCGGAGGCTCCTCTTGCTTCACTATTATGTCCGTCATAATGTCTAAGCTGATTGATAGTGCCTTTTATCTCTTGCAGTCTTTGTTTTGTCTCCTGAATCATTAATATTCCTGGCTTCTCATGATCTAGTAGATCCTTCAGGGCAGCGGTTTTAGAGGGGTGCCCCAGGCCCCTACAATTCCATGATATGACTTTAATCATTGAGAAAGTGGGGTTCGGAGGGATGCTCGTCCCCCTTTCTCTGTTTGTGCTATCTCTTTGCTATTTTGGCTCAAGATATAAGTTTCTATCGGGTTTTGTGTTCCCATAGCAATATCTTTTTGGGCATTCTCGTTCCGTTGCTGTTTACTAGTCTTTCTGCCAGGTCCTTTTTTATGAGATTCTGAATTAACCCCATGATCTTTCGAGGAACTCCTAGTTAATCGGGAAGAAAGGGGGTTAAGGGAGTGGGAAGGGGGGGATTGAGAAAGGGAAAATAAGATGGGGGGATCGTTTTCAAGGGAGATTGGTGGATCATTATCAGGAAGAGAGAGGGCGCTAAAGGGATTTGAAGAGTTCAAAGGAGGGTCAGAAGGAGGGCACGAGTTTGAAGGGCCTAGGGAAGAAGATGAGGGAGTAGCAGCTGAGGAGGAAGTCTTGGGAGGGTCAGAAGGGGAGGTCGGTTTGGAGGGAGCAGCTTTTGGCGGGGCAGCTTCATGATTTGCTTTCTGGCCAACTGCAGTCTTCTTCTTTTTTACGGTTTCCCACTGTTCTTCTGATTGAGCAGGTTCAACATTAACTAATTTAGAGCAACGATTGGCAAAATGGCCGTATTCATGACATACCTTGCATTTAAAAGGGATTTGTTCGTAGTCCAGCTGTTGAATGTGTGTCCAGTCGTCTACCTTTAACTTGATTGCCTCTGGAAGACCCTTGCCAAGATCGACTTCAACGCATATACGAGCGCATGCCTGCATATTATCTTTGGGCTCGCTCCGATCAATGTATTTCCCGACAGCATTGCCAATAGCACGAACCGAGTCATCCCCCCAGCAGTGGAGCGGGAGATGCGGCAGTCGTACCCAAACCGGGACAGCGTTAGGAACATCCAGCTCGGGGTCGAAGTCTGGAGTCCATTTGTTTAGGTATAAACCACGTGAATCCATGAAATAAGGTCCATTTCTGAAAATTAGGTCCTTGTCTGCTCTTGATTCAAAATGGAAGGTGTAGTAGCCTTTTCCGCAGAATCGAATGGATATTTTACCAGTAACTTTGTCTGCCCAGTTTCTTTCTATCCAGCGTTGGACTGTTTTCGGAGAAGGCCATAAGCCAGTAAATTGGCCGATGAGCCCTCGATCAGCTAAGGCGAGCGCAGCCATCCGGGGAAGGGAAGGAGGAAGCTCGACTTCTTGTAACCCATCTAGTTTCTTAACAAACTTCGAGAGAGCAGGTCGAGGACGCTGAGGTTGGAGAGTTTTAACCAGAGCGGAGAAGGCCTCTGCAGCAGATTGATCGGGAGAAGCCACCGATGCCACGACCGGAGAGTCCATGACGGACCAAGGGAGAGGAGCAAACGAAAAAGGCTAGAGAAAAAGAGGGGGCTGAGCATGCAGCATCCCAAGCATCAAAAGGGCAGTCGAAAGAGTCAAAGAGTAAGACTCCAAACACACAGGGGGGAGCACAAGAGATAGAAGACCCAGCACTAAGAAGAGGCACGCAGACCCCCAACTCAGCGTGGGCAGAGTGTGAGAAAAGGCCGTTCAGCAGATGAATGCCTCACGGCAGGGAAACACACCGCGCAGGGAGAGCAAGGAGACCTCGGAAAGGAGAGGAGACCCCGCACCAGGAGGCAGAGCCTCACAACGAAAACAGGAGGCCGCGGAAGGCCGGCGGCCTCAGGCGCAGGGGAAACCAGCGAACGAGTCTAGGTCAAGCGCCATTCAGTCTCACTAAATCGTTCATTCTATCTATTTTTCATTACATGCTTTCCTTATAATAGATGACATTAAATGCCTAATGGCTGGTTTGGATTCGAGATCATTCATTGTTTAATTGAAAATTTTCTTATAAATCAAAGCACACAAGTTTTTTTTTCCCCTCATCATCTATTGTCAATTGAGTAATATAGATAATCTAACATAGATAATCTAATAGCAACGACTGAACAATAACCTACTATGTATTGACCATCCTCATCAACATTCTTAATACACTATGACATAAGAACAACATTGATTTCCTTTCCAAAATATATCTTAAGAAACACTCAACATGTACATACATAAATAGATTAAGGTCTACATGTACATACATATATAGATTAAGGTCTTGCAAACTCATAACAACTTTAATAAAATAGGTTTTCATATATTGTGCAAAATGAATTAAAATCAATGATCAAGAAGAAAAAGTTTCAATATATACAACTAAATGAATTAAAAAATAGTTTTGTGAATGACATATGGATCATTTAAGAAAAATAAATCATCATCATAGACCAAAATACACATATATTAGACTATTTTAATTAGAAATTTTTTTTGTATTTCTCATAACCCTAGAAACATAAACCATACATGTATAAAAAACTAAAAGAAAAAAAATAAAATAAGAAAAATTCCACAGCTAGAAGTACCATTAACTGCAACTAAATAAATCTCACACTTGACATATATATATTTTGTTAAACATTACTACATAAATATATCTTGTAATTCACACTATAATATTCTAAAATCTTATATGTGCTTTAATATAACTCCCATAAATATTTTAAAAATTAAATAAACCAACCCATAAATATTAAAAAAACAAATAAAGAAACATGAATATTATCATAAACCATTTAAATAAATAAATAAACCAACCCATAAATATTAAAAAAATAAATAAACGAACATGAATATTATCATAAACCATTTAAAAAAGTAAACTTTGAAATTTTGAAAAAATATTCTTGGCTATTTATATTTTTCAAAAATATTTAGATAATATTTAGATACCAAATCCTATTCTTATTTCTTATTAATATTTTTCAAAACTCCGTTATCAAATCTTATTTTTATTAATATTTTTCAAAACAGGCAGAGTAGAGTATTTTAGTTAAAGCAATGTTTGTATTTCTCATGGCCCTAGAAACAAAAACCATGCATGTGTGGATAATTAAAGGAAAGAAAATCAAATAAGGAAAGTTCCACAATTATATATTTTTCAAAGCTATTTATATTTTTCAAAAATATTTAGATAATATTTAGTTATCAAATCCTATTCTTATTTTTTATTAATATTTTTCAAAACACGCAGAGTAGAATATTTTAGTTAAAGCAATGTTTGTATTTGAAACAAAAACCATACATGTGTGGATAATTAAAGGAAAGAAAATCAAATAAGGAAAGTTCCACAATTAAAAGTACCATTCGCTGCTAGTAAATATATCTTGTAATTCACATTATCATATTTTAAAAGCTTATATTTGTACTTTAGTATGATTCCCACATATATTAAAATATTATCATCTTTTATATCCATGAAATTGCTCTAATCCAAACAACTAATTACATACATCATTTCTATTTATAAAATTATTTTATCTCACAAAATGTTTTGAAGTGTGTATTTTAATTTTCACACAAATATTATAGAAACCATTTAAAAGGTAAACTTTGAAATTTTGAAAAAATATTCTTTGGTTATTTATATTTTTCAAAACTCGTTTAGATAATATTTAGTTATCAAATCCTATTCTTATTAATATTTTTCAAAACTCATTTAGATAATATTTAGTTATTAAATCTTATTCTTATTAATATTTTTTAAATTTAATTATCAAATTTTATTCTTATTAATATTTTTCAAAATTCATTTAAACAAGAGCCATGTGGTGGCTTTACGAAAGAGTGTCATAATAAGGGATGGCTTTCTTTTTTACACTGAGTCGTAGAATTCATTGAAATGACATTATTGATCTAATTAAAATATTCCACATGTATTATGGGGGCAACTAAGTTCGAATACATTCTCCATACTGAGTTGATGAGACTTCAACGCTTACATGTTTTCAGTTGATTATAATATAAATGTTAGATATACTTGGCATAAAAATTTAATGTGATATCATCATTGTGGGAGGGTCGCCAATTGTTGCGCGCCCTCCCTGGCATGTAGGAAAATGACCACCTCATAACCAAATTTCATGTACGACGTGTTTCCAATGCACCATCACACCTGTCGTAGTAGATAGGGAATTAACTTTGCCTCGTTTCTCGTGTTTTTTTTTCATCACTTAGGTTTTAGGGTTTACTATGCCGACGAAGCAGTGTAGTTTTTCTTGGGGCCAGTGTGTGGGCGTTCTGATGCCCCGACTGTTGTTCGGTCGGTGCTCTGATTTTGGTCACCCGATGCTTGTTCAATGCGCTCTACTAGTTTCTTTGCTGAGATGAGTGTTTTTGTGTTGAGAGAAGTTGTTTATGGGGGGTTTAGGGGTTCGCCTGTTGTGGTTCAGGGTTTCATTTTTTCTGCTTCCTTGCTCCATGGTTGTAGCGCACCAATGCTTGGTACAGTTGTCTACTTTCGACTCAACCCCATATTCCAGTTAGTTCAAGAGTGGACATGGAGGTTTCACACTCCAGTGGATTTTTTCGAGGGTAAGTTCTCTTGCCTGTGAAATTTTCATGCAAATTCACTTGGGTTGATGATTTTTTTGTTGTTTTTTTTTTACACTTTTGTGATTGCTGTTGTAGGTAAGATCGATTGGGTTTGTAGTGGAGGTATGGCAACGGGTCGAGGTCTTCAACATTGATGCAGTAGGACTTCTGCAGCTCAGTCGCTTTGTCGATGACTACCAGTTAGGATTTCATTCCTACCGACTATTAACTATATGTTTGTAAACACATTCAAACCATGGGAATTATATGCTCATCTTTGTTTTTATGCTGAGGTTTCACTATAAATATTTCTTAGGTTTCATTGTAATATTTTCTTGGGGGTTCACTGTGAATTGTGCTTGGGGTTCAATGTAAACTTTTCTTTTGGTTCATAGTAAATTTTGCAGTTTTTTAATGCTTGGGATTCACTTCCTGAATAAATCACTTAGATTGGTTTCTATGGTAAAATAAGGATTTGAATGCTTTTCCAAGTGTCTTGGGTCGATTGAATAATGCCACCGGTAAAGTAAGGAGACCCCATATTGTAATAATTTGTGAATTCTGGGGCTTTACAGGCTCTAACAGAGTGGATGGATAGAAAACCCTCAACCACTCTAATCGAGGTAGAAAAATATGGATGTATGGGGGCTGGTATGTAATGAGGAGTGTGCTCCCTCTCCAAACTAAGTTATCTGAATTCTTGATCTTCTAATGTGAAGAAGCCATATTTTAGAAAACCTTATCTATCAACATTTTCATTTAGATAAATCTTAGTTTAATTCAGTCGGAAGCATAATCATCAAATCCTAAAAGAAAATGCATCGCAGTTGTTTGGTAGCTTCATAGTTTCTATCTCCTTGCTCAAGGTCCGTATTTGAAAAATAAGCCTTAGAGAGGGACCTTGATATTAAACATCCTTATAATTAACTTATTTCTGGAAAGATAGAATGTTACGGAGACAAGGTGAAACTCAACATAGGTGGGCATATCTATATTAATAGGGAGGGGTGTACTGGTGGTTTTGGTTTTCGAATGTTGTCTTACACCATATAGCTTGCAGTCATGCATTGTTTTATTTGTATACTAGATCCATATATTGATAGGGAGTGGTGTGATGGTGATTTTTCTTTTCAAATGTTGTCTTACACCATATATCTTGTAGCCTTTCATTATTGTGTGTGAGTCAGTATACTAGATCCCTTCGACTAGATAAAATATGAACCTGTTAAATCACTAAAAAAATTTCAAATTGTGTTCTGCAAATGAAAGTTTCCATTGTTTAATATGCCTTATTGTGATGTGAAATTCTGCTCGAAAATTTAATATACACTTGACATGCAGATTTAATCAATTTTTTTGTCTCAATTTTGAATCATGATATACATTTTAGTTGACTATTAAGTATTGACATGAGTTGTGGAGTTAAAAAAAACCTTGGGATAAACAAATTTGCATAATTTGTTATAGTAAGGAATTTGAGGATGGGTTCCATTTTTAGTTCATGACTTTCCAACATGCCCAGATGCTTCTAGGATTCTCTCTTGTCATCCACAACGTTTTGCCCACATTTTCTTCTCTCATCATAATAATACAATTGTGAATATGTTTGATTAAAAAGTTTTGAATTTTTTTGATTCAATGGAGTCATGAAAAATCCACTTTTTTAATAGGATGTGCACGATATTCTTTCTTTTCATCCACTGCATTTTTATTTCATTTTCTTCTCTCGTCATAACAAGATGTTTGTGAATTTGTTTGATTAATTTTTTTTTTATTTGTTTGATTCAATGGATTCATGACATATCACTTTTTTTAATTTATTGTGTGGTATGGTTTCTTGTCATCCACTCTGTTCTAATCAGATTTTCTTCTTTCGTCATAACAAGAAAGTTGTGAATTTGTTTGATTAATTTTTTTTGAAATTGTTTGATTCAATGGAGTCATGACATATCAAAAAAATTGAATTGAATTGTGTGGTATTCTTTATCTTTATCCACTGTGTTTTCCTCACAATTTCTTCTTTGGTCATAAAAACACAACTGTGAATTTTTTTGATTAATTTTTTTTTTTTTTTTTTTTCAATGGAGTCATAATGTTTCTAATTAACCCAATTTCAATGGAAGTGGAGCTATCCCATGTAAGAATTTTCAAATGGAATTGAATGAATTTTCAATTTTTAATAGTGAGGGAGAAATTACAAGGTTGAAAATGAACACCAAAATAAATGGAGTCCTAATGTTTGCATCGACCAAAATTGTTTACTATTATTGTTCACTATTTTATGGACTTTTCAAATTATAAAAAGTGAGTTTTTAAATATTTCATTCTTCTTTAGTTTTTTATTTATTTAACAACTCTAAGAGAAATGTGATGTTGTGGTTCATTTGGTATGTAAAGGTAGAAAAAAAAATCCATTTGCATTCTCATATAGGATTTCTCCATTCTAATAGACTATATATGTTGCTACTAAAATGGCTTTTGATTACAATTTTGCAAACAATATGGAATACAACAACCTAGAAAGCCAAAATCCTCACATGACAAGAAAACTAGGCAATCCATACAAAATCCACATCATTATGTGGTTACAACAAAAAACATATGACACCCCTATTCTTGATGGCCTCCAAGTAGGTTAGCCTACCTAATAGTGGTTGATTAGGATGTTTTGGATTTCTGGGATATGATTGAGTCCAATTTTCCCATTGTAGCCATGAATGAATTGAGTACCCATAACTCACATTTGCGCTACTAAACCCTGCATTCAGTGGAGGTGTCTCATAAGCATACACAGTATTGATACTTGCACTAGTAGGAATATAGAAAGTGGGTAAACTCCCATTATGATAGAAGGTCACTTGAATGTTTAAGAGGTCTTGGAATACTAGTGTATTATCTTCAATCTGGTCCAATTTGGTTGACATCATCCTGATTTCATTAGATGTTCTTGCACCATTGTCAATTGTGATCCCTTGTTCTCTTTGAAGCATTTGTTGAGCCTTTATTGCTTCCTTTTCCTGTCTTTCCATTATTAATTTTTATGTTACTTCTATTTCCTTACTTTCTCTCTTTCAATACTTTCCTCTGCTCGAAGTTGTGCTACAATAATTCTTGTTTCCTTCTTTTCCTTGGCTAAATCCTTCTTTCCCTATTTTAATTCTTGAATTTCAAGTTTATTTTTTTCATACTCAACTAATAAGTTTATATAGTCTTTTGAGGTGACTAACTATGAACTTTGACTCAAAAGGTATGCTCATGCTTTCTTCATTCGCTCTTGAGACATCATATTTGTTTATATTCATAATGTCTTGTTCCAGCCATGATGGTGGGGTTACTTGGATTGGAAATGTCAATTGGTCATTTTTTCTTCCTATTGAAATATCAACAATGTATTTATCAACCACATTCTCCTCGTTAGTTTCATGATGAATATATTCATTATGAATATTAGCAACTGAAGTTCCATTTGCTTCAGTTGGTAGAAAAACCTCTATGTTACTGTCAATTGGTTCATGATTATATTTTTTTTCACTTACATGTTCATCACCAAATAAGTGTCCTTGCGAGAGGGAAATTATATTATCAGCTACAATTTCATCTTCATGTTCATCCACTTCGTCTTTCATTTCAAAATTTTCTTGGAAATTCCCTTATTCTTGATCATTTACAAGAAATTCCTGGCTACAACCAGTATCATGCATACGAGCATCATAGTTCAGTGGCCATATTTTAGTCCTCCTAAATCCAAGCTTTGTATTTTATGGTGTGTATTATACGGTATTTATGATTGCGAAAAAAGGTATCTCCCCTAGGTTTGGTGGTAAACCTAGAAAAACAGATAGACAAGGAACCCAATTCTTTTCCTTAAAGTAAATATATGATGGAGTGGCCTACCTGGAAAATGTCGCTCACTTCACTCCTTCTTTAGCTTCGAAGCTCCAATTCTAGCTCTAGCCTCCAACATTAGAACCTACACAGTCAGATAACTCAAGCCAAGAAACTACGAGATGTATGAAGTATCATCTAAATACTCTATTAAATAGATCAACATGGTATTGAAATAATTGAAATAATGACATCACATATATGAAAGCAGAGAATTATTTGCATTAATGTTAATGGAAGGATATTACAACCATAAGTAGTAGTTGATCTTGTAGAAGAGCTCCTCAAATTTGTTGATCTGTCCTTTCCTTGTCATAATATGCACCTCCAGTCACCTTATGCATGAGATGATAACTACTTACTGCAAAAAAATAAGGGAAAAATAACTCTCCAAATTCACCTTTAGCTTGGAAGCTCCAATTTCAGCTCCAACCTCCAACATTAGAACCTGCATAGTCAGATAACACAGACCAAGAAACTACGAGATGTATGAAGTATCATCTTAATACTTTATTAGATAGATCAACATGGTATTGAAATAATTGAAATAATGACATCACATATATGAAAGAAGAGAATTATTTTCATTAATGTTAATACAAGGATATTACAACCAGAAGTAGTAGTTGATCTTGTAGAAGAGCTCCTCCAAGTTGTTGATCTATCCTTTCCTTGTCACAATATTCACCTCTAGTCACCTTATGCATGAGATGATAACTACTTACTGCAAAAACATAAGGGAAAAATCACTCTTCAAAGCCAACCATTCCTTCACCAACCATCTCAGAGGAAAGAGGGTAAATATATAGAAGAGAGGGGTAAGTTGGCAGTTCTTATCTAATTACCACTCTAATGTTTTAGATCCACCTTTGATGGAGAGATAAGTTCAAAGGATAAGTGGTGAAAATTCCAAAATAGGGTAGGATAGGATCTGAATGTCAATCCAAGGTAAGTAGTCGAAAAGAATTCGGGAAACTCCTAGAAGGCGAAGCTTCCGGAATCCCGATCATTCTCCCGAAATTATAGAACCAACGCAGGTGAAAAGGAGGGAAACCTACTGGTTACCAACATTGGGAAAAATGGAGAAACCAATAGGGGAACACACCCCAGTAGTCTTGCAGGGAGCATTGGTCCTCAAACTAGCTCAGATAGGGAAATTTAGGGTTGAAATTTTGAGGGATGAAAGGTACATGCTTAGGGCTTTGTGCAAGATGATGACAAGGGTAATAGGATGTTGATTGATCCCATTGGGAGACTCACTTTTATTGTATGGGAAAAATTGGCCTATAATAGAATTCCCCCTAAAGCGTAAAGTCAGAGATGGCGATTGATGACTGGAGTGATTTACCTTGTGACAAGTAGGTATCAAGGACAACCAATGAGCTTCATGTGTTTCAATACAATTATCATGACATCTGGATGTTGCGGGAGGCATACCCATACTCAACTCATAAGCTAGAATAACATGTGTAATGATCAAAAGATGCATCCATAGATGCAACTAATGGACTCATGACTGGATAATTGTCGATATGATCATGTCCATCATACATTGTGATCTGTGTATAACTCCTAAAATTGCAGCTCAGATGGATGAAACTAGATCTGGGGTCTTCTATCTCGTTCACATGACCAACTAATATACGAGTCTAACCATGTGAACCAATGAGCTGCAGTTAAATGCGATAAGCACCATTTGATTACCTCAAGTTATTATGGTACAATTAGTATGGTGTGATTAAATGAGTTGATGTCGAACACCACAAAAAATATTTCGATTGAAGGCCATTGATGTAAACTTATCATTGGGCGCGAGGAGACTTTCCATTGATGTATGCAAACACCAAGGTACCAAAAGGGTGTTTCTAATTCAACTTCCTAGATGATGTGCTAATGTTGACAAGAAGCGACCCGTCGAAGAAGAGCCTTGATATATCCCCCATTAACGACATGAAACAGGTATCATGATTCAGATAGAGATGATCATAATGATGTTGATATGGAACTAGATCAGGAAAGGTAGACATGAAATGAAGGCTTAAGCGTATTGTAGCAGAGATCAACTGAAGGACTTCTCTTGAACACATAACAACACTGAATTGAGTTGGTAGCATTGACCCAAAACCGAAATGGAGGCTCTGAAAATGGTATGATAACAAAAATACAAGCATATTACTCAACCCAATAGCCATGGAGATGAAGTGGAAAGTGTCATGTTCAAGAGTGACTAGCTTTCATTTAGCAAAATGGAATTCCATGTTTTCCCAATTTGCCCAACCATACAGGTCAGTACCTCTTTATTTTTTAACAAGATTGAGGAGGAAAACATATGCTTGATATGTAAGTTCATTCTTTTGATGAATCCCTCCAATTATTTTTAACGAACCCTGAGAAGGAGCGATTCAGCCTTGTCATGTTCAACATGCCCATCAATGTTTGATGTTTTAACGAGTCCAATGAAGGTAAAACTCGACATATTTTTCATGTTTAGAGAGTTTGAAAAAGAGGCGAAAAAGAAAATCCAAATGCCCATTTTCATAGATAGTCTCTTAAGTCTGAAAATGTAGAAAAAAATTCTCAAGAGAACCTCTTAGCCATGTTCGACTAAGGTATTCATTTTTCGTAGTTAGCCTATCTCAATCCGGAAAAGGGTTAAACTTATACAGAGTAGACATCTTTTCATTTAATTTTACGAGGTCGAAAGGACAAGTGCTCGACAATATTTTCATATTTTGGGAGCCTGGAAAGAGTTGAAAGAGGACTCTATGGGGTTCCTATTTCGTTGGTTTATAGAGTTCAAAAAAGAGATAAAATTGTACTCTTTGGTCAAAGTAACTTGTTAAAACATAGTAAAAACTTGCTAACAGTTGTTGACCTACTCAAAACACCACAAGAAGGATTAAACATACCTGTTTCATAGTAAAAATGAAGCATATCTAGGTTAAAAAGTTAAAATGAATAAAATAATAAGAAAATGACCATAAATATCCAAAATTATTTTTCATTTTTACTATTTCACACTTTACCTTCAACATTGAATAATGGATCCCCTTTGCCCTCGATCTTCTACAGCTGATTTTGACCAATACATGGAACCATTTCAAGTGTTTTTAGATCCAGGTAGGAGCTAAAACCTTTCTCTATCTTTCCACGGTTCATTTTTTTTGTTTTCATGAAAAATATTCAAGGTTTTGAGGCCCCCTAGGGTTTATAAAAAATTCCCTGGGATAAACACACCCCTTCTGTGTCAAAAAGGGCATTGTACCTAGGTAGAGGAACACTGCAATATAGGTGCAACACTCTGTCTAAGCCTTTTGGGGTGTATTAGGCGCATTTTCCAAGTTTGTTCTTAGTTTTTCCTCAAATTATGTTAGCTTTTTTTGAATGGAAAAGAGCCTAATGAGTCCTATGTTGATGTTTCAGGTACCCACTATCACAAAATGTCATTTATTTGGAGAGAAATAGAGCATGAAGCACAATATTTAACTGCAAAAAATGACCTTGCTACCATCTAGGTGCTTAAAAACTACGAGTATGAGGCAATAAATAGAGTTGTTAAAGTACCTTGTGTGTTCATGGGATCATTAGGGGAATTTTGAGGTCTAAAATGGGCCTCCTAAGGAAATTGTAAAATAATAGTGGAAATAATAAAATAAAATTTGATTACATCATCAAATTTTAGAGGGAAAAAAGAAAAAAACTACTTTTCAACTCATATTTTCAACTTATCTCCCAAAATTTTTACTCAAATTTTGAGTGGGAGTACTCGTTAGATGCAAAATCTAATTCCTCATTCAAGGAGTACCCATGTTGCATACTTTCGATGGACCCTGCTATACGGAAATTGAGAAATACATGAAAAACGTGATTGCAATCACATTGCTTCATGTATTTCGCATTTTTCGCGTAGCAAGGTACATCGAAAGTTTGCAACATGGGTACTCCTTAGATGAGGAATTAATTTTTTCATCCAACGAGTTCTCCCTCTCGAAATTTGAGTAAAAAATTTGGGAGATAAGTTGAAAATACGAGTTGAAAAAGAAGTTTATTATTTTATTATTTTTTAATATTTTTTCCCTTTAATTAAAAAATGGTGAAACATCCCCCATGGTTGACATCATCATATTGAATCCTATTGGTCCTTATAAAGTTTATTTTGGTTGTACATTTTTCTTAGGACGCCCATTTTAGACCTCAAAATTCCCCTAATGGTTCACGCACAAACGTTCAGGTTTGGAGAGAATCTACTTGTGATATAGGTAGATGATATTTAATTTCTGGAAGGATTTTCAAAGAGAGGTGCCCCCATCACTCTTTTAGTTGGAAGAAGTGGTAGTGAGATGGTGAAAGATTACATTATTACCTATTGCAGACCTCAAGTCGTTCCTACTAGGAACGAAAATATAAACATAAAGGATGTGACCTCAATACCTTTGAGAATGATCTTGTTCATCATATAAATATTGCAGGTAACTCGACATTACATGTGGAAAGTAGATCATACATGTAGTACGTAGTAGAATTTCTAGAGCTGATAGTATTCAACTAGAGTGAGGATGTATTGGTCAACTTGAAGGAACAAATTACTAATGAAAAGGAGGGGAAGTTGAACAAGTTCGACTATGGTGCCATCTTGGTATATTTTTCCTTAGAGAAGGTACCATTACTACAACCTCAATATATTGTACTCGATCCCTTTAATCTGAGGTCCCATGGATGAGGAGGTGGATAGACGACATGGCCAGACATGTAGGTGCATCAACGATTAGCTTTTCACCAACCTTCTTTGGATGGTTGTGCAGAAAGTTCATTGCGATTGATGAGTATTCTTAAACAGGGATGTATTTCCGCAATGATCCTGAGCTTGTGCTGCCTGAGGTCGAGCAATGGGATGCTACAGGTAAGATATTTTGACCTTTAATTTTTAATAAGTTTTACATTTTCTTTTGTGTTTTTTCATGTTTTCAAGACTAAAATATATGATGTTTTCATGCAAACATTGGACTTGTTCGACCAATGGGTGCTACATATATCCATCGCACAGAGAGATAGCCACTGGAGGAGGCAGTGGGACCAATACAGGTTGTTGCGGTGGGACAGGGTGCACTACATGATCTTGAGGTAGTGGAGGTCCTATCAGGGGTGGAATTCCATATGGACGGATTGACCCATAGGATTGATGAGATTGTGGTCGATCGGTTTCTAGTGCAACTTCAACGACATACCATCGGGGTACCTAGTCATATTGATCAATTATTACACAAGATAGCTTGTGCGACGTCATTTTATCATGAGCACCACTCATTTTCTAATTAGATGTTTGCATGTAGTTTTTGTATATGGGCGATGTAGCCATATGTTTCTCGGGGCACACATTTTGTAAAACCAAAATTATTATATATATATATATATATATATTCAGTATTTCTTATATTCAGTATATCCTAGTTCCTATTCTGCTTTCAATATAATGTGATGTGAATCGAAAGTTACTTACATTCGTTCGAAATGTCTATCTAAAACTAAATTATCTAGGGAATCTGCTAAAGTGTTATATTTCTAGAAATGTGTTCATATTGTATGTAGTCAAAAATTCTTTCCAAAAGATGCACTCTCAAAACCATGTGAAGTATGGTGGGATTCCTCACCGAATAAATTTTCGCGAGTTGTAGTACTACGAGTTCTGAGTCGATCCTGATGACTATATGATGAATACCATGTGGAATAGCATCAGATAGCAGTTCAACCAATGCTCTATACTCAACGATGTTGTTAGTAGAGGGACCAATGCAAATCCTTGCATACTCACTAGATCTCCATTTGGAGAAAAAATGGCCCATGTTGCGGAGGATAGGTTCCGAGTACTATGTCTAGCACCATCGTCATAACCAATATACAGTTTGAGAGAGGTTGACATCTACAAACTAAAGTAAATAAGGATCAATAGAAACCATGGGTAACTCTGAAAAACACACTGCAAATGCACTCAACACACCTATAGACAACGTGTACACAGTGTAATACACATGGGATAAAGCATAGTATTTTTTGAGATACGACCCATTTCTAAGTTGTGATAGTGGAATTACATCAAGATATACCAACTTGTAAGCCCCTTTTGCCAGGACATGTTTGACAATGTATGGGCCCTGACACATAGGCTAGAAATTTTTTGGGCTAACTTATCGCCCTCCTGGTCATATAATACTACCAGATCTCCTTTCGAGAAGACTCTAATCTTGAAAATTTTTGTCATATTGGACTTTGATGTGTCTTTTATGAGCTTCGTTGGCCAAAGCGGCATTGCATCGGGTCTCATCCAATCGAGTCAAGTGTAAAAGATGCTTCACTTCTGCGGAGGTAGCAGGGAGAAGTTTGATAGCTAATTTTAGCGATGGAATTTCACACTCAATGGGAAGGATCACTTCCAGACCCTAAACCAACTAAAACTGAGTTAATTTGGTAGTAGTCCTTAGTGAGGTTCGGTATTCCCACAAGGTGGCGTAGAGAAGTAAATTCCAACCCAATTTATGGACCCCTATCATGCATTGAAGCATAGTCTTAAGAATTTTGGTGATGTATTCAAATTTTCTATTAGCCTGAGGATAATAGGGAGTGGAATTTTCATGTGATAGTCCCAATTTTCTAGTTAATGTGGTCATCATATGATTCCGAAAATGCTTCCTGTGATCTATGAATATTGCTTGCGAAACAACAAACCTAGCAATTACGTGGTCAAAAAATAAATACGTGGATGTTTCGTCGGTGTTAATGAATGTAGGCATCGCTTTGGCTCACTTAGTAAAGTATTCAACAACGACAGTGATATAGCCATTCCCCCCAGTCGAATGAGGGTTACATGTCATAAATTCGATACCCCATTTCACAAAAGGACCAATGACAACAACAAGATGCAGTGGAGCAGGTGGGGAATGAACTTTGCGATCATATATCTGTTAAGCATGACACTTTTGGACTTCAAGGATGTAGTCACAAAAAATGGTGGGACAAAAATAACCAGCGTGTAAGATCTTTTGCATGGTAGCATAACCAAATAAGTGTCTGCCACATGCTCCTGAATGGAAATCATTCCAAACATTCTCGGCCTCCTCGAGGGTGAAGCACCTTCATAAAATTGTGTCGATACCACGACAATAGAGGGTGTCGCTGATAGTCAGATAATTTTGGAACTGGTACCAGACACATCACTACTCATAGCAAGAGGTATTAGGTCAGAAATTTTGGGTCTCGAGATAAATCATGAAATATCCATACCACAAGTCAGATGACGATATCAGAAAAAATGAATCGTTAGGGATGGAATATTCAGATGTAGATTTTGCATGAAGGGAGGGAAGATCACACATTAGTTCAATGAAAACTAGGGATTTCTTTGACTTGGATTTGATGAATTCCAGGTCAAAATATTGGAGAATAACTATCCATTTCAAGTACTCAGCCCCCAAAAATTTGTGTGATAATATATATGTTATTGGGTTGCAATCTGAAATGACCATAGTTTTCCGAAGAAATATGTAATGGTGAAATCTCTGGACGGTTTGAATGGCTGCCAAAGCCAACTTTTCAACATGAGTATACGAGACCTTGGTATCGTTGAGGTTATGAATTAGATAGTAAATGGGATAATCAGTCCCAATGTCGTCTTCTTGGACCATCACCATAGCTATAGTAGAGACAGCGGCAACAAGATACAGGAAATAGTCACGCTGATAGTCAGGGGGATATAAGAGAGATTCAAAAACCATTACATCTCTCAAGGCATCAAACACTATCTATGCAACATCATCCCAATGGAAGGGAATCCATTTCTTTAGTAAGCAAGTAAATCCTTTGATTAGCTCAGCGTAATTAGGGATGAATCTCCTCAAAAAGTTAGATTTCCTTTAGATTCTTTGTAACTGTACTAAGGAGGATGGTGTAGGAAAATCACTAATTTCTTGGACTTTGATACGGTTAATAAGAATTCCTTGCTTGGAGATCAAAAACCAAGGAGTTGACCAGAACCAACACATAACATAAATTTTTGTGGGTTAATTCAAATTTTATAGTGCCGATGTCGGAGAAAAATGATCCGTAAATGCAAAGGGTGATAAGCCTGATGATTTAAATGAGTAGGGAGATCATCAAAATATGTTTGCATGATATGCTTAATATCATGACAAGAATAATCCATCACACGTTGAAATGTGTCCCCTGTGTTCTTGAGACCAAATGGGAGGCTTTTATAAGTGAAGGTACCCCAAGGAAAAATAAATTTTCTTTTAGGTTTGTCTGATGGGAGAATGTTGATGTGATTGTAACTTGAGAATCCATCCATAAATGAATAGATATCACAACCAACTCAATCATAACAAATCTCGTCAATAAACAAGGTCAGATAGTTTTCTTTCAGACAAGCTCGATTAACATCCTGATAATTGGCACATACTTGAATCATGCCTTGTTTCTTCATGACGGGCACTACATTTGAAACCTGATTGGTTAATGGAACAGGGTATATAAAACTATCTGGAAGAAGCTTTTCAATTTCATCTTTTATCCCAGAAGCCTTCTTAGGATGGAATGGATAGAGGTATTGTGAGACGGGTTTGGCATCAAGATAAATTTTTATTTCGTACACCGCTACATTTGGGTCGATACTCAGAATTTATTCATACGTCCAGGAAAAGACATCTCTAAATTCACGAAAAATGGCTTGGTAAGTCTCGACTTCAGATGAAGAACAAGATGCTCATATGTAAATATTTTCAATTATTCCTGGTTGATCGAAATATTGAGAGGACTGGTTTCTTTGATATTCGAGAGGTTCTTTTCAGAGTCGATCTCATGAATGAAAACAAAATTCGTAGAGGATTCAATTAAATTAGGTAGGTACAAACCGCCTAGATTATCTTCTAGGGAATCATGAAGGGAGGAATGATGGTGATGCTCATCCCATGGTGTCTATTCTGACATCATGATCTCCATGATGCTTTCATCAGTTGAGAATATACGTGAGAAAGGATCAGAGACATGCCATAATCTAGGGATCGATATACCTAATTTATCGAAGAAAACATATGGGTTGCACAAATTGAGTAGATGGTTTCATAATCTTGCTCAACGAGGCTAAGTTGCATCTGGTCGCAAAACATTTGGATGTTAGTTTTATCTGGTATAATCCATGGATCATCTAGAATCACAGAGGATGATATGATATTGATATAAGCAACCGAATGTGGGGAATTGGAAGGGGCAGGAGTGGGGAAGGGAAAAAGTCCCCATGAATGATGAATCCTTGAATAATCCAACTACAAAATGCTGTTAGGGATGTAGGGTTTCCCCTATAAGAGGGACACTTCCGGTAACATTGGAATCAAAGGAAAAGAAGTTGAGTTGATCTATGGCTACAATATTTCCTTTATGAGGAAAGGCGATTATGCGAAAATAAGTCGAAACAACACCATCCATAGTGTAAACCCATGTACGTCCCAGTAGAATATTATAATCAAGAGGTCCTTCAATAACTTCTATTTCAAGAGAGACGATTTTTCCCCCAAGTTCCACTTGGAGGGAATCCAAAATCCCATAAGGTTTATATGTTCTTCCATTAAAAAATTTAATGTGGTGGTTGATTGGTTCATTTGAAGTGAACCAATTGCCTTCTAGCATGACATAGACATGATGCAAGTCAATGCTCCTTCATCCATAATAGAATGATGAATGTTATTACCATGGAAACTGACGTGAATCATACAAGATATCTGAGCTGGAATCTAAGGAGTATAGTTGTCATGAGAGAAAACCACTAGGTTGGAATCTGATTAGTCCATACATCTGATAACCGAAAATAAGGCCTTATTTTGGGCAGGGCATTTTTGCAACACCTCAAGAGTGGAAATTCAACCACATTGTAATTTGAGGCAGCTCTTGACCAAGGGTTGTGAGCATAATTATGAATAACACCCTTTAAAGGCTTGATAGTCAATTCTGGAGGTGGAACATAATCAAATAAGGTTGGTGCCAAACTCACAGGTTGATCAATAGCTTAACCATTCGGTGGATTCACATTACCATAATGTTTTTTCCAAGTGGCTGCCAAAACATCATATATTTTCTTTGACGAGGAAAGCATCAAAACTGTGTTAGAGGAAGTGGGGTCCCGGGCAACCATATGAGTCTCCTGATTGGGAAACGGGTTGGTAAATGCAGTGGGAGAAGTGGATTATTTAAGAAACCGATTCAATTTAGCACGGTGCAGAAAATCACGTGTAAAGTGATCCTCATTGCAAATTAAGCATGGATATCGAGGGTTTCGTTTCTCATCGGAAGAAGAATTTATTTGTTTATCTTGGACTGATGGGTCTTTCTTTTTCTTACCTTTACCTTTCTTCTTGCTTCCATTTTTTTGTTGATATTTTACTTTATTAGATGAAATGGAATTTATATCCATAGTAGAAGCCGCAAGCAGGTGGGATTGAGGGTTTTGAGCAGAAGCAGCGAGAGCTATACCATATGGTTTACTCATTGACTGCGAGTTGGCAGAACCAATAATTCCATCAACGGAATGAGATTCTTTACCAGGTAGAAGCAGAACATTTTTTGCAGGTCGCGAAGCATTTGGTATATCACTAGTACAAAATGGCTAATTAGTTACTAAAAAATGTCTAAAATTTTCATATAAACGACTATTTTTTGGTCGGTGACCAATAATAGCTAATTTACAGTATCTTATAACATGACCAACTTTTAGTCATTTTTAGCTTAGTCATTAATTGGTTGTCTCAAATTTATTGTGTAGTAGTATATTTAGTAATAAATTTTTTCATTATATTCATTGACTTAGTCATTAATTTCCACAATTAATGAACAAATATACAACAAAATATATTACTAAATTATCACCTGAAAAAAACCAATTAATAACCAAAAAAATATGACTAAAATTTTTGTCGCGTTATCAGATACTGTAAATTAGCTACTAATAGTCATATATATGCAATTTTTAGTCATCGTTTGAAACCAATTAATGACCAAAGAAATATGACTAAATTTTGGTTGTGTTATAAGATACTGTAAATTAGCTACTAATAGTCATATATATGCAAATTTTAGTCATCATTTGAAACCATTTAATGACCAAAGAAATATGACTAAATTTTGGTCATGTTATAAGATACTGTAAATTAGCTACTAATAGTCATATATATAAAAAATTTAGTCATCGTTTGAAACCAATTAATGAAAAAAGAAATATAAATAAATTTTGGTCATGTTATAAGATACTGTAAATTAGCTACTAATAGTCATATGTATGCAAATTTTAGTGATCTTTTGAAACCAATAATGACCAAATAAATATGACTAAATTTTATTCGTGTTATAAGATACTGTAAATTAGCTACTAATAGTCGTATATATGCAAAATTTAGTCTTTATTTGTAATCACAAATTTATCATTTGTAGTAGTCATTTATCTTTTTTTGGTAGTTTCATATTCATTATATAAATGACTACTTTAGTAGTTTATATTCATTTCATTTACGTTCATTAACAAACATTATAAGCAACTAATTTAGTCGTATATTCATTTGATTTGTGTTCATCATTAATAAACATAAACTAATAATTTAGTATTTTTAGATTGATTTTATGTGTTCATTATTAATAAACATAAATTAATAAGTATGATTTTGCAACTAAATTTATAAAAAAAGTCATAAAATGTACATGTTCATCTAATATGAAAACACAAAATTACATATGTTAATTACAAAACTAAATAATATCAAGTGCAACTATAAACAATTTCAACCACATAAATTATATTATATAAAATATCAAGTATTACAATATGAGTTTCTAACTTAATATTTGTTGGAGTACAATTTACACATGAAATATTGTTTCATAAATTCAAAACATTATCATTGTGTTGCTAAGGCATTGCAGGTGAATTGACCAACTCTGAAGACTTGACCATCAATCTCTATGTGTGTGTCTTATGCGGGATATTGGCTCTACATGTACCACTAGACCAGTTCTCTTCTCTCTCTCTCTTTAATTTTCATTTTGTCGCTCCAAATTTATTGTTCTCCTTTTTCTTCAATTCTTGCTTCTTACCATCAATACTGAGTTCCTTTTCTAAAAAAGAGAAGATAAAATGTTGTTGGGTGTGGAGCATGATTTTTCTTCAGATTCAGAGATCCTTGTTTCAGCCGGATGTATATCCCAGGAAAACTGTACACCCTTGCAACGGGGGGGTGCGGGGAGGCTGACCCCCAGGTTGGGGGGTCCGGGGGCCAGCGGTCCCTCGGTGGGGGTTTTGGGTGCAGCGCCCCCGAAGCTAAAAACATATGTAAAATTGCCTTGTAAACATATAGTAATTTCTAGTCAATTTGGGTCATTCATTAGGCGGATGATCTGACAGTAGAAGTTATGTTTAGTTTAGGGTTTTTTTCCCTAGAAGGCAACCCCTTGCTTTGTATGAGTGTATTGCATTATGGCTATGTATTGTATGAGTATTCTCAAAGCGAGAAACAAATAGGGAGATTGTGAGAGAGAATAGAGGATATTACAGCGGATCTGCTGTAGGTTGTGTCTCTTCATTTTGCTGGATAATAGGAAGGAAGGACTGGCTGTTCGGGGTGGACATAGCCCAAACTAGGTGTACCAAGTATATATGTGTCTCTCTAGTTTTATGTGTTTTGTGTGCTTGTGTTTTCCGCATATTTGATGTGTTGCGTTGCTATTTAATATATAATTTTCTAACAAATGTATATTATAAGACATGAAAGACGATGAACAATGAAATATAAACTAAAATAGACTATAAAGAATTTATACAATATATACCTCAACGTCAACAATATTGTCAATGCTATTTTTCCCCAGAAAAGAAAGAAACTTGAACAACTTGTTGTGTAACCAGCTCCAGAAAGAGAAGAAAAGAGATACAAACGCCTTAGAAATGAGACACTTCGAGGGGGCAACCTCCAATACATTACATAAATGAACAATTCTTGGATGATACAATTTACAAAACCTCCTTTCTATATATAGGAGTCCATGGGGCCATGATGTAATCCTAGTGGGGCCACAATGTAATCCTAGCCGACCTAACAATAATAATGTAAGGGCACAATAATAACAATATGGGGGTTACAGGGGTACAACAATAACAATAAGTGGGGCTACACTAACATAATAAAGGACTACACTATTAATATAGGGACTTAACATGCCCCTCTCCTTCAAACAAGTGTTGTCCTCAACGCTTGATTATTTCTTCATGCTTCTGTATAAAATTCTCATCCTCCCATGTGGAATCTTCTACAGGAAAGTTCTTCCACTTGCTGAGATACTCTGAAATTGATCGTACTTGTTGAGTTCTTGTTTTTGTGACTGCTTCAGAACTTCTTTCGATGTGATGTTGATATTCCTGTTGTTTCATTAGATTCTGCACCAAAGTTAGGTTATCCTTTGAGAGTTGGAGAACTTGTTGTTGATGCTCGATGTCAACTTCCACTAATTTATCATCCATATTAGCTATTATTTTATCCTTCAAACCATCCAACTTAGCATCCATTTCTTCTTTTAAACCATCTATTTCATCTTCGATTGCTCTTCGTAAGATCGAAATTTGTTGCACTTGGTACCGTAATTTTGATATCTCATACTGCAATTCTTCCACTTCATGCATCATAGTATAGATTTATGAGGGCTTAATGGGTGTTGAATTCTTTTTAGGAGGCATTTCAGAACGCAATACTGAAATATATGCTCAATAGGCCCTTGGAATCACTTCAAACTGATTTTTCAAACAAGATTTATGCAATTCGGGAAAAACAATACACACCTTTTACTTGCTTTTGAGGAGCTCGATATTGGAATTGGATTATCTCTGTGATTGTGACTCTTCAATATCTGAAATTCAGCAATGAAATAGCCCTCTGAATTATATTTTTAATGCCACAGGTCTGACCTGATTTTGATTCTCCAAGACAAAGTTGTGTCCAATCTCCCACAATGACCTAATTCTGGACTGGTTCAGTAGAGCGAACTTGTACGACTTGCCACGTGTCACTGTTTTGTCCTTTGTCTCTGAAATTGATAGCGAAGAAACTACAGGCTGTGTAATTGTGACCACTTTTGACGGAACTCCAATCCAATCTTCAGAGAGAGAGTTATTGAACTTTTCCCACGATCACCTCTTTGAGATGAAATTCAAGAGCCTGAAAAAGCACTACCTTCCACAGATCATATCTCCAAAAATATTGCGAACCAAGTTCTGAAATTTTTTGAAGAATTTCCTCAGGATTTCAGCTTCGCACCATATGAATTTCAGACTCTGACCCTTCGTAAAAAAAAAATTATAGCGCAAATGCCACGATGACCTGTTTATGAGCCTGAAAAAATACCTAACTTCCACAGATGATATCTCCTCAAATATTGCGAACCAAGATCTGAAATTTTTAGACAACCTTCCTCAAGATTTCAGCTTCGCACCCTAGAAATTTCAGCTTCTGAAGCTTCGTAGAAAAAAAGTTATAGCGAAATTCCACGATGACCTGTTTGGAGCAGCGAAACCCTAGAATCCCAAAGCTCTGATACCAAATGTTGTGTAACCAGCTTCAAAAATAGAAGAAAAGAGATATAAACGCCTTAGAAATAAGCCGCTTCGAGGGGGCAACCTCCAATACATTACATAAATGCACAATTCTTGGATGATACAAATGAACAAACCCTCCTTCTATATATAGGAGTCCATGGGGCCACAATACAATCCTAGTGGGGCCACAATGTAATCCTAGCCGACCTAACAATAATAATGTAAGGGCACAATAATAACAATATGGGGGTTACAGGGGTACAAAAATAACAATAAGTGGGGTTACACTAACATAATAAGGGACTACACTATTAATATAGGGACTTAACACAATTTTTCTTCCGTTGGGCAATAATGGCTTCTATGTGGCAAGATGACATGTATAAACAAAGCAAATAAAATGTCACCATAGAAATTAACACCTTAGTAATATTAGTATTCAACCTTTAATGAAATATTAGGCACAATCGTGCCAGCTAAGTTACATGCTAAAAATATCAAGTTGTATATTACTTATACAATGTGGGAGTGCAAACAAAACTCCTAGAAAATGTCAACGCTAAGTCTAGAATAAACTGAAATGAAGTAAAATTGATACAATTATAGGATAGCCTCGTATACATGTATATAAACAAATAATGTAGAAGGCTAAGTGAATAATTCCAAGGCTAGAGGTCGATGATGTCAAGAATTCCCAAGTATAATGATAATTTCTTCAGATAAGAACTACTATTTGGGTCAATTATCACAAATTAATAAGCCAACTAGTCTATATCAAATTATTAATGTTTTTCTTATATTTATGAATCACTACAATATAAATCGATAAATTGCAAAGACAATTCCCTTCCCATTGTTTTCCTCACTTGTGGTACAATATAGTAGCTGCGATTTGGAGAAAATTTCCAACATAAAAAATGTAGCAATCACCACTAGTAATCCCCCAAAAAGGATTATTTTGGAATGTAACTTTTAGATTCCAGTTGCTATATGATTCTTGAATGGAAAATCCACATTAAATTCCAACACCAAACTTCCAATTTGAGGGAACACCTATGGCCATCTTCAATTACTCAAACTCAAAACATCATTGATCATTATAATGAAAAGAAAAAATAAGAGTAGTTTTGATATGTTTTGCAAATTTACCAACAAAACACCAATAGTTTTCCCATATTTACCATACTTTTAATTTCCAAGAAATAACACATTGATTGATCTTTTACAGAAAATACTTGATTCAATACAAACAAGAATTTAACATATTACGACAATACCACCAATGTTTGATCCTCAATTACTTCAAAATGGTTAGTACAAAACTTCAAGAAAGAGCAACAAGTATAAATAATAAACCCATCAATTAATAATCAATCAAAAAAGGATAAGATTTTTTTTGAAGCTTGATAAACAACTATAAATATTGAAAATCCATTGCAACTACTGGTGTTGTTCAAAGAGAAATACTACTTGGAGAACTCATCTTCCAAATTCTTTTCTTTATCCATGAAGCTTTTTTCTATCCCAAAAACGGAATCCACATTCAATATTTTAGGTTTCTGAAGCTGTCCAAAGGCCTTGCCAAATGAAGCAGTGATTTTCATAAAATTCTTCTGATACTAAAAAAAATATAGTTTGACCATGTGATATACAATTCAAGCAAGGAAAAAATTTTGTACAATATTTCTTAGAAGACCATGCTGAAAGGAAAACTTGCATATTTAGGATAGAAAAAACAACTTAATAGTGATGGTCAATATTACAAAACAATAGACTGAATATAAAACTATATGTAGAACTAACAAAATCCTAATTGTAATACAGTTGATTGATTATTCTAAGTGAAGCCAACTAGATATATACAATTTTTCATTTTCAGCTTTCTTTCCCATATATTTATTGGAAGTGGAAGATAACTTGCATGCATCTCGCAACATTGTTTTAGCGAGAGTATATTTTTCATTCTCATATTCCACACTTTCATTTCCATGAACAATCACAGTAGGTTTTGGAGGAATTAGTTGCTACATTATTTGAGTTGTCAACTTTAACCTTCTCTTTACTCGAGGTATTGATCCTTCCCCTTCTTCTTGGTTATCAATCTCATATTTCTCATGTAGCCAACATAGGAATAATTTGGGTTCAAGAAGAAAAAATATATTCATATGATGTCTTCAAATTTTAAATTATGCATTTTTATTATTTAACTATTAGTAAAATAGTGATAAGAAGACATTAAATATAACCATAATTTTTATGTGAAGCGGTTTGTTGCAGATCCCCATGTTAGCACAACATCATTGAAAATAAATGGCCAACAATAATTAAATTTATTTCCCCTAGCATGAACATTGACTTACTCTTCATAAATAAACATAAACCATTTCAAACTACAAGGAATAAACAAAAAGAACACCATTGATATAAATTCACAGAATACTAACAAAAAAACAAGAAGTGGATTTGCTAACTAGCTCAAAACCTTGTAGTGGGAAGATGCCCTCAAGCTTGAGTAATATTTGCATGCCAGGGAATGATTTGTGACACTTGTTTCTTACATTTACTAGGAATAATTTAACTAGAGCTCCAATGTTTACTTTACATAAATAATATTGATGTTAATATGCGATGTGGCCCTCCATTATTAGCAATGACACAGTTGTTGGGGTTGACCTAGTTACTGCAGATTCAATGTCTTTAATGTCTGACTGACTAGGGTGGCTAGTAATTATTGATGAATCCTTAGCCAAGGAACAAATTCTCAAGGTTTCTCCCCGAAGGAATATGTTAAGAATTTAAAGTTTCAAACATTCCAGATTAACCCAAACTCTTATACATGGTAGAAACTTTCAAGGCTAAGAGTCTCTAACTACTATAAGGCCAAAACTACAATAATCTCGAATTCAAAATTTTTTAACTGAAATGATTTCTATCACCCACTACTAAAGACAACTAAAGCATTTTGATAATTGATTCGACTAAAAGGTCAAGTTGACTGGGTGAGAGAGCCTTGCATCTTAGTTTCCCTTTCTATAGTAGAATTTTAATCATGTAACATAACTTCACACTTTCTTGAATGCACGGATTCTTTCATACTACAACTCCATTTTATTCAGGATTATATGGGACTATTAGCTCCCTCTTAATCCTAGATTCCTTGTAGAAGGCTATAATTTCCTTGGATGTGTATCCTCCTCCATTATCATACCTTAATATCTTAATTCTTCTTTCTGTAAGGTTCTCTAATTTAACATTGAATTCATGAAATTTGGTAAATATTTCGTCCTTGGATTTCATTAAGTAAACCTAAGTAATCGAAGGAAAGCCCAATTCAAACATCTGATTGAAGCGGAATTGGATATGGATAACTAGTTTAATAAGCGGGATATATCTATGTTTGGCTAGATGAAGCATGGTAGGAATAATGATAATGATGAATTATCTAGAACTTCTAGAGGTAATGGGATCTCTGCAAGAGGCAGCCAAGGAGAAGGTGACTTTTTGAACAAAAGAGGCTCTAAATCCTCTAGTATCCAAGCATTAAATATCAACGATGACAAAGATGAGTCTAAATATGAAGATAAAGATGATGATTTTGATTCAGTGAAGCCTATGGGGCACAAGCAACCAATGTTGAGCATGTTGAAAAAACATATCCAAAAACAAGTAGTGTGAAGGTTATCGGGGATACTAATTATTTGAGCCAATCAAGATTTGACCAGCAAAATATCTCACCATTGACACTCAAGGCACCCAACACATTGGGATATGAGTGTATGACCATTGTTCAGGAAGAAACTCTTACACCTATTCTCAAAGGCAAGGATGTGTTGGCCAAGGCTAAAACTTGCACCAGCAAGATAGTAGCATTTATGTTTCCTACTATTGAGGTGATAGTGAAGTCACCATTCCTCCAAGATCATAAAAGGTTGCCTATTCTTGTTCTTGTCATTTTTCCCACTAGGGAACTTGCCAGTCAAGTTGTTGTTGAGGCCAATGTTTTGTTTAAATTCCATGCAAATATTGGTGTACAAGTAGTTAGTGGGGGCACTAAATTACCAAGAGAACGGAAATGGCTACAAAAAAATCCTTTCCAAATATTAGTTCCCACTCCTGGAAGGCTTTGGGACCATATAGAGAATACTCGAGTTGTCTCAAGTCATTTAATGGGTGTGAAAGTTCTTGTACTTTGATGAATTCAACCATTTGATAGATATGGGGTTACATAAGGATATTGATAAGACAATTGAGGAGGACACCTATTTTAAGTTACAATTCTAGAAGAGGTTCACATAGTTTCCTGTATTGCTTTAAAACAATATGACGAGTTCATTAATACAGTTGAAGAGGGCAATGAGGAAACTCACTCAAAGGCTTGTCAATCATCAATTATTCCTTCACATGAAACCAAAGTATAATAAATAATACAATAAACAATCTGTAATCTTAGCCAAACAAATTTAATTCAAATCATAATAAATAATATAATAACCACCTTTATTATAATAAAGTATAGTAATAAATTATAATAATATACTTTTATTATAATAATTTGCATTCTTTAGCCAAACAAATTTAAGCCATGAGTTGAAAGCACTTTAAAGTTGAATATATAATTTATAAGTTTGCAGACCACATGCACATTAAATTCCAAACCATTAGTATCTCAGAGGTTGAAGTTCCTTGTAAAATAGTCCTAATTAGATCACTCAAATTCTTGAAGAAAAGTCACCAGTGCACTTAGTTGATGTCTGCACTAGAAGCAAGTACAAGGAAAAAGGATAAGAGAGAGGAGGGCTCAAAGATAAGATGTATATACATGACAGATGGTAGAAGAGAGGGTAAAGGAAGCCAATCATTACCTGAAAGTAGGCTAACCAGATTAGATGGTTTGTAGGATCTCTAACTTAGAATCAAGCAAAGTACAAAAGTGCTCAACCAGATGATGGATTTCATGTTCCTACAACAACACTTTGTAAATATCTAAAGTAGTAACCGAACTTAGCAATGCCAAAATTCCTTCTATATGGAGGAACCTACCCTATTACTTTAGAATCAATGCTAGAAAACTCCTCTTTCATCCAACAATGTCTAATTAAAGTAGAGATGATGTTAGCAATCGGCCTTTTGACGGAACTATGAATATCAAAAGGCTTGATAATTGAATTTGGAATTTATAAATATATACTGAATGTCAAACCTATCTCTCCCTTGGAATTTTGTTTTAAATTCTCTTTGACCACCTCCTGGAATAGTCTCCACCCAAATAATCACTTCCTCCTTTATAGTGGGATCCACCATGAGGCCCCAGGCAGCTAGTCCTATGTCCAAGATACCCTGGCTATGTTGTTGTTCCAGAACCCACATAAGCAGTCAGATGAGGTTACCCAAACCCTTATGTTAGGTAGTCTTCCAAGCAGCAACACAATATCCAAAGTCACCTAACTTGATGATGACATGGAAATATGATTATCTGACACGAGATACAACAACCTTGGAAAGATATTATTACATTTTTTGATCATTTTTATTAAATTTCAAAGGGTCACTTGCTCAATATTTTTGTTTTTACTATTTAGGTTGTTTTACATTTATTAGGTTGTTGGGAAAAATACTGAGAGGGGGGGTAAATCAGTATTTACAATAATCACAATCTTTTACTTTTGTCTTACAGATTTCTATACGCAACTTTGATTAACCCAACTAGCGTATATACGTGGATACAATAACAGAAACTTGTGTATACTGAGATAAATTTATTGATACATGAACTTTTAGAAATATTCTTTAACCCAGCTTATTAGTTATGCATCATATAGTTAAGAAGTAAATCTGTGCAATAATAATAGAATAAATCATCACACAAGAGCATCACACATGAACACCAAGATTTAAGGTGGAAACCCAATTCGGGAGAAAACCACCACTGTTGTCATCTCTGTCTTCAATATTTATTATATGGAAAACTACTTTCAATATTGTACTGACACAGACTCATACCAGGACCTGCAGAAGGCTGCAACCTTCTGTCGTTCTCCAACTACTACTGGAAGGGAGCTCCAACCCCTTGATCTCGTTTACCTGCCATTACTGGAAGGGAGCTTCAACCCCTTGATCATAATACCAGCTTCTACTGGAAGGAATATTCTACTTCCACACTGAAGGCTTCAGCCCTCAAAACCACTGCAGACCACATTTCATCAATTTTCACACTGGATCCCATAGCTTCAACACAACTCATCATAAATATCATCAATAATAGACTTAACCCAAAATTCAATCTGAATAGTGAGATCACTATAACCAGAACACATTACTAACCTAGATTTCAGAATCTATATGAAGAATCAATCTCAACCCCGATCATTCATTATCTTAAAATACATACGCTACTTCACTTTAATAATCCTACGTGTGTACACGCTTTCCTTCACACCAACCTGCGTATAGATCTGAGAATACTGAATTTATAGAATATGATCAGTCTCAGAACTAGATCTAAGGCTCTCAGTCATATATCTTTTCAGTATTGCAGAACCCTTACTCAGTCAGTCATCATTAAGCATATTTACTCACTCATTGATCATATTTGTACATATTCAACTTAGCAGAATATACAATATTCAAGCAATCCAGATCTACATGAAGACTTCATTGACAGACAACAGAAATACATCAACAATAAACAGATAACCTCTGCAGTAAGCTTCAGGAAACCCCGACTTCCATACACGCTTTTTCTGATACAAAGCTGCGTATATACGCGCTTTCACCAAGACGAACTAGCGTATAGATCTGTAAATATTAATTTTTTAGAATGTTTCATATCTATAGACTTACCCAGATTTCTTCACTTCACTTCAGAAAACATGTGCCAAGTCACAAATCTAATCATCTCTTCAATATATCAAGTACATCGTCATTTCAGGTCTTGAGATCCTGATCCATCATTGTATCCAAGGGTGCATCATAGATTCAAGTCTACTAATAAAATAGAGTGCATCCCATGCAGATATACTTGGGACTGAAGTATTTAGTAACAGCCCTTACACATGCACACCCTTACACTTTGATCCTCTTCTCCTTATATATATTTAGCTTTTACCAATACCATGAGCCAAAACCACACAACTGTAGATGGTATTCTTGGACGAAATAAAATAGACGACAAATCGCTCAATACTGTGGGCTAATACCATCGTAATGCCCTCTGGTATCATAATTTTAGAGTGAAAAAGGCATACACGACTTTGCTTCTTTGTACTCGCATGTATACATGACTTCTCTTCATAATAACTGTGAATATACTAATTCTGGATGTATACCTAGGTTTCCTATATACCAAGTAGCATATGTATGTGGGTTACCTTCCGCAAACCTGTGTATACATTGTGACATATTATATTCATCATTTCTCTGATCCTAACCAGATTACCTTTCTCTGTCACTTCTGAACTGACACATATATACATTATTTGTACATATTTAACACATAGGCTTCTTATCAAAGGAAACTTATCAAGTAGGTTTCCATCAAGGACAACTTCATCAAGTAGGTTGCCATCAAGGACAACATATTGAATCATATTGCCAAAAATCTCCCCCTTTGGACTTGATGGCAACCATGATGGTGTTTGATCACCACAACAGCTAGATACATTAATCATAACCATTATTCAACCACCAAGATACTCTCCCCCTTTGAAATCAAGGGAAAAGGGCAGATCAATACCAAAACAAGGTTTCTCTTCCCTTGTAGAAAGAAGAGCTCTGTAGATCTGATGTGCATTGAAATTACCATGCTCCCCCTGAGTTCATGCCGAATCTTCAGACATATTTTTCAATGAAGTACATGACTCTATAACTCAACCAAGTATGACCTTTCCTATCACCAAGGACTCATACTTACATCAATGATCTAACCAAGTGGAATTACATATTTGACTCAACTACCCAACCAAGTGGGTTTACAAATTTAAACAAGTCCTTACATGACTGAATATAACAATTTTACATCACAGGTCTCAACATGACCTTTTCATCAAATAATAGATATGAATCTGTATAGCCATGACCAAAAGAATCTCAAATAAGAGATCATAACACAACAACCAATTAGAATGCCAACAATGCATCCTTTTCAATCAAGGCAGGTGCTCCCCCTAAACTTGTGCATCTTGAACACCTTCAACAACCAATTCATCAAAGCATCTTCATCAAGGAGATAAATATCAAAGAAAGGTACAGTAAGATGAATACTGGAACAATAATATATATTTACCCAACAACACCACAGACTGTAATAAAAACAGAGCTAGAGAAATTCAACAAAAACCATACGCGGTTTTATGCACAGAAACTCGCGTATAGACACGATTCACCTTTATGAAACCAGCGTACCGATTTTAATCTTCTGAAACTAAGCAGATTTGATAAGAGAGGTAGATACAACTCCTAACTTCTGTTTGAGATATTCAAATGCTTCCCTGGGAAAAGGTTTAGTAAATATATCTGCAACTTGTTCTTTGGAAGGAACATACTCCAATTTAACCTTTTTTTCAAGCACTTATTCACGTAGGAAGTGATACTTGATAGGAATGTGCTTGGTCTTCGAATGCATAACAAGATTTTTTGAGATACTAGTTGCTATAGGGTAATATTCTTGGGCGGTGGTTATTAGATATCCCTCTCAGGGATTTTCCGGTGCCCGAGGCAGACTGTCAGATTGGCTGTAAAGTTCTAAATATGTTGTATGCATGTTCATAATAATATATATAATCGAAAAAGTAAGATGGAAATATTACCTCTTTGTGGATAGCAGATACTATGGAGAACACCAAGCAACGAAGTAGAGATCCTTCTTCACCGACTCCAAATCCAGATCCTGCAATCAATCAAAGCACCCGCGTAATCTCTACAACAATATAGCTTCTTATCATTTAAACTAGCATATAAGAAACATAAAAAAATACAGATCTAAGCCATTCATATCATGCTACATAGACGATTGAACAACAATTGTGACACTGATGCATCGAATGGACAAAACAGATACAGTTCTACTAATTTATGAAAAGGAGGATTGCAACCGTTAGTTACACCAAGCCCTCCTCAATCTTCCAATTCCTCTCTCTCTTTCTCTATCTCCGAGTGTGATGATGCCCAAGGCATAAAGCTCTCAATGAACTTTGCCAATATTCAAGCCTCACACTGCAACAATTAAATTCTGCTCCACATATAATCAAACCTTCAAACTTAGACCAAGAGCCCACAACTCCAATTTATAGGAGATGGAGAGGACAAACCTTGCCAACTCTTTCAACCTGTTCAAATCAGGAAAGATCTAGATGTGTCCTCACTTTTCCTTTCTTTCACCTTCCATAGGAGTTCACTTATGTTTGGAAATGCCTAATAAAAGGTTTGTGCCATTTAGTTTCTATTTTGAACTTATTCCTTTTGAGAGAAAGCTGGAAATGCCAGTCAGTTTTCCGAAAGATATTTCCCTTTTCACACTCAAACACGGTTAATGTTTCCCCTTGGGCAAGATAGAGCATTACCCTAGGAATTAATGCTTCCTTTACATGGCTCAGGTGCGTTATAACTCTGCTTAGCTGTTTCTGGGGTGCGTTACCTTGGCAAAAATGGGTCTTGTTTAGGTCATTTTCTTCCTTCCATGTTACCTTCTCCTCTTACTTGATGAGGAGGTCATTTGTCCTGTAATAAATGCCCCCTAAAGTGTGAGGTTGAAGACGAAGATGATGGCAGAAATACTTTATAACAAGTGTAGTAGAATGAGAGGAATTGGAGGACTGAGGAAAACCTGAAACAACAACATATGTCAGAAAATATAGTATCTGTCTTGAGTCGGGCATTCCCATGCTTAGTAGCTAATCAATATGATTTCTCTAAAACAGAGATATGAACAGTGTGTCCACCGATAATCATAACGTGAAAGTTTCTGTCATAACTAGATCAAACTGATAAGCTGTCTCCAAAAAACAATATCGCAACTTGGGAGAGGAAACACAGCTATAATGGTGTAAACCTCAACAAAAGGTCTTGGTCTCCGCTTCACTAAAATGCATATTTCCGTACATGTGAATGAATGAGTTGTAGTTGAACATGTAGGAAATCGTCTGATTACCAGTAAATAGAAAAAAAATTTAACAGACGCGAGGGTGGCCACCGATAATGATGATGGTCCCCAAGATGCACAGTACAATCTAGCGAGTGTGAATAAAAGGAGTTGATGTCGAACACTCATAGAATATTTCGATCGAGAGCCAATAATGAGAACCCACAACCAAACAAAAGATGACATGTCACTGATGTCTGCAAGTATCTAGGTACTAACGTGTTTTTGGATCAACTTCCTAGATAAGATCTTGATGTCGATAAGAAGATATATGTCAAAAGGTAGGCACTGAGGCATCCTACATTAGTTGACACGAAACAGGAAAAGATAATTTTGTTTGATGGAAATAATCAAGATGAAATGGGAATAATTGACGACAAATAAGTTTTGGTATATGATGACTTTGGTTGATATAAGGAGCAGTAGATAGCAGGATCCTCTTGAACAATAGAAGGCACTCTAATAGGGTACTAGGCAGCTTAGGCTTGATGAACACCAATGAGTATTAAGATTCACCAATGCAGGAACACTAGTATTTGAAGGCTAAAATCATAGATGGTAGGCTTCGGATAAATGCGAAAGAGTTTTATGGGAAGTGCCATGTTCAAGATTTTGTGCTACCAAATCAACCTTTAAAATGTAGCAAAAGAAGTATCCATGTTGTCCAATTTTTTTCCCCATTTGATTAAGTTTAACGAGTCCATACGGGTAAATTCGGTGATTTTTTCATATTTAGAGAGTCTGAAAAACATCGTAAAAGACAAATCCAGGGGGTACCTTTGTCATGTTTGATAACTGGGCACGATGAAGGGAGAATAGTAAGCCCGAAACTGCTCATTTTCCGTGAGTTAGTCCATTGAATCTAGAAAAGGGCACTACAAGGAAAAGACCCTCTAGTGGAGGTTATAAAGGAGGTTTTTAGTGTTATAAAATTGGCCAAAATTGTAAAAAAAAAAATTTCTACAATATCCATTTATGGTTACAAAGATTTTGCTGGAGATTTTAATGGAAATTCAACACAACTAAAAAAAAATGGGCGGCCGGAGGTTATTACGGATGTTTTTCATCGATGCGCTACTCTGCATTTAACGCACCGGTGCGTACATGCCGACAGTGCCTCGGAGCTGTGTCAGTCCAATGCACTGGGACATTTAGGTGTAAAACCACACTAGGCGTAGTGTTGGTCATACAACGCACGGGGCCATTCTAATTGGTCTTGGGAGTTTTGCGGTGCCCATAGGTCGTATCAATGCACCAGTGTGCCATATCACAGAAAGGCACTGAGATTTATAATTGGTATCGGTATTTGTGCAGTGCCCATAGATTGTAAAAATGCATCGGTGCTTATAGATATGTAAATGCCCCGGTGTTCAGTATCACACAAATGCAACGATATTGATAACTAGTATCGGTATTTGTGCGGTGCCCATAGATCGTATAATGACACCAGTGCATATAGACACATAAATGCACCGGTGTACAGTTACTGACGCACATCGATTTTCATGTTGTATTTTTTAGAAACATCGACCTGTGAAAATCCAATTATTGTGATTGTTTTATATTCATTATTCATCAAAAGTCGACACATCTTATAACAATATTCATATGAATTAAATTTTTATTAGTGCATTTGAGAACGACAATGGAGAACACAATAGAATAAATTAAAAAATATTTTATGATTATATATATATATATATATATATATATATATATATATATATATGACAATCTTTATCATACAAAATGGGAAATTTATTGGTATCCCTTTATCTTTCAATTGGGACACTATGTCCATTACATTAAACAAAATGTCTGATTTCACATACATATATATTTCAAAAAATAAAATGCCTTGCTTTGATATCCAAACATAGTGATTATCATTCTTCGCTTGAACTGCTATCACTGCTAGAGCTACCTCCATAACATGGGTTATTTTCAGGAATGTTTTGTTCATGGCGTTGATTGTCTTCTTCTTCTTCACCTTCCATCTACAAACATAAAAATAAACTGAAATGAGTGTATATACATTGGTGAGAATAATTAAAATTGCAATATTAAATAATATACATCAATGTAAATCGAAAAGAAAAATGACATACCATAGCAACAATTGACTCATAAATTATACACATTCTTTCAAAACCATGTACCATGCCATCTTTCAAAATTTCATCTGTTGGCGTAGTTCCATACTTTGTTTCCTACAAGTTTTATACCCCATAACAAATCATATATTTAATCTAATAGATGTTTTTGTTCTATTAATTATAGATGGAGCTAGAAGTAAACCAAGATCGATAGATGCTTACAAATTCCACAATTAAATTTTGATATGCCAACATATACTCACAACCCATATTTAACCCAATTTCAATCAATTCGTCTGATGGTTCTTATTTGTATGTTAGCACCTGTTTGAAGACATTCAATGATGATTTTTGTAAAACAACTTAAAAAATACAAAAATGAAATCTAGTTAAGTTGTTATAAGGAAGTAACAATTACTAACAAACTTAGAGATCAACCATTTTCTTCCTTGTCGTCCTATTTTATGTGTTGAATGGGTTCCATTTTCATTTATTTTCTACAAGAAAATTCTTGAAAATTAATAGTTAATGCTAAATTGTTTATTTATTGTACCTAATGATCGAAGAATTCAATGATTACATATTACATTTGAAGCACGTTGTTGTTTTTTGAAAGAACGTCTATACATTCGTTCCACTAGATCCCTCAAAATTTTGTAAAAGTTTTTCCCCTTTTGTTAACTTCCAGCACCACTCCAGATGAGCTAAGGAGCAATTGATTTTCATTTGCACGTTCTATTTTTTTTTCTTTTCTTAGAACAAAATTCATTTTCTGAGTTGTTGGTCCCTGTACAACATTAAACAGATCTGAATTATTAGACCGTTTGACACATGTTATCTAATAATTTTAATTATATTATTAATGATAATTAGAAAAAGAAACTCATATTGGATCGATAGTATTTTTTCATTCACCTGATTCATCCTTTTGCAATTTTTCCATTAAATTGTTACGCTCTTCTGGTCTTAGATCAGAAATAATCATATCGAGCTTCATCATTTTGTGGATCTTCATGATACACAATAAACAATACATATTAATTAAACTTACATATAGTTCAAAAATAATATTTTTTATAAAGAATTTACAAAGAACTTGTCTTTTCTGCTTTTCTTGATGTGTTAACAGTATTTTTATTACTTGATCTCTTGTCAGACATTTATTTATCAATCTGAAACCTGTGCCATATCATTCATTAATATATTTATAAATAAATTATCAACTTTTCAGGTAGAAAATAAATCTCAAGGTACTAGTGCGCCTTTCACGAGGTCCGCACTGCCGCCAGTGTGTGGGGATATTAAAAATGCACCGCAAAACAGTATAATACACTGTATGGTGCATTGGGTATTGTAAACGCACCGCAAAAAATAGTGTAATAGACCTAACGGTGCGTGGGGTATTATAAACGCACCACAAAAACGGTGTAATACACTGTACGGTGCTTTCCTAGTTAAATGGAGCACCAATGCCCTATTTCAGATTTGGCACACAGATTTAGAAAAAAATTTCATTTTTTTTACTACAGTACTTTCGCGGTGCTCTGTATAATATAGAGCACCGGTGCGGTATAGTACGCAGGGCGCATCGATAAAGAAAAATACATTTTTTCAAAAATTCACGCAATGGCCGAATGGATTGGGATCTGACTATGCAAGTCAGCCCGTGGGTTGGAAGTCAATCTAAAATTTAAAAAAAAAACCGTAATTCTAAAATCACAGAAATAGGGAGAAGAAAGGGCAAAAAGAAAAAATTAAGGGTTTAGGGTAAAAATGGATAAAACTGCAGAAAAAAGTAAAAAACTGCAGAAAAAGGTAAAAAAAAATAATCAAATTTAATCACGAGATGATTTCAAATTCTATGATATAGGGTTTGAATCACTAGAGGTTTGGTTTTCGATTGTCTGAATACTTCTGTTCGAACGTATTTCGCTGCTCCATAGTGCCCTCCTACTCTCTTGCTCCAGGTTGTCTCCTGCAAATATCTGGCTCGGAATTTTAGCAAAAATAGTGAAATAATGAAAAGTGTTTAGTATTTAAAGAATTATTTTATGAAATTAGATTTTCGAAAATATTTTGCTGCCCATTTTTCAAATTGCCGTTTTTTTTTCACTTAAAGAAAATATAGTTGCGTTTTTTTTTATTTGTGTTTATTCGTTACCGGTGCGGAAGAGTTGTGATGCACCGTTGCATCTTATTTATACGACGCACCGGTGCATGTTAGGATGATAAGCACACCAGACTGTATAAACTTCTTTTTATTTTCTTTTTTTGTATGTAAAATCACAATAAAATAATGATAACTATAAAGTACATGAATTTATTTTCATTATTTTCTAAATTTTATTATGTTACAAAAATTCGTATTATTCTAGATTTGTTATTTTACAATTAAATGCAAATTTACAAATTTAAATATTTTAATAAAATCATTTCACATTAATACAATTAAAATTTTCTCATTAATAGAATTAAAATTTTACAAAAATTTTACATACAATTACAATTAAAAGTACAATAATTACAATTAGAATTAAAATTACAATTACAATTTTACATTAATTTCACATACATGAATTATGATTAGAATTACAATTACAATTTTAATTTTACATACAATTACATTTACAATTTTACATAGAATTACATTTACAATTACAATTACAATTTTACAAATATTTTACATACAATTCAATTAAAATTACAATTACAAATACAATTAGAATTTTAAAATTTTACATACAATTACGTTTACAATTTTACATAGAATTACATTTACATTTACAATTACAATTTTACAAATATTTTACATACAATTCAATTAAAATTACAATTACAAATACAATTACAATTTTAGAATTTTATATACAATTACATTTACAATTTTACATAGAATTACATTTACAATTACAATTACAATTTTATAAATATTTTACATACAATTCAATTAAAATCACAATTACAAATACAATTACAATTTTAGAATTTTACATACAATTACAATTTTACAATTTTTCATATATACAATTACAATAATTTTAGAATAAATTAAATATTACAATTATAATTAAAATTTTACATTCATAAATATTTTACATACAATTACAGTTTAAATTACAATAAGTAGAAATACAAATACAATTTTACAATTTTACATACAATTAAAATTACAATTACAATTACAATCACGACATAATATTTAATAAATATCATGGTCATTTAATATTAAATTAATTAATAAACATCATCATGATCATGATAACCATCATATAAACATCATATTCAAACATCATATTCGACTAATAAACACATTCAAACATCAAATTAACATTATATATTAAGATCATCACAACACAAACATCAAATATACATCTCAATATGTCAAATAATCATCCTATCACATATACACATCTATCTACAAGCTAAACATTAAGTGAACATATCTAACATGACCTAAAAATATGCGCCACATCATGATGATCACCAACATGAAAATTAAGAACAACTGCAACATGAACATAAAATACATGGACCATATATATATATATATATATATATAACTGAATAATGTTAAAAATATACAACTGTAATATAAATGTCATAGATCAGATGCTGATGGTAGTATAACAACGTCAATAGTAGTACTACAAGTGGATGCCTGCTCAGTAAAGGTAGGTGCAGCCTCGACAATTGATGGTTGAGCCTGCTCATGATCATGATCACTAGTACTAATGGATGCATCCGCTGGTGGTAGTCCAACATCAATATGAGCAGTAGTAGTGGAGGCCTGCTCAGTGAATAGTGCAGCCTCGGCGGTCGATGGTCTAGCCTGCTCATGATCATCATGACCAGTACTGATGGATGTAGTTGCAAGCTGCTAACTAGACGTGGACGATGGTCCAGCCTCATCTCCATGATGACTGTCAGATGCTGCCAGTGGAGCATCATACTCATCAGGCGCGCCTCGAGGTGAATGATCATGAGATGCATGTGATTCGCTGCTCGCGGACTCATGTCCATCATGTGTCGTGGCTCGACTACACCTATAGCTACGAACAGTCCTCCTGAGTCATGTAACAGCTGTCATAGCTCCTACGACATGCCGCATCAGGGCATACATGTCACGTAACATGCCTCTCCACATCTGTAATAGCCTATCATCAGCCTGTATGTCTCTGTAATGAGCGGGCCTGATGCCCACATCAACAATCAATGCACAGAGTTGGTTGGCCAACTCCATCCTATATCTGGTCTCAGGTCGACCACGCCTATCAAAAGGCGACACCGGTGCACCATGATGAGTAGGAGCATGCCTCTCTTCTGCACCAGCCTCATCGTCATCATCCATATCTTGATTTTCATCATCAGGATCCACACCTAGATCATGTGGTGGACCCGGCATCTCCTCGCCATCAAAAGAGCCAATGTCTGCAAAATATATACATGTACACAACAATAATTAGACAAGTTCATTACACAATTTAATAAAAACAAGTTAATTAAGAACATGTTAGAATAAATATAAATAAACAGTAATATTACCTCTATCATCTGGCGGCTCATCAGCTATGAAGTGGATATTGGGACACCCTCGCCAATCTAAGCCAACATAAGGACATGGGACCAAAATGAAGGGATGCAGCCTGTCAACACTGGCTAGTAAGTCCAGTGAATCATGTGATATCTTGGCTGGAAACAAAGTGTCTCCCCTCTTGGACATCATCTGCCCCCACATGTGCATCTGGGCCTCAAACATCGGCCTACGAGGTTGTCGAACAAAACTAGGTCTCATCTCTAGAAACCTCTCAGAAAATAAACAAAACAGCTCTGAAGAAAAAGGGAAGTTGACCCTCCCTTGTGCATGAGCACGACATCTATCTAAGGCCGTACAAAACTGCCGCAAAAAAATTTCCAGACCACCTAACAAGCCATGGCCGTTGTACTAAAGAATCAAAATAATATAAAAGCGAGCAACTAATGCGTTGCCCGTCACTGGTGTTGTGCGAAATGGTCGAAATGATAAGGGAGAGGTGTTGCATGTCCTGTCTACCAAAAGCACCTATATGTAACTGACCTCCAAGTACCTGTAACTCTGAAGGAGATAGTACATGTGCTCTAATGTATCTCTAGGAGTAAACTAACTATCTCCCTGCTACACAACTAGCTAGCACGTCTGGGAATGTGGGAAAATCCACCCCTCTCCTTGATAGTCCTGTAATAAAATAAATTTCCTCCTTAGTGGGTGTGTACCACTGGTTAGGACCAACCTAGAAATCCTGTCGGTGGGCATTCCACCTACGAATAAGATATCTCAAAAACACATTGTGCACCTTTAGGGAAGTAGCCTCCTCATAGAACTTGAGGAGGCCTACCTGCCTAAGGATCTCCTGGGTATATGCAGTAATAGGGCGAGGGTATGCATCTCTCTCCCTCTCTCGGGCCTCCCATTAGCGAATCATGTCATACTGTTCAGCTTGTTGTTGCTGTTGTTCCTCCTCTTCTCTCTGAATCATTGCCATATTAAATAATTTTTTTTTATTAAAATAGACATGTATTTAGGAATATACATATATATTGTTTTTTGAAAAAAAAACAAACAAACAAGTCAGTGCACCATAAAAATAATCACACACCGGTCGCGGTGCGTCTTAAGAATGTAGAGCACCCTTCCCAGTGCCCCTAATGAAATACAATGCACTGGCCTCGGTGCAGCTGTCTATTTTCCAAGCACCATTAACTTCATCACAGTTCAGAATAGCGATGCACTGACTAAAATATACGCCCCGACGCATATAGTCGTGTCAGCACACTAACTTCATGAAAATTACATAGCCAACGGTGTGGTCTTTTACCCGGCCACACCGTTGACCCTCTTGGAATCCAGAATGCGGTGCACTGACATACACCGGGGCGGATAATTCTGTCAACACACTGCACTGTGATTCTCGTGGTCAACGGTGCGCCTGGATAAATGAGCGCAACACCTTTTATTTTTTTATTTTTTTTATTTTAAAATTATTCGGGGCGCCTTTCGGTACCGCCCCGGAAACGGTGCAGATACCATTATCACCTTTGGCATTGCGACCTGTAAATTTTACAGGCAGCATCGCTATCCGGTGTGAGCCGAATAGCTCCGACGCACCATGCGACATTTTTTTTTTTTTAATGGTTATTTTTAAGGTTATTTCAATTTCTAATCCGCTAAATGGCTTAATTATGGAAAAACTAGAAAAATACCTGTACATTTCACTGTCGAGGAGGCATATTGGTTGTAAACTTTGCAAAAGAAAATTTTCCCACCGTTTTTCAAAATGCAAACTAGAGATTGTTGGCCAATGCAGAGCAGCAGCGTGTGCAATGGGTGCAATGAGAGCACTGATGTCAGGGCGGCTTAGACAACGGGAAATGGCACTGGTGCTTGAGAGCTCTGGAGCACTAAGGTAAGTGAAAAATGAAGTTTTTTGGCCACAATTTTTTTTATTATTCGACCCTGTTCCGGTGTGCGGGGTTTTATAGGTGCACCAGTACGTTTACCTACAACCGTACCGGGATGTGTCAAATTTGGCACGTTGTTTATAATTCACAGTGGTGGTTCCCTAACACCGCACTGGGATCTTTCAGTTTTGGCGCGAAATTTTGATGATGCACCGGGGAGGAAAATCCGTAAAGCACCAATGGGGAATAGTCATAAAGCACTGATTTTTTTACCTTAATTTTTTTTTTATGTAACGCTATTCTGGTGCGTGCAGTTTATTGGCGCACCGATGCTCTTGGATAAGAACGCAACGGTGCGTTTCTGTTTTGGCGCGGTGTTTTATGATGCACTGGCATGGAAGAGTGTTGAAGCACCGATGCGTTACAGTAATAGGAGGCCCCGGATGTGTGTGTACATCGTGCAAGCTGTCAGGTCTACCAATGTCTTGTGCACACTGGTGCGTTCTATTCTAGGGAACGCACCGATAATTGAGAGCTAAGAAGCATTGGAAACTTGAAAAATCCAGCTTATTTTGCCGTAATTTTTTTTAGTTTAACCCTTTATTAGTGCACGTTTTTTATAGGCGCACTGGTTCTGTTTCTTACAAACGCACCGGTCAGTTTGTGTTTTGGCACGATGTATTATGATGCACCGATGTAGTTTCTTTCTACCGCACCGGGTGGTTTCGATTTTGGTGCGGTGTTTTATAATGCACCGACATGAAATATCTGTGACGCACCAGTGCTATAGAATAATAAGACGTACTGGGCGGGTCTGTACGGAGTGCATGGTGTCCGGTGTGCCAATGTTTTGGTCTGCATCGGTGCTTTCTCGGTTCGAGAGCACTGGGGCGACATGTAATGATAAGCGCACTAAGAGGAAACCATCCACAAAACCCTCCGCCCGCCAACCTCCTCTAGTAACCTCTGCTAGAAATGGATGTATGGGGTATTTTTCTGTGGGGTTCCTCAAAAACATCCACTAGAGGGTCTTTTCCTTGTAGTGGTGATAAATCTATGTTCGATGGACATCTACCTCATTTTCTTATGAGTACGAGGAGAGGAAGTAAACTCAATTTTCTTATGAAATTTTAACGAGTCCAACAAATAAAAACTCAATGCTCTTCGTGAATTTTCAACGAGTCCTACGAAGAAAAACTTGGTTACTTTTTCTATTTAATGAGATTTGAAAAAGATGAAAAGAATGGCTCATATTTATTTGTCTTGGTAGTTTAATGAGCCCAACGAAGGCAACTCAGGGTTTTTTCAGTTTTACAAGCTAGAAAAAGTCCCTAAAAACAAATCTCGTTGCTTCGTCATGTAATTTTAACGAGCCTAAAGAAGAGGACTCGAGGTTTTTCGAATTAACGAGAAAAAAAATACCATAAAAAGAATGCTCGAAGCTTCTTCATATAAGTTTAACGAGCCCAAAGAAGAGAACTCGAGGTTTTTCGGATTAATGAGAGAGAAAAATAACATAAAAAGAATGCTCAGAGCTTCTTCATGTAAGTTTAACGAGCCCGAAGAAGAGAACTCGAGGTTTTTCGGATTAACGAGAGAGAAAAATACCATAAAAAGAATGCTCGAAATTTCTTGATCTCTTTCTCATCAATAGAAGGATCTATGTTGGAATTTTCTCGTAAGAGCCAGCAAAAACATCGTGGAATTCCTTAAAAAAGGATGTGAAGCGTGAAATTTCCTCGGGATTTCAATCGGCTCCAATCTGAAGGTTTTCCACGATACCTGTTTTGACCGAGATATCGATGAGCATGGTGCTGGAAAGATTTCCCATGTTCTTGTTGTGGCCAGCAACAATCCCCCTTCTTATTTAGTATTTTCACTACTACTAAATAAGTGGGGACCCTTAGTCAGAAAATTTAAAAAATCGATTAGTGCTTGTATTTCCTTTTTCAATAAAACTTACTATCATAAACTTAGGAGAATACCCCTTGAAAAATCTAAAAAGGCTTAAGTTTTATGATAAGGTAGGATAAAATCATTCCTTAAGAAATATCGCATCGCAAAAAGGTAATGGATGCCTCCTTACAGGCGGAATTCTAAGATTGCGAGATCGCGCGAAACTACGCACTAAAAACATTCATCACATCGCATGCCTCAAATATCACTTATGCTGAAAAACCTCAAACCGACGATATGCGATGGCACATATCGCAAATCGCATTTCACAGAAAACACATTAACGGATGATTGTCATATGCTACACTCCAGCAATTTTGTGATATTGCGATATTGCTATATTTCGATTCTGCGATTTTGCGATTTTGCGATTCAATGAGATTGCGATCTGCGATATTGCGAAGCAAATCGTAGATCGCCTTATTGTAGATCTTTAGGGCTCGTTGTATGAAATTTTTTTTTCCATAAACTGAGACCTGGTTATGCACTTTAATGTTAATCAATGAGTTAGTTTCCAATCATTAATGAAATATGGTTTTGTTCTGATCGAAGAGCCATTTCACGTAAGGTGGTACATTTTATATGTCTTCGGCATTTAAAGCTTTCCCGTCACCTTTTTCTTATCATTATTCTCACCTCATTTTTAAACTGCAGGAATGAAGAACAAAAACTATGCAAAGCAGTATTCATAATATTATGGGAAAGAAAGGAAAAGCTCCAAGTTTTGAAGACAAAGAAATGATGCCCTTGTATATAGACACCGCCTGTAATAAAGATGCTGGTATTACTACTTGGGAAGGCATGTATAGTCTACTTGACGAAGAGAATCCCAAAATAATGGAGATTACAGCTACTGCAGGCTCACATGGGTCTTCTAAGGCGTCTATTACAGAGCTAGCTTGCTCGTTCTTGCACCGGATAGCAGCAAGGCCCGAAATTCTTCCATAGACGGACATGATTAAATGGGTACTGGACAGCGCTGACATCACAAACACACAATTTAAGACTCAGGGTCAAGGACTCATTGGCTCATTCACTCCACAATATTTGAGACTCATGTATCATTTACCAGAGGCACAGGCGACTTATAACAAATAGTTCATGGAGAAGTTTGCTAAAGAAAAAGAAGCAGCCACAACAGCAAACAGTGTTATTGACTGCATAAATGAAAATTTTCACAGGGAAAATCTGATCTCAGAAACCACTCCAGGGTATCTACCGAAAGTACAGCAACTACAGACAGGCTGGAGACAGAAGGCTCAAGAAAAGGCAGAATCAATCAAAATATTAACTAAATTGAATTGGGATTCTTACTGGGCGTATTTGGTAAAATCACACAGCAAGTGCATGACTCTCAAATGTATCATCAATTCTGCCGAGAATATGGCACCAACTCTTGCTGATTCCATTTTCACAGGACAGTTAAAGTCAGAAGTCGGCCAACTGACTCTTCTCAAAAAAATGCTGAACGCTTGCGATTTCAAGGAACAGATACACAAATAGTTAATTGTTAGTTTTAATTTTAGATTCAGTGTTAGTATTAATTTTTCTTTATTTTTTCCTAAAATGAGGATGGTCATTTAAACCATATCCTACATTTTGTAATAAATTATTTTTAGATTTAATTAGTAGTATTTAAACCCTTGTCATGCATTTAGAGAAAGGTCCTGAAATTTGTCAAAAACTTGTCCTCAGAACATGCACTTTTGTACCCTCCAAGGAGGTTTTGATGAATGAATGGAACAGGATTTATTGATATCTGCATTTAATATCTACTACTGATGTTGCACTTTTTTACTCTTAGTGGATGTTGGATTAAGAAGAGATAAATCATTATTGCTTGAAGCTCATGAGTAGAACTAGTTATAAATGGTACTTTTATCTCTTAACTATTTCTGCCTTTGTGTTAAAGTGATATTCATGTTCAGTTGTTTATATATTGATGCGTGAATGCTTGAGTTATCATTTGGCACTTCTGTACGGTGATAGCTATTTATTTATGCTTAATATATGAGTAGCTTATTATGCGATATGTTTTTCACAACTGTTTCGTCTAACTTTTTATACGAAGTGGTTTATCTCTATTGAATTCTTTTCTTATAACATTTGAATGATATTTATTACCAATTGTTATTTGAAATAATTTTAGATTGCATAACGGAAAGATTACATCCCGGGTTAGTGTAGAATTAGATATTTCTGTTTATTAGAATACAATTGCATGTTATTAGATTAGAGTTAGAATAAAAGCATTTCACTTGGGAACTTTTAGAAAGGAAATATCAATTCTCAAAACACACACACACATATTGGGAAGCTAGTCCCATATCCCCAGTCAGACCCACTATACCAAACGGAAAAGGAGCTGCTAACCAAGGTCCGGACCGGGTGGGTATCCCCCTTGTTGTAGACCCGATTTTCGGGGCTTCAACATATTTGGCGCGAGAAGGAGGGCCTCTAACTGTGAATGGAAAGTAAGTCAAAATCTAAATACCATTTTGAGAGTAAATCACCCTCACCATCTCCCTCGACTTCCCCATCGCCCTTAGAATCTTTAAATCTAGAGACAGAAGTCGAAAGAACAACAACCACTGCCACAAACCCTGACATTTCAGAAGAATCTGCTATTGAACCTCCTGAAGTTGAATCTTTGATCCATAAACTTCAGCAATTTTCAATATCACCTCAAAGATCTGATAAATCTCATGGTAGCATGACTTCGTAATATAACCCTGCTCATCCTCTCACAAGATTAAAGAGTGAAAAGTTTGGTGTTCAGCCAACCGAGTTACCTCTACCTACAAGGAAGAGAGAAAGGAAATCACCTAAAGGGTCTGATAGCGAGACTCTTTCATCATCATCATCCATCTCAACCTCTTCATCGCGAAGTCAACCGTCCACCCCTCCACTTCAGATTATTGTCTGTCAGTCCATTGGAACTTCCACATCTCCTTCTCAAACATCTGGAATCATAATATCCTCATCTTACCAACTGCAGGGATCATCTTCTGCGCTTTCCTCTGTTGGTATTTCAACGATGGTCCAATCTCCATGGAATAACCCAGGGGCAGTCTTAATGCCTACTCCCTTGAGTCAAATACCAGCACATCCTGAAAAAATGGCTGCCTAAGTTTAATCCTGAAGCAGGCATGCTAGCGAAAGAACATATAAATAACTTTATGTTGTCCATAAATCTCAATGGAGTTACCAATGAAGACGCTGTCGTCCAACTTTTTCCCTATACTTTATAAGGAGCATCCGGATCATGGTATTTCTCATTACCGTCTGGATCTATCACTAGTTGGGATATCTTCCAAGATCAATTTTTGACTAAGTTCAGTGATGACAGGTCTATAGTGACACTGATCAATGACCTGTCTAACCTTAGGGCCGAGTCAAAAGAACCTATCAAAGATTTCAATTCACGTTTCAATAAACTGTTAAATAAAATTCCTACTGCTTCCAAGCCTAGCAAAGAAGTGCGAAGTGAATGGTACATCTCTTCTTTACCATCAAACATAGCAATCTTCGTTGATAGGACTAAAAAAACAACTTTAGCTGATAATATCAAGGAAGCAATAGCGGTAGAGAAACATATCATAGCCCTAGAAAAGAAAAAAGCGATAGAGGAACGAAAATCCAGGAAGGTTACTTTTAAGGAAGACCCCAAGAAAAAAAAATCGAAAGATCCATTCGATTTAGAAGGATTGCAGAAAGTTCTGAAAACCATGTCCAAAGAAATGGTTGACATTAAGGAACAAGTGGCAGAAACATCTTCTAAAAAGCCATACAAGCCTTATAGAAGAAACCCTTCGACCGATTCAAAGCCGCCAAATGCTATCACAAGTGTTGAATCAAAAGAAGAAGAAGAGGAGATTGCTATTGAAGAAACCACAGATGAAGAAGAAGTTGTAGAGGTACATGGTATGTGGGATTTTATCCTCCTAGATGAAGAAGATCAAGAGGCATCCCCGGTTAACACTTGAAGTAGAAATCAACTTGATCCTCCTCAACCTACTCCTAAGCCAAAGAGCGCAAGCTCAATGAATAAGGATAAAGTCGTAGCCAAGAAAACGACATCTAAAGCGACTCAAACCAGCCCAGTCCAAACAGATTCATCAACTCCATAAAAAATGCTGATCGTTTCGGATGAAATGGAGTATAATATCATAGAAGACATGAAGAAGACTAGGGCTAACATCACTTTTTATGAATTGAGCAAGTTAAAACACCAGAAAAAGGTACTTTTGAAAGAATTACATGTTGTACCAGAAAAAATTATGCCCGCCACTGTAATCTCTCAAGCTTCCCATGAAATGGGAAGACCTCCAACTAATGTGATTAATAAAGTTGATCCAAATGATATCGCTTTAATTGGAGGAAGGTAGAGATCTCATACTCCCCCATTTATTCTTACTTATGAAGTTTTCAATAAAAATTTGCATAATTTCTTAGTGGATTCTGGAGATTCATCTAATATTTTACGAAAATCAATATGTGCAAAGTTGAAAGTTCAACCGCAAAAATCTGTTGTGCGCATAGTTCAGCTAGATCAATCGCAAGTTGAAGTGATCGGCGAATTAAATCAGGTTACCATAAGGCTGTCATCCAATCCAAAGGTATGTCAATTTATCGACATTTTAGTTGCAGATATTCTAGAATTTTATGGCTTAATTCTTAGCAGAGATTGGTCAGAAAAACTTCATGGATACTTTGCAACTGATTGGTCTCACATGTGGCTCCCTTACAATGGTAAACCAAATCAAATAAAGGTTGAGCAAGAATCAGAAATACATAGTAACAGAACTGGAAGGAGAACCGGTAGCATACAACAATAATATCATTGGCAACTACTCAGTTGATTCTTTCTTAGGAAATTTTAATGCTCATACTTCACCTTACTTAGAACATTATGTTTTATCTCAAGTAGAATTTTTTTCTCAAACAGATAGTTCTAAATTTATTTATTTTATAGATGCTCCTGTAAATAAATCTTTATTTTGGAAGTTATTTTTTGACGGTTCTAAGTCTAATGAAGGAGCAGGAGCATGATGCGTGTTGATTAGTCCAGAGGGAAACAAAACTATGCTAACTTGTAGACTCGAGTTCGATTGCACCAATAATACTGCAGAATACGAAGCTTTAGTCCAAGGATTATACAAAGCAATCGGATTAGACATCAAATATCTACAATTTTTTGGAGATTCTGAAATTGTAATCAGACAGGTACGTAATGCTATACATTGTTTATCAGGTCATTTAAAGCATTACCAATATTTAGTTCAAGATCTGACTGAACACTTTATAGAATTCAATATTTCATCAATCCCCAAACTCCAAAATGCTAGTGCAGACCTCCTATCTAATGTAGCTTCCAAGCTCATTCCTTCAGAAAACTATAGCCCTGATCGATTTTCAATTGAATTAATATTTAGACCCTCGATTCCTAATAACATTACCAATTGGAGAATTTTCAACAATGATCCTCATATTGTAAGCTTCCTCACATCTGAAGGATCTTACACCAATTAGATAATCGATGAGGACCAACATGATAGACAATTGCAACAAGATAGCACTAATAATGCTATGTCAAAGTCAGTAGTCAAGTTAGAAGACCTTTATGATTTGAAAGATCGATTCAAAAGATCTACCAATTCAAAACTGCAAAGTTCAACTTTGAACTATGTTTTAATAAATCTAGGAACTGATACCAAATCGCAGAATATCAACCTAGGTCATGGCCTAGCTCCTAAAGAAAAATTAGCATATGTTCGTCTTTTGAAACAATACAAAAGTGTCTTTTCTTGGAACTATGATGAAATCAAAACTTATGACACTTCTATCATCCAACATACTATCCCAATGATAAACGATGAAAAACCTGTCCAGCAAAAGCTGAGAAAGATCCATCCCAATTTAGAAAACCAGATCAAATCTGAACTCAATAAGTTATTGAAAGCCAAAATCATTTTTCCCGTTTGAAATTCTAAATGGGTTTCCAATATGGTTCTCGTTATAAAGAAGAACGAAGGCATTAGAATTTTCATTGACTTTCGAAATCTTAACAAAGCTTGCCAAAAAGATAATTTTCCTTTGCCTCCCATGGAGCAAATACTGTAGGCAGTCGCAGGATCAGAGTTAATGTCCTTCTTAGATGGTTTCTCTGGTTACAACTAAGTGTTGGTCCATCCCGACGATCAATTGAAAACCATATTCAGAACTAAATGGGGCAGTTACGCATATCAAAAGATGCCCTTTGTTCTGATCAACGCTGGTGCCACATTTCAGAGAACCATGGACATCGCATTCAAGGGATTAGTTAACAAATCAGTGGTAATTTACTTGGATGATATAACTGTATATTCCAAGAAACGAGGCAATCATCCTAGAGATTTAAAACAGATCTTCCAACGTTGTCAAAGGTATGGAATTTCACTTAACTCGAAAAAATCCTTTTTTGCATTAAGTGAAGGAAAACTTCTTGGATTCATAGTATCAAAATCTAGAATTCATATTGATCCTGACAGAATCAAGGAGATTTCCGAAATACCCCTACCTCACAACAAGAAAGCTATGCAATCTTTCCTTGGCCAGATTAATTTTGTAAAGAGATTTGTGCTAGATTTTTCAATAATTGTATCTCCTTTACAAGAAATGATTAAAAAGAACTCAAAGTTCAAATGGGGCAAAGACAAATATGAGGCATTCAATCTGATCAAACAAGCAATTGTTAACACTCCATATTTAGAAACTCCAAATTTTTCCGATCCTTTTATTTTATATACATTTTCCTATGATAGATCATATGCTGCGATACTCACTCAAGCAAATCAGGACAAGGCAGAAGCCCCAATTTCTTTTTTCAGTTCAAATTTACAGGGGACTGAGTTAAATTATTCAGATGTAGAGAAACAAGCTTATGCTATTTTCAAAGCAATTAAATATTTCAGACCCTTTCTACTTAAAACCCATACAAAAATCATAGTACCGTTTCCAGCAGTAAGAAATCTCCTAGTACAGAAATATGTGGGTGAGAAAAGAGCCAATTGGGTTACTGCCTTACAAGAATATGACGTAGAAATCAAACCAGCGGGTATTGTAAAAGGTCAAGGCTTTTGCAAAATGCTAGCTGGAGCATCGCTTATTTCCGAAATACCATCTACAGAGATACAAATGTACGAGGTAAGCCTAAACGATGTTGAATCATTATACGTTGATATCATATTTTATCTAAAGAATGGATATGCTCCTTCAAATCTCGATTACACCAAGAAAAGAGCTCTAAGGTTGAAGGCTAAACAATATCAACTCGTGAATGATGTTATTTTTAGAATGAATTATGATTATGTTCTCCTTAGATATCTTGAGAAATCTGAAGCTGAAAAAGTCTTGCAGGAACTCCACGATGGGCCAGTAGGCGGACATTATGCTGGAGACGCTACTGCACATAAAATCCTCCGCGCAGGCTATTACTGGCCCACACTATTCAAAGACTCACATAACTACGTAAGGAAATGTCAATTTTTTCAAACCGCTGCTAGGAGACAAAAGAAACCATCATTGCCGCTGCAACTAGTCAACATTGAGCAGCCTTTTGATCAATGGGGATTGTACATAATAGGTGAGATCGTTCCTCACTCTTCTAAACAACATAGTTATATCCTTACAACAACAAATTATTTTACTAAATGATTAGAAGCAGTTCTTCTCAAGACGGCTAATGCTGAGCATATCATCGAGTTCATAGATCAGTTCATAATCACTAGGTTTGGTTTACCTTCTGCTTTAATGTTTGATAATGCATCTTATTTTTATGGTAGTGCTATGAATGAATTTGCACTCAAAATAGGTTTCAAACTTAAATACTCTGCCAATTATTACCCACAGGGGAATGGGTTAGCTGAATCTACAAATAAAAACTTAATCAAAATCATTAAGCGAACCATTGATCAAAATCACAAAAATTGACATAAGTCTTTAATATATGCTTTATGGGCAGATTGAATAATGCAGAAAGCCTCCACTGTCACTTCTCCCTTTAATTTAGTTTATGGGAAAGAAGTGGTTCTTCCAACTCATCTAGCAATTCCCTCTTTGGCCTTAGTTCAATATATTGATGAAGCACCAACTTCTTCCTTACAACTAAGGCAGCTGGAAATAATTAAGCTAGAAGAGCAATGAGAACAAGCAAAAATAACTCATGCTCATCACTAGGCATTAGTAAAAGCTTCTTCTGATTCAAACACGATTCAAACATGATATCCAGAAAGGACTTTCAGATGGGAGATCTAGTTTTAAAATGGGACAAGGCTCATGAGGAAAAAGGGAAACATACGAAATTTCAACGAATGTGGCTTGGCCCTTTCCAAATCGCAGAAGTCATAGGTCCATCTACTTTTATGTTACAGGATTTAACTGGAAAAAGAGAGTCTTTACCTGTTAACGAACAGATCCTCAAAAAATATTTTCCATAGGAGATCATTCTTCTATTTTGTAGATTAGTTTTCTTTATTTTCACAATAAAACCAGTTGTAAATGGTTACGTTTGGAATTCACGAAAAAGGCACAAATTCTCTTTTTGATTTTGTTTTTTCACTTGTATAAATAGAATTCTTCTAGAAACTTGATAATTATTATTGAAATATACAGTTAAAGGCTCTAAGCCTAGAAATGATACTAGTTTCAACCTTGTAAATTTTGATAAAAATCGACCTTTAGTGGGAAATTGTTTTATATCAGTCCAATAAAAGGTATCAATAACAAAACAAAGATTCTTTGTAGAAAATCTCTTTCCAAAAAACTCTACCATTGTCATCCAGAGCTATCTTAAGGAAACAATGACTTCCTCCCCACCTAAGAAATTACAACGTTCAAGGAATAATCCAATGATACACTTTAACTTAAAGAGTAAGAGGTCTCATCACGAGCCAAATTATCATGATCATAGATATTATAGCTTGCTGACTTTGCCAATACTGCATACCACAATAGGGAAATGACTCAAGATTGTTGCAATCAAAAGACAAGGGGTCTCATCACGAGCCAGCTTGTTCAGCAAAGTTATAAATCAAGTGAATGGCACTGTCATAAATTGGCTACCAAACCAAGACATTGTTCTTTAAGGGTAAAAAGAAAATGAAAGCGATAAGTGTGGATATGGATTTCTCTTTGAAAATTGTATATTTCTCTAAGTAGGATACAGGATCATTGTTGGGTAACAGGTAACCCTGTCGAGGCTATAAACGCCTGCTGGCAGCAGAGGCTCTACCTACGACAAATGAGCATATTTAAAACTGATTTACAGAGAAGCCTTTATTTTTATCTTTATAAACCAAGTAGTGACTGATGTAGATACAAGGAATAGCTTGAGGAAGTAAACAATCAAAGTTAAATATAGAAGAAACGAAATATCATTGACAGATAAAAGCATGATGTACTTTGTCTTTCTATAATAAAGTTTGATTTTCTGAAAAGAAAAAAAAAATTGGAAGTTTAGAAAATTCAAAAGAAAAGCAGAGATAACTGGTTCTTCCAAGTGAATCGCCAATTGTTGTGGCCAGCAACAACCCCCTTCTTATTTAGTATTTTCACTACTACTACATAAGTGGGGACCCTTAGTCAGAAAATTTAAAAAATCGATTAGTGCTTGTATTTCCTTTTTCAATAAAACTTACTATCATAAACTTAGGAGAATACCCCTTGAAAAATCTAAAAAGGCTTAAGTTTTATGATAAGGTGGGATAAAATAATTCCTTAAGAAATATCGCATTGCAAAAAGGTAATGGATACCTCCTTACAAGCGGAATTCTAAGATTGCGAGATCGCGATGCGAAACTACGCACTAAAAACATTCATCACATCGCATGCCTCAAATATCACTTATGCTGAAAAACCTCAAACCGCCGATATGCGATGGCACATATCGCAAATCGAATTTCGCAGAAAACACATTAATGGATGATTGTCATATGCTACGCTCCAGCGATTTTATGATATTACGATATTGCTATATTGCGATTCTGCGATATTGCAGTATTGCGATTTTGCGATTCCATGAGATTGCGATCAGCGATATTGCGAAGCAAATCGCAGATCACCTTATCGCAGATCATTAGGGCTCATTGTACAATTTTTTTTTTCCATAAACCTAGACCTGGTTATGCGCTTTAATGTTAATCAATGAGTTAGTTGCCAATCAATAATGAAATATGATTTTGTTCTGATCAAAGAGCCATTTCACGTAAGGTGGTAAATTTTATATGTCTTCGCCATTTAAATCTTTCCCATCACCTTTTTCTTATCATTATTCTCACCTCATTTGTAAACTGCAGGAACGAAGAACAGAAAACTATGCAAAGCATATTCAGGATATTATGGGAAATAAAGGCAAAGCTCCGAGTTCTGAAGACAAAGAAATGACACCCTTGTATACAGACACCGCCTGTAATAAAGATGTTGGTATTACTACTTGGGAAGGCATGTACAGTCTACTTGAGGAAGAGAATCCCAAAATAATGGAGGTTACGTCTACTTTAAGCTCACATGGGTCTTCTGAGGCGTCTATTATAGAGCTAGCTTGCTCGTTCTTGCACCGGATAGCAGCAAGGCCCAGAATTATTCCATACACGAACATGGTTAATTGGGTATTGGACAGCACTGACATCACAAATAGACAATTTAAGACTCAGGGTCAAGGACTCATTGGCTCATTCACTCCACAAGATTTGAGACTCATGTATCATTTACTAGAGCCACACGCGACTTATAACAAACAGTTCATGGAGAAGTTTGCTAAAGAAAAAGAAGCAGCCACAGCAGCAAACAATATTATTGACTACATAAATGAAAATTTGCACAGGGAAAATATGATCTCAGAAACCACTCCAGGGTATCTACCGAAAGTACAGCAACTACAGATAGGCTGGAGACAAAAGGCTCTAGAAAAGGCATAATCAATCAAAAGATTAACTAAATTGAATTGGGATTCTTACTGGGCGTATTTGGTAAATCCACACAGCCAGTGCATGACTCTCAAATGTATCATCAATTCTGCTGAGAAGATGGCGCCAACTCTTTCCGATTCCATTTTCACATGACAGTTAAAGTCAGAATTCGGCCAGCCGACTCTTCTCAAACAAATGCTGAACGCTTGCGATTTCAAGGAACAGATACACAAATAGTTAATTATTAGTTTTAATTTTAGATTCAGTGTTAGTATTAATTTTTCTTTATTTTTGCCTGAAATTAGGATGGCATTTAAACCGTGTCCTACATTTTTGTAATAAATTATTTTTAGATTTAATTAGTAGTATTTAAACCCTTCTCATGCATTTAGAGAAAGGTCCTAAAATTTGTCAAAAACTTGTCCTCGGAACATGCACTTTTGTACCCTCCGAGGAGGTTTTGATGAATGAATGGAACATGATTTATTGATATCTACATTTAATATCTATTACTGATGTTGCACTTTTGTACTCTTAGTGGATGTTGGATTAAGAAGAGATAAATCATTATTGCTTGAAGCTCATGAGTAGAACTAGTTATAAATGGTACTTTTATCTCTTAACTATTTCTGCCTTTGTGTTAAAGTGATATTCATGTTCAGTTGTTTATATATTGATGCGTGAATGCTTGAGTTATCATTTGGCACTTCTGTACGGTGATAGCTATTTATTTATGCTTAATATATGAGCAGATTATTATGCAATATGTTTTTCACAACTATTTCATCTAACTTTTTATACGAAGTGGTTTATCTCTATTGAATTATTTTCTTATAACAGTTGAATGATCTTTATTACCAATTTTTATTTGAAATCATTTTAGATCGCATAAGGGAAAGATTACATCCCGGGTTAGTGTAGAATTAGATATTTCTATTTATTAGAATACAATTGCCTATTATTAGATTAGAGTTAGAATAAAAGCATTTCACTTAGGAAATTTTAGAATGGAAATATCAATTCTCAACACACACACACACACATTGGGAAGCTGGTTCCATGTCCCCAGTTGGACCCACTATACCAAATGGAAAAGGAACTGCTAACCAACGTCTAGACCGGGTGGGTATCCCCCTTATTGTAGACCCCATTTTCAGGGCTTCAACAGTTCCCTTCCGAGTTGATAGTTTGAATAGTCGTGTAAGCGGAGGAAATGATCTCAGGTGGGTCAAAATATTGGATTTGACTAGTGATCGCGTCCGAATTGAACATCGAAGTGTGATGATGGAACTCTTCCCAAGGCCTTTCTTCTAGAGACATGATCTCTCGAATAGCTTCGTCCATAGGCAGGACTTTATTGAGGAGATTGCTAGAATGAAATGCGATGGGAGGGAGGGTGGTATCATTGGTCGAAACCAAAGCAGTGGCGGGTTCAGATGCTATTTGGATGGCTTGATAAGCCAACTCTCTCGGTGATAGTGGCATCTGATCTCCGTAGGAATCAATTTCTGAAGGCACCAGTAGGATCCATGGATCGATAGAGCCATCCAAAGTGGTGGATATCATTGCAATTGTATGCAGAACCTCAAGCGGCGAGAGACAAAAAAAATCCATCAGGTAAGATTCCTTCAGAAGACCGGTACCAATACTAACGTATGAGTTAGGAATGCCTCCTACTAGGGGTACAATGCTACTTGGTAAATTGGAATAATCGGGGGTGAAAAAGGATAACTGATCCACTGTGACTATTCTCCCATCCAATGGAAAGAGGATGAGTCGGAAGACGGAAGAAACAATGGCAGTCATTGCATAAGACCAGCTGTGACCCAGTAATAGATTATAGTCGAGATGGTGATCGACAAATTCTATGTCCACCGTTATTGTTTTCCAATTAAGTGAAATGGGAAAGCTAGCAAGGTAGCCTTTTGGGAGGAAAGTGTGGCCATCGAAAGTTTTAAGGGAATTTGACGGTGGAGACAAAGTAGCAGAACCCAAAGCGAGCCAACAAGTAGTTGAAATAATGCAGGTCGAAGCACCTTCGTCTATGACAGTGCGATGGATTGGTCTCCCTTTCGACACAACCTCCACCTGGAATGCAAGTTGTTGTGAGAGGCGAGGTTTATATTTCTCCATGTCAAAGATGGCTAGTGTAGAATCTTGGGGGTCGATTCCATCAATGGATGAAAGCAAAGCTTTTTTTTGCACTGCATAAGTTTTCAATACTTCGAGAGCAGACATAGCTGATGGTGCTTGCACCAAATCTTCTACAATGTTGTACTTTTGGGCAGCACGTGCAGAGGTGTTATGAGTCATGCGTCGAAGTGTCCCTTTGGGGGGACGAATTGTAGGGTCAGTGGCAGGCCTTTTGATATGAAAATCATTGGGATGCAGTGGATTCAAACTGGTACCATGTTCCTGAGCATCAATGACATGATTTCCATAGAGTTTGGCTCGTGTTTGGAGTTCAACACTTTCTATGCCACAAATGGCGGATGATCCTTCACCGGAAGGATGTGTACCACCGTTGGCCCTTTGTGGGGGTTGTGGTGGGTTTGCAACCATGTGTTGTTGTTTCTGCTGTGGATTAGTGAAGAGATTATGAAGAGCGATAGGTGTCCTCCTAGAGTCCTTGTTTGTGATAAAATATTTGCATTCCTACTACCGAGGACATTTGTATTTCAAGTGGTCCTCCACATAGATTCTGCAAGGAAACTTCATGGGTTTCTCCTTTCCTTTTTCGGTCTTAGCAACATTTTTCTGATTGGTACTATTTTGATGATCCAACTGCTCTTCCAAAGAAGAGGTATTTTTCTTGTTCTTCTTGTTCTTGCCACTAGGTTTCTGTGAAAATTGCATAGAATTTACCTCAACGGCAGGAAGAGCAGTCAATTGGTTAGGGGCAGTGGCAACCGAAGATGGCTGGGAGGTTTTCCCACTAAGATTTTTTATGGCTACATCGGAGATTGCACCAATGAGACCGTCGACGTGTGCTCCAGGTTTCTAAGTAGCGGGAAGATTCAGATTACTAGAGGCATGGGGGTGTAAATCATATAGCATGCCATATTGCGAATATATCAAATCTAAATGTTGTGCACGACGAATGAATTGATCTTTTCTGACTGCACCAGACCGACAAATGTCCTTAGCTAGGGTTGGTAAGAGTGACTTACAAAACTAGTTAGATAAGAGATGATCTAGGATTGGCGCTTTGACCAGCCTCGTCCTACGACTCCATTCATGAATGTGATCAGAGATGTGGGTGGAACTGTCTTGGAGCAGCGAGGTTAAGAGTTCCGTGTCGTTTTTGTATCTAATAGGTAATTGGAAATTCTTAAGAAATTCCGTAGCTAAGGCGCCAAAAGTGTTGACGGCTCCGCGTGGTAACTCAATCTACCATTTGGCAACGTTGCCTGTGAGAGTGCATGGAAAAAGTCAAAGCCGGATACTATCATCCACCATGTAGTTAGAAACAGACCATAAATGAAAGGTGGTGACGTGTGTAGCCGGATCGTCCCCTTGTTTCCCGTCGAATTTAGGGATGTCAGAAGAAATCTTGTGCGGTGCTGGAGGCCAGAGTGGGTTGTGGTTGATGGGATCATTGGTCAGTTTATAGATTTCAGGGATGTCTAGAGCTGCCAAAAATTGAAATTGCGTGTTTTCCCCTAGATCTATCCAAGGAAGTATTGGATGACCATTCGGACCGTAGGGTCTGCCCATCAATGTGTTACCAATATGATAATTAGGACATTGTTGATAAAATTTCCCTATGGGTGGGGGTGTAGGGCTGTATGGTTTCTGTCCGTAGGGTATATTGTACTCGGGGGCGAACTATTGGTTGCCCCCAGTGTAAAATTTACCCCCTTTTCCAAATGGATTTTGGGGTTGGTTTTCCCATATGGACGCGATAGAGCTAGCCGATGGCATACTTCTATTCGCATAGTTAAGAAACGGTATAGACCCTACATCGGAAGTTTGACCACTCAAAGAAACAACATGAACAATAGGCTGTCCTGTTTGTCCTAATGACTGCAAGGGTACTGAAGTGCTCCTTGTCATATGTGTGTTGGTGACATTGCCCCCTGGCATGGTGGCTAAGGGGTTTGAACTCAACAAAGGGTTCCAACTGAAAGGGTTGCTAAAATGAATTGAAGTAGCCCCACTTATGGGAGCGAGAACCGTGGGTCCCGGTGAGGTCACCGTAGGGGCAGATCCCGAAGGATGCAGAGGTCCACTAACAGTTGTTGTGACCGCAGTGTCGGGACCAGGCGTAGGCTGGATACTCGGGTTGGAGACCATTAGCATAGAACTAACTATCGGTGGGGAAGATGGCGGCGACCTGAGTTGGTTGCCATTGGCATCAACCCCATGGCCGCCAGTTGTGAAACAGATGTTGTTGCAACCAAAGACATATATTGGCTTGGTGTAACCTGAACTAACACTGGCACTGACGGGTCAGTGACAGGTGGATTGCAAGGAGGTAGGACTCCTTCCATAAAAGGATCCTCTGGAAACTCCGTGTGATATGGAACTATGTGAAAATCAGGAGTTGTCACTGGAGACTGCTCTTCTGAAGAAGGCAAGGGCTCACCAAGACTCGACTCCTCCTTCGGTGTTAATGGAGGGATACATTGTTGTCGTTGAGACATACAGCGAGGGTGGAAGAACACCACGGTGACCTGGTTATTTTTAGCAAATTTTAATTATTTGTGATGTATTATAAAGTCTAAGTGATAGTAACCACACACCTAAAAGAGAAAAAAGAAAAAATGACTTTCTAAAATCAATCAACAAGCAGCCAGAACAGGGTGGCCCCGTCTGAGTACTACCATTTGCTAGAGATGAAACCCAGTATCACAATAGCATACATAGAGGTTTAGTCGTAAACACAGTTATGGTTACTCTAGAGCTTCACCCGAACCTCAGACAATAGGTGTAAGCACTCTCGTGAAGACGAGTGCCCTCCCAAAAATCGAAGACAAAGTAGGTTCATCTGTTTTAGGTACCAGGACAACCCGTCCCAATCACCTTGTGTAAGTCCCTAAAAATTTTGGCAACTAAATATACCTCAAATCACAGAGATCATCATGGGGGTCACGGTCATAGAAAACACACTATATGGGAAAAACACCTAGATCATCGATCTAGTTTCGACATCCCCGAAGGGAACCCCAATATATAACATGCCCAATGAATGCACTCGAAGGCGGGCTACCTTCTCATGCACCCTCGTGTTGTCTCACACTTAACTCCAGTGGTAGTGGAGTGGTCCCGATAATATGAGTGCAGTAGGATTTCAATTATTAATGACTCTAGTTTCAAGTTTTGAGATCTTGGGTGATTTTCTCACTTACCCTACCCCAAGATCCTAGCCTGAACTACTATTGGTGTGAGCTCAAAAAAAGTTATATGATTAATTTTATTATCGCTTGATTCTTAGTGTAATTTATTATTAGTCTTATGGAGGGGGAGTGGACGTATGAAATGTGATGAGACTCTGACTCAAAAACCATGCAAAAACATGCTCTAAATATTCAATTCAATGAAGATTTTATTCTACAAGGAGAGATTCTTTCAACATCCATGCACCAAACATTCAAATAACACAGTTCAACTTTAAATATTCAGACATCTATCTATCTTGTCTTAATATTTTTTTACCAAATTTTTTTCATAATTAATTCAGCTAAGTTCAGAAAACTAAAAAAAAAATCTTCTTCAAAAGTAGATGCGACTAACATTAACTTTTTAAACAAGAACTAAAGGCAAAAATGGTAAATGGTAAACAAGCACAGGGATCCAGCAAGAGAAACTAATCTGATGGCCAATAAATATGTTAGCCCCCCTATGAAATTCTTGACAAGCAAGCTAGGGGTTGAATTGTTTTGGAGCCTTCAAGGAATGTCTTTCCCTTGAAAACACATTCTCCTTGAAGCCTCTGAGTGCTTTGCCTTATATAAATTCTATCTGCTACCCCATTTCTCAAAAGGGCCTATATTACCTCTCATACCCCTGCAAATACCCCCATTTTACCCTCCCCTTTCCTTTGTCAAAATCCCTTTTCTTCCTTTTATCCCCACCATCACCCTCTTAAATTCTCCAAAATCCCCTTAAACCCCCCATCACCCTTTATTTCCCTAATTCTCCACCTCGCCTCCCTATCGTTCCTTTCCTTGGGCCTAAAAATGCTTTAAAATGTGCAAAAATCATATTTCAGGCCCTGGCCCCTTTGGCCATAGCCCCGCGCTCCTTCATCTTCCATGTGACCCGACGCCGTGACCGAAGCGTTTCCCCTGCGGGGGCTTTACTCTATCCGTAGGGTAAAACCTTGGTGCCCCCGTAGTTGACTCCTTGGGATGGGTGAAGACTTAATCTAATGGCTGACATTCACTACGGGGGGTTGCTCCAAAAGTCTCGTGTCCGTACACCTTGGCCCCCCGCAGTTCATCTCCGTTGTCCGATCAAAAACCAATTGACGGCGCGGAGCCCTTCTGATTAGTGGTCCCCACTCCCGTCCCTGCGCAATGTTCCAAATCCACCGGTATTTTCCGCACCACCATTTGCGAGCTGGCGGTTTTCTTCCATCGCCCAGCGATTCCACTGAGCGCCCACCTCATGTCCTCTGTACGAACCTGAAACCGCTTTCATTTCGCGCGCTATTGTTCGGGTGATAGACGGGTAGCGGAATAAATGACGATCGTCAGATCTTGGAGCCCTCATCCAACGGTGCTCATTCATCGAACCTGCGCAGTGCTTAACGCCCGATCATCGTACCCGTTGGCCCCCTGTCCATCGCTCCCTGCCGTTGATCTCCGCCCGATCGACGGTCCAGATCTGTCCATGCATTGTTGACCATTCCACGGTCTCCCGCCTCGCCCTGTCACCCCGTCTCGCCACGTCATTGCCACAAGTACCCTCCGTACATATTCCTAGTCCATTACATAAACTAGTTTATTTACGTGTTTTTCATTCATTTTTCGCGTTTATTCTCTTCGTGCTCCGCCAACCATATACCAGAGTGATTTTTACCATTTCTTCCGCAATTTTCTCCTCTAGCTCGTCAGCATAGCCATGATCGTAGTCCTCGTCACCTTCACCGTTCCTGCCCATGTTTTCTCTTCACAGTTCATTGTTTTGCAGGGTTTCCAAAGGTGAAAGACTACCATGATTCTACATGGAAAAGCTATGTAGACAGTATTAAATCCAAGAGTTGGTACTGCCATGGGACAGTAAAAGAAAGTGGCTGACAGGATTTTCTTTAAAGAAGAGGATCCAAAACTCTATGGAAAACCTTTCAGCGCTATTAAAAATCCGAGCTACCCTGTCAGAAGCAAAGTGAAAAGGCAGAGTCATTCAGTACAAGCAAGAAGATCAAGGCAAGCTAATGAAGATCTCGAGCCCTAAGTCAATGTTTTCAGAGACAAAGTAGCAGATTATAGACCCCGAGGATCGATCAAAGGATCCCAAGCACAGGCAAAAGGTGATATCAGAGTTTTTCATCAGCAGAATTTTTGTTCTTCATCAAGTACAAGGCGTCCATACAGCTTTTATTATGCACCATGTCCCTGAAGTGTTTTCCACCAGACAACTGACCTGAAAACGCCAGAACATTTATGAGACAGACCTTCCTAGCAGTTTATTTCATTTTTGTTCAAATCATCTAGGATTACTTCAGCCAAAAGATGTCAAGATCAAATCTGGAGCAGATCATTCTCTCACAAGGAACGTGACAAAGATTAAACATACAACATGTCAAGCAGAATGGGTTTCGGCCCTGCATTCATTGTTATGTTTAATGATACATTTAATTTTCACCTACTCCTTCAGTCGATCTTAGGCTCACACTTTGCTATAAAGC